>CM051009.1:14043907-14148907 GCA_027704905.1 Muraenolepis orangiensis
AACAACGTTAGTGAACATTGTTAGTGAACAACGTTATTGAACAATGTTAGTGAACGTCATCGAACGTTAGTGAACATTGTTAGTGAACGTCAGTGAACAACGTTAGTGAACATTGTTAGTGAACAACGTTATTGAACAATGTTAGTGAACGTCATCGAACGTTAGTGAACATTGTTAGTGAATGTCAGTGAACGCTAGTGAAGTGCTTCCTCATGCCTGTTGACAGGTGTCCCCCTGCCCAGGTATCCTGTCCCCCAGGACTATTATGGGATGACCAAAGCTGTGAGTGTTTCCCCGAAGACAGCGGCTACTTCCGAGACCTGGGTATGTGTGTGTGTGGTAGGTGTAGCCTGTGTCTGTGTGGTAAGCGTAGCGTGTGTGGTAGGTGTAGTGTGTGTGTGTGTGTGGTAGGTATAGTGTGTGTGTGTGTGTGTAGTGTGTGGTGGGCGTAGTGTGTGTGTGTGTGTGTGTGTGTGTGGTAGGTGTAGTGTGTGTGTGTGTGTGGTAGGTGTAGCCTGTGTCTGTGTGGTAAGCGTAGCGTGTGTGGTAGATGTAGTGTGTGTGTGTGGTAGGTGTAGTGTGTGTGTGTGTGTGTGTAGTGTGTGGTGGGCGTAGTGTGTGTGTGTGTGTGTGTGGTAGGTGTAGTGTGTGTGTGTGTGTGTGTGTGTGGTAGGTGTAGTGTGTGTGTGTGTGTGTGTGTGTAGTGTGTGGTGGGTGTAGTGTGTGTGTGTGTGTGGTAGGTGTAGCATGTGTGTGTGTCTGTGTGTGTGGTAAGTGTAGCGTGTGTGGTAGGTGTAGTGTGTGTGTGTGTGGTAGGTGTAGCCTGTGTCTGTGTGGTAAGCGTAGCGTGTGTGGTAGGTGTAGTGTGTGTGTGTGTGTGGTAGGTGTAGTGTGTGTGTGTAGTGTGTGGTGGGCGTAGTGTGTGTGTGTGTGTGGTAGGTGTAGTGTGTGTGTGTGTGTGTGTGTGTGTGGTAGGTGTAGTGTGTGTGTGTGTGTGTGTGTAGTGTGTGGTGGGCGTAGTGTGTGTGTGTGTGTGTGGTAGGTGTAGTGTGTGTGTGTGTGTGTGTGTGTGTGTGTGTGTGGTAGGTGTAGTGTGTGTGTGTGTGTGTGTGTAGTGTGTGGTGGGCGTAGTGTGTGTGTGGTAGGTGTAGCATGTGTGTGTGTGTGTGGTAAGTGTAGCGTGTGTGGTAGGTGTAGTGTGTGTGTGTGTGTGTGTGTGTGTGTGGTAGGTGTAGTGTGTGTGTGGTAGGTGTAGTGTGTGGTGGGTGTAGTGTGTGTGTGTGTGTGTGTGTAGTGTGTGGTAGGTGTAGTGTGTGTGTGTGTGGTAGGTGTAGTGTGTGTGTGTGTGTGTGTGTAGTGTGTCGTAGTGTGTGTGTGTGTCTGGTAGATGTATTGTGTATTGTGTGTGTGTGTCTGTGGTAGGTGTAGTGGGTGTGTGTGTGTGTGTGTAGTGTGTCGTAGGCGTAGTGTGTGTGTGTGTCTGGTAGATGTATTGGGTATTGTGTGTGTGTGTGTGTGTCTGTGGTAAGTGTAGTGGGTGTGTGTACTGTGTGGTAGGTGTACTGTGTGTCTGTGTGTGTGGTACGTGTAGTGGGTGTATAGTGTAGTGTGTGTGTGTAGCATTTGTGTGTAGTGTGTGTGTGTGTAGTGTGTGTGTGTGTGTAGCGTGTTTGTGTGTAGTGTATGTGTGTGTGTAGCGTGTGTATGTAGTGTATGTGTGTGTGTTTGTGTGTAGTGTGTGTGTGTAGTATGTGTGTGTGTAGTGTATGTGTGTGTAGCGTGTTTTTGTGTAGTGTATGTGTGTGTGTAGCGTGTTTGTGTGTAGTGTAGTGTGTGTGTGTGTGTAGTGTATGTGTGTAGTGTAGCGTGTGTTTGTGTGTAGTGTATGTGTGTGTGTAGCGTGTGTGTGTAGTGTATGTGTGTAGTGTAGTGTGTGTTTGTGTGTAGTGTATGTGTGTGTGTAGCGTGTTTGTGTAGTGTATGTGTGTGTGTAGCGTGTTTGTGTGTAGTGTATGTGTGTGTGTAGCGTGTTTGTGTGTAGTGTCTGTGTGTGTAGCGTGTGTGTATAGTGTGTGTGTAGTGTAGCGTGTGTTTGTGTGTAGCGTGTGTATGTAGTGTATGTGTAGCGTGTGTGTGTGTTTGTGTGTGTAGTGTGTGTGTGTGTAGCGTGTGTTTGTGTGTAGTGTATGTGTGTAGCGTGTTTGTGTAGTGTATGTGTGTAGCGTGTGTGTGTAGTGTATGTGTGTGTGTAGCGTGTGTGTTGTGTGTGTAGCGTGTGTGTGTGTAGCGTGTGTGTGTGTGTGTGATGTGTGTGTAGCGTGTGTTTGTGTGTAGCGTGTGTGTGTAGTGTATGTGTGTGTAACGTGTGTTTGTGTGTAGTGTGTGTGTAGTGTAGCGTGTGTGTGTAGTGTATGTGTGTGTGTAGCGTGTGTTTGAGTGTAGTGTGTGTGTGTGTAGCTTGTGTGTGTAGTGTATGTGTGTGTAGTGTGTGTTTGTGTGTAGTGTATGTGTGTGTGTAGCGTGTGTATATGTAGTGTATGTGTGTGTAGCGCGTGTGTGTAGCGTGTGTTTGTGTGTAGCATGTGTGTGTAGCATGTGTGTGTGTAGTGGATGTGTAGCGTGTGTATGTAGTGTATGTGTGTGTGTGTAGCGTGTGTTTGTGTGTAGCGTGTGTGTGTGTAGTGTATGTGTGTGTGTAGTGTATGTGTGTGTAGCGTGTGTTTGTGTGTAGCGTGTGTGTGTGTGTAGTGTATATGTGTGTAGCGTGTGTGTAGTGTATGCGTGTGTGTAGTGTATGTGTGTGTAGCGTGTGTGTGTGTGTAGTGTATGTGTGTGTGTAGTGTATGTGTGTGTAGCGTGTGTGTGTGTATGTGTAGTGTATGTGTGTGTGTAGTGTATGTGTGTGTAGCGTGTGTGTGTGTGTAGCGTGTGTGTGTGTAGCGTGTGTGTGTGTGTAGTGTATGTGTGTGTGTAGTGTATGTGTGTGTAGCGTGTGTGTGTAGCATGTGTGTAGCGTTTGATTCTTCTCCTCTGGTTCCAGGGCTCCTGGCTCTATGCGGCACCCAGCGGGTCCTTGACGACTCCAGCTGTGAGTGTGTGTGTCGCAACGGTCTGACGGAGAACAGCTGTGAGGCTGGCTGGAGGCTGGACCACCCCACCTGTGAGGACCAGGCTTTAGAACCTCATCAACCCTGCTGGGACCACCTCCTAGAACCATGTGTGAAATGTGTGTGTATGTGTCTGTGGTGTGTGTGTGTGTCCAGGTGAGTGCCAGTGTGAGGAGCAGGTAGAGGGGCAGAGCTGTCCGTCCGGTCAGCACTGGGAGGCGGAGCTTTGTGGGTGTGTCTGCGCCGCCAGTTGCCCCGCCCACCAGCCTCTGAACCCGCACACCTGCCTGTGTCAATGCAGGGAGAGTCCACACAGCTGTCTGAGGCAGGGGAAGAGGTTCAACACACAGACCTGCAGGTGATACAGGACAAATTGTGATATAGGACAGACTAACTGTGATAAAGGCAGACTATGATATAGGACAGACTGTTACTGTGATAAAGGTCAGACTATGATATAGGACAGACTGTTACTGTGATAAAGGTCAGACTATGATATAGGACAGACTATTACTGTGATAAAGGCAGACTATGATATAGGACACTGTTACTGTGATAAAGGCAGACTATGATATAGGACAAACTAACTGTGATAAAGATCAGACTATGATATAGTACAGACTAACTGTGATAAAGGTCAGACTATGATATAGGACAGACTCTAACTGTGATAAAGGTCGGACTGTCTCCTCTTTCCTCAGTTGCTATCGGTTAGCATGCAGGAAGTCAAAACGCGGATGTCCTCCAGGATTCTACTTCAGTCCACAGGTTTGCCAGTGCATCCCCGCCTACATGAGGCCAGCCTGGAACTGACCAATCAGAGACCAGCACAGCCTGGAACTGACCAATCAGAGACCAGCACAGCTTGGACCTGACCAATTACAGACCATCATATATATATACACACATATATACACACACACAACTATATATAGAGCTATACAGATGAATTATAGGCCAATTGGTGAATTAAATGTTTAAATTTAATATAGATACTTCCATAAAATATGTACATGACATTTGAACAAACCATACTTGCATACCACTACTTTGAGATACTTTATCGGAAAGTTTAGAACACCTAAAACGAAGAATAAAAAAATATATATTTAAATCAAGAAATGTTGACCATTTGTTTTGTTAATTCAACAGAAATGTTGAATTTGTTTTATTGTTTCAATTCAAGTGTTATAAAATACCGGCCTGACACCCATGTACAATTTACCCTTATATATATTTATATACAAACCAAACTCTTCAAATATTTACAAAAGATAGAAAACGGCAGTCAATAAATTAAACCTGTCAGCTCCAACTAGAACACGACTCAAATATATCCACCCTCCAACAGAACTGCTGCACCAAGGTTCACGATGTTACATTCTCCATATGCAACAATCTACAAAAGACTACTGCCCATTCCCTCCTGCAGCAGGAATCCCCTACAACCATGTTCAATGGCCGAGACCCACGCCCTGGACCCTCAGACATCCTCTAGAGGCCCTGGACTCTCAGACCCCTCTAGAGGCCCTGGACCCTCAGACCCCTCTAGAGGCCCTGGAGTTACCCTATAGTAACAAGAGGTGTATGGATGACACTGCGGCACAACAGTTGATAAAAAAACAGAAATGAGGGGGAGGTTGGTTTTTTGCATTGTGTTTAAACATTTAAAAGCGAGATAGAACCTAAGGTTCAACTCAGAAGTCCTGTGATAAAAAGCCTAGTGGTAAATACTGCCTCCAGCTGGTGGCTAGCAGTACTGCAGTGGACATTGTGTACATTATTTCAAGTTGACTAGATTTCAAACATTTCAAAAAAAAATAAAAAATCACCATTTATGTGTTCAGACCGACACCAGTGAGTTAGCGTAAGCTACTTAACCTGAAAGATTAAAATCCAAATAAAATATGCACCATTTTTAGGATTCATTTTACATTTCTATCAATTATTCTGAAATATTTCAAGTATCAACACAAGAAAAAAAACAAAAAGGAAGGTTTGCTTACAGCTTTCAAGTGCAAAAAGCAAAAGGTGAAGTCGATTTTATGGCTTGAGGGAAATAAAATATGCTAAACGGTCTCTTTCACAGCTTTCTGAGGCCCCAGACTCATCGGTCCAAGACAGGCACTTTAATACTACATTTCCCACAACCCCCTGACTGCCGGGTTGGTTCCGTCTGTCCTATAAAATCAAACTCCCAGAAGCCAACGTCTGGTCCCGGTTTACTCGGGTCCCCGCCCGGAGTGACTCCCCAGATCTTCAACTGTTGTCTGGAGGAGAAACAAGACATCATTCGACTTTTAATGTGAAAAACACGACATCTCTAAACCATAACCTAAGATGGAATCAATCAAAGGAATAAGTACTGTTGAAGTCTGCGTAGTCAGATAGGCAGGCGGACAGTCCACACACTGACCTTCATCGGAGTCGAAGCCAAACATACTGGAGCAATTGTTGTCTCGAAGGTGAGTCTGGAGCTCCTCCTCGTGGCTGAAGTAGGCGAAGCAGTTGGCACAGCGCCGGGTGTGTCGGGGGGGCGGGGCCGGGCTCTTGGGCGGCGTGGAGGTGAGGAACACGGACATGTGCTTCCTACGCTTCGGCATGTTGGTGAACCTCTCGTCCAGGTAGGTGGTGGGAGGGGCGCGGAAATAGGTCTTGCGGTAGGAGAGTCCGGCGGCTTCTTTAGGCCGAGCCTGCCCTGGTGCTTCGACCGCAGCTTTCCGTTTACCGACGGTAACTCCGTTTACTAACACCGTGTAGCCAACACGGTTGACGGCCACACCCGGTTTGACCGTGCCAAAATTACTGACATTGGCTGCCTGGGGAACTTCATTTGTCGTGCCGACCTTGGCGACAGAGGGACATTTTGTTGTCTTGGCGACACTGAGATCTTTCATTTTGGAGGACGTTTTGCACTTGGATGTGGTCCCTGTAGAGGTTGAGGTCTTTGGACGACTTTTCGCATGCAAAACAGTGCGTTTCTTTTCCATATTTCTATTGGCATTTGATGATGCAGCTGAAACATGTGTGTGCTTTTTGGAGACCTGTGACTTGTTCAAATGTTCTTGGGCTGTAGAGGCCAGAGGAGCAGACTGTTCTTGGGTTGTAGAGGCCAGAGGAGCAGACTGTTCTTGAGCTGTAGAGGCCAGAGGAACAGACTGTTCTTGGGCTGTAGAGGCCATGTTGGGAGCAGACTGTTCTTGGGCTGTAGAGGCCATGTTGGGAGCAGACTGTTCTTGGGCTGTAGAGGCCATGTTGGGCGCAGACTGTTCTTGGGCTGTAGAGGCCATGTTGGGAGCAGACTGTTCTTGGGCTGTAGAGGCCATGTTGGGAGCAGACTGTTCTTGGGCTGTAGAGGCCATGTTGGGAGCAGACTGTTCTTGGGCTGTAGAGGCCATGTTGGGCGCAGACTGTTCTTGGGCTGTAGAGGCCATGTTGGGAGCAGACTGTTCTTGGGCTGTAGAGGCCATGTTGGGAGCAGTCTGTTCTTGAGCTTTAGAGGCCAGAGGAGCAGACTGTTCTTGGGCTGTAGAGGCCATGTTGGGAGCAGACTGTTCTTGGGCTGTAGAGGCCATGTTGGGAGCAGACTGTTCTTGGGCTGTAGAGGCCATGTTGGGAGCAGACTGTTCTTGGGCTGTAGAGGCCATGTTGGGAGCAGACTGTTCTTGGGCTGTCAAGGCCATGTTGGGAGCAGACTGTTCTTGGGCTGTAGAGGCCATGTTTGGAGAAGACTGTTCTTGGGCTGTAGAGGCCAGGGGAGCAGTCTGTTCTTGGGCTGTAGAGGCCAGAAGAGCAGACTGTTCTTGGGCTGTAGAGGCCAGAAGAGCAGACTGTTCTTGGGCTGTAGAGGCCAGAAGAGCAGACTGTTCTTGGGCTGTAGAGGCCAGAGGAGCAGACTGTTCTTGGACTGTAGAGGCCAGAGGAGCAGACTGTTCTTGGGCTGTAGAGGCCAGAGGAGCAGACTGTTCTTGGGCTGTAGAGGCCAGAGGAGCAGACTGTTCTTGGGCTGTAGAGGCCATGTTGGGAGAAGACTGTTCTTGGGCTGTAGAGGCCATGTTGGGAGCAGACTGTTCTTGGGATGTAGAGGCCAGATGAGCAGACTGTTCTTGGGCTGTAGAGGCCAGAGGAGCAGACTGTTCTTGGGCTGTAGAGGCCATGTTGGGAGACGACTGTTCTTGGGCTGTAGAGGCCATGTTGGGAGACGACTGTTTTTGGGCTGTAGAGGCCATGTTGGGAGACGACTGTTCTTGGGCTGTAGAGGCCAGAGGAGCAGTCTGTTCTTGGGCTGTAGAGGCCATGTTGGGAGAAGACAGTTCTTGGGCTGTAGAGGCCAGTGGAGCAGTCTGTTCTTGGGCTGTAGAGGCAATGTTGGGAGATGACTGTTCTTGCGCTTTAGAGGCCACAGTGAAGTTCTGATCCAAAGACCGTTCTTCTTCTTCCACAACCTTACATCTCCGTTTGCAGGGCAATTTCTTACCAGATGCATTTTTACTCAACTGTGTCGACAGCAGATGAAGATTCTTAGTTTTGTGGCTGATCACCTTAAGTTTGACCTGCCTATTCTCTAGCCTCCGTCTCATCCTTCTGCTGGTGATAACCAGGGAAGACGGCGAGGTGGGGTCCATTTGCTTAATTCTTTGTCTTGAATGTGTTTTCCTACTGCAAATGGTAGGAACCTGAACACCCTCAACATGCTTGGAATCTTGCGACCTTCTCAACGTTGAACACTCCTTCCCCAACTTGCCTGTTGTGCGAGGGTCCGACTGGGCATCACTTGCCGATGGCACAACTGTCGGCTCCCTGACTGCTAAACAACCTTTTCTCCTGAGAGTTGTAACGGCAGAAGCCAACCCGGAGCCCGGCAGCATCCTCTCAGTCTTCCTGTGACCGCGGTTCTCCGACATATGAGCCTTAGCTGACTTGGTGTCTTTGTGTTCAGAGTAGTGTTCTCGCTCGTGGAGGTTGAGTGCCCAGAGGCAGATGAACAGCTCAGCGCAGCCGGGCATGCAGCAGCTGGCCTGCAGTGGGCTGTGCTTCCTGGAGTGACGCCTCATCTCTATGCCGTTCTTGAAGCGCGCCCCACAGCCCTGGTGGAGGCAGGGGTGGCGGGGGGTGAGGCGATGGCGCTCTACGTGGTGCCGGTAGTGCCGGAAGCTCCAGAGCACCCGCAGGCACACGCTGCACTGGCCGTTGCCCATGTGGAAGGCCAGTTGTAGGGGAGCATCGTCCTGGTGGTGATCCTCCAGAGCGTGATAGAGCAGGGCTAAGGGGCTCCGGGACAGGTCGGCGTGCCAGTCGCAGACAACCACGGGGCAGCACGTCTCCGTGGCAACTGCAGAAACAGCTTCCTGACGTTTGGCAATTGGTTTAGGAAGCCGGGGGGGGATGCCCGGTCCATTGTCAATATTATCGTGTACATCATCCTTCTCCAGCGGAAGTGGCGGCGCATTCTGGTTGGGGACGAGTGGTGAAGCGGCCGCCGTGTGCTGCCTGTCCCCTGTGGAGCCTGTCTTAATGTGTCCGTTGACCTTGGGTCTAGGAAATGGGGTCGTACTTCCCTTTGAAAATTTTCGATCAGAACGTAACCTCATGGATTCAGAGGGGGCTGTGTTGGGTACAGCTGGGGGGGGTGTGGTTAAGGACTTCCTGGGTCGCAGGCCACGTGCCGTGGGCGGCGGACTTGTGGGCGGGAGCTCCGTGCTGCGCTGTGGAAAGTTGCCGCCTAGCCTTTTATGCTCCGACTTGGTCAGTTTCTTGAGCTTGTCGATGTGCTCCGACAGGTGCATCATGGCCAGGATGTCGTCCTTGAACAGCACACCACAAAACATGCACTTGTCTCTGCGGTAATGAAACATGGCATGCACCACCACGCGCTTGCCCTTGAACATCTTGTTGTCGCACAGTGTGCAGCGGTACTCCAGACGCGACTCCTTACACTCAGGTGGCGCGGAGGTCTGGTCGCCACCGTCCTGGGGCTCCTGGACTAGGTCCTCCTCGGAGTCAGGCTCACTGAGAGAACAGGCAGACTTCTTCGTGACAGGAGGGCTGGCGGGGGTCACAGTCTTGGGGGCCGAGTCCTGAGTCTTGTTTCCACGCATTGACCTCTGCTGCACAGGGGCTCCTGGGGCTTCTGGGCTGGACTGAGGAGCCGCTGGTGCTAATGCGCTCACCGTCTCCGATAGCAACCTCAGGCCATGTAGGTCTTCCTCAATGTAACTACCATGTCCATCTGAGGCTCGTCCTGTAATTGCATCATGCCCAACGGACTCCGTGACATCACCTACGACGTGTCCGCCAGAATCAAGATTACTTGCAATTTTCAAGCTAGCGTTGGAATCTTTAGCTGGTGCATCTGTCATGGCAGAGTCCGAAACCCCTCCAATTTGAAAGGGAGCCAAGTCTTTGCAAGCATTTGAACGGCCTACATCATGAAATACTTTCGCCTCTTTTGAGCTTTGGCCGCTAGCCGCCAGCTGGGCGTTGGCAACAGCGTTGGGTAGTTTTCGGTCTGTCTTTGTCTCTAAATCCCCAGGAGCCAGTGACCGGTGTGCAACTAGGCTAGTTTCGTTATCCGAGGGCCGAGAGCCCTCTCTAGCAGCCGTAGCGCGGCCCTTATTCAACAGTGGGGATTGGCTCGCTCTAGTTCTGACTGGTGTTTGTGAGGCGATGGTGACCTTCATCTCCACCAGGGGCTTGCTGCGGGGCTGACCACGCCTGCCCTTGGTGGGAGGAGCCTGAGCAGAGGAGCGCGTGACCACGGATGGCTTGCTCTGGATTCTGGAGGCCACAGCAAGGTGCTTATTGCGACGTGCGTAGCAGTGGAGCTGCTGTGCCAACGAGATCTCGTCTGGGGCCCTGATAATAACACGCTTCAGATGCACTGCCTTATTTGACTGCGAGGGAAGGGGTTCACTCACAGACTTTTTGTATAAGAGCACTGGGGGGAGGCAATTCCTCCTGCTGAAGCTTTCATCAGTAAAAATATCGGACAGTTCATTGTCTGGCAGAGAGAGCTCTAGAATTACGTGGGCAGGCGAGGCTGGCTGTAGGTAGTCCAGAGAAAGGCCTTTTATATGCCTAGTTACGCTTTGCTTCTCAGCCAGGTCACATTTCACCAGGTGTTTCTCCTTAGTGCCGGTCTTCGGCAGAGTGGAGGTGTTCCTTTTCACAAGCGCCCGTGACTTCTCCTGCTCCCTCTCCTGTGCCTCCTCCTGCTGTCGTTTCCTCAGGAGCTTCTTCACATTGCGGTGAGTGTTCTCCTCCAGCGTTCCCGAGTCTTCCAGGAGCCAGCGTGGCGTCCTGATCCGGCGCTTGGGCCGGTTCATGGCGGAGAAGCGTGTGATGCGTCGTTGTTCCCCGTGACTAGAGGGCGACGAGAACCCATTGCTGGTTTTGCCCGATTGCCAAAACGACCGCCGGAGAAATTCTCCAGATTCCCGTGCTAACTGTGCCCTTTGGGTGCGTTTGTTTTTCTTTTGTAGAGCGCTGTCGCCTGGCAACTGCACGTTGCCACGGCAGAGTCTAGTCCGTTTGGGCGCCAAGCCGTTTTTGTGGCTTTCTTTGACCTCAGAGCGGTGAGGGTCGGCGGGGTTTGTAGAAGAGGGCTGGTGGGCCTCTTTGGTACATTGCGACTCCTCCGGCACCTCTTCCCGGGCGGACCTCCGGGCCTTCCCACTGAGAAGTTTCCGGCAGTTGGACCGGATCGCCGCAACGTTCCAGAACTCCGGGTCGAAGAGTAGACCTTTCTTCAGAACCTGAAGATAAACAGAATGGGGACAATCTAGTTAAAGCAGAACAACCCGATGACTTGCAGGATTCACGTAACTTCTCGGCATTGCAGATCTGATTTACGAGCGGTACCTGCAGGAGGTCAAAGCGCACGTGGTTTCCGACCGGGGAAGTCTCTGCGTTGTACTCCTGGTCTGGGAGCGAGTAGAGCCGGACAACCGTCCTGTAGGCCTCCAGCGTGCGCTCCTGGAAGAAGACCAGGAGAGCACAGGCGCGGCACACCTCCAGGTCCCGGGGCAGCAGGCCGGCGACGGTCTTGTAGACCAGGGACCCGGTGCTTCCGTCGGACACCAGACCGGACCGCAGAGCCCGGGAGCAGAGCTCCACACAGAACTGGAGCCCCGTGTCGCCCAGCTACAGAGAAAACAGACACGTGTTATCCAACGGGACTTCCTACCATAGACAACACCGTTATCAGTCCAATCTGAATAACGCAGCAAGGGAGGCGTGAGCAAGAGATGAAAGAAGGAGAGGAGCAGTGAAGAGAGGAGGAGGTGAAGCAAGGCCTCACCTCCTCTAGGAGCACTCTGATGAAGGGAAAGATGGCAGTGACGTTAGTGGCCGACTGGAGGAGGTGTCTGCTCTCCTCCAGAAGCTCCAGTCTGGAGGTCTGCTGCCTGCGATGGAGACTTCCCCACACACACACCAGCTGCCTGGAAAACACAAGATACACATATTATACACACACCAGCTGCCTGGAACACACAAGATACACACACACACAAGCTACCTGGAACACACAAGATACACATAACAGCTGCCTGGAACATACAACAGCTGCCTGGAAAAAACAACAACACACTACTGACCATAAGCAGGACATGTGTCCGGTGAGCAGAAGGTGTGCAAGTGCCGCCCTACAGACACACAGCAGGACTCCGCCCTCCTCCTGCCTCTCCATCCCACAGACCACCTGGAGGACCTCAGCACCACCCAGCACACACACCTGGAACACAGTTATATTCATTATTATTAACACCTTCTCCTCCCCAACCTCCTCACCACCACCACCTCCTCCTAACACCACCCCCTCCACCCCAACTACCACCACCTCCTCCGCCCCCACCTCTCTGGTCAGCTGTTGGTTCTGCTCCGTCTTGCAGAGCCAGGCCAGGTGCACCTGGAGGAAGAGCGGCCGTTGGCGTGTCCCCGGGTGAGCGGCACAGCGGCGTGCAAGGGCGGCGGCTTCGCGGCCCCGCCCCGCCGACAGCAGGAAGCGAACCCGCAGCTCCAGGAAGAGCGGCGCCTCGGAGCCCAGGAAGCCATCCACTGGGAGAGGAGAAGGAGAAGAACCACAACAAGCTGTAACCACTCCCCTGGGCGTCGCCCTGGGTGGCCTCTCTGTGTGTGTGTGTGTGTGTGTGTGTGTGTGTGTGTGTGTGTGTGTGTGTGTGTGTGTGTGTGTGTGTGTGTGTGTGTGTGTGTGTGTGTGTGTGTGTGTGTGTGTGTGTGTGTGTGTGTTTTATCTAAAATATGAATACACAGTACGGCGTTCTGGGTACTTGGTGGTAGTAACAGTACTGGACTGACACACCAGTTATCAGAGCTCTTGAGAACCCGGGACCAACAGACGACCCACCTTTGGCCTGAGGGACGTCGGCCTCCGACAGCAGGTCCAGCAGGACGCGGTCGGCCCACGGACCCCCCGCTCCGATCACCCTCCTCAGCTGCAGCAGGTGAGGGTTGGGGTGTCTGGCCAGGGCCGCAGGGCACTCCTGCAACACACAGGAACCTCAGCACCACAGACCCACCAGCTAGACAAAGTGAGACCCCTCCACCCCATCACATGTCAACGGGAAGACGTGGTCGGACCCCGCCGTGGTCCCTGTCCTCGTGGGCGGAGCCACACTGAACCTGGGAGGTGTACCTGTCCTCGTGGGCGGAGCCACACTCACCTGGAATGTGTAGGCGAGATGCTGGAGCGTGTCCTGGCTGAAATCCTTCTGGTCGAAAAACAGCAGCAGCTCAAATACACTCCTGAGGACAGAACATTATTATATATAAATATATGAATATGAAAGAGACAGAGAGAGACAGAGAGACAGACAGAAAGACAGAGAGGCAGACAGAGAGACAGAAGACAGAGGGTGTGTGTTCTCACAGGGCCAGGGAGCTGAGTGTGTAGCTGACGTGGTCACAGTGAGGAGGCAGGAAGGACGAGGCTGTGAAGAAGTAGCAGAGAGACACCTCCAGCACCCTCAGCTGAGGCTCAGGAGAACCCTGGAGACCAGAGAACTGCTCCACCATCTGGGGAGAGGGAGACAGAGGGGAGGAGGGAGACATGGGGAGGAGGGAGAGAGAGGGGAAGGGAGACAGAGAGAAGGAAAGAGACGTATGAGGAGGGAGAGAGAGAGAAGGAGGGAGGAAGAGAGAGAGGAAAGGAAAGGGGAGAGAGGAGGAGGGAGGAGGGGAAGAGAGAAGGAGAGAGACATGAGGAGGGAGAGAGGGGGAGGGAGACAGGAGGAGGGAGAGAGAGGGGGAGGGAGACAGGATGAGGAGGGAGAGAGAGAAGGAGGGAGAGAGAGGGGAAGGGAGAGAGAGAAGGAGAGAGACATTAGGAGGAGGGAGACAGGATGAGGGAGAGAGAGGGGGAGGGAGAGAGAGGGGGAGGGAGAGAGAGAGAGAGAGAAGGAGGGAGAGGGAGAGAGGAGAAGGTAAAACATCCAAACATCCTCAACATTGTTCCTCAGGGTCAGTGTGTGACTGTGCTACACCTCAAACTGTTTAGGTGGGTGATGCTGAAGCAGCAGTGCATCCTGACCGAGGCCCATCTGGCGGTCATGTGACCAGGTGGTCATGTGACTTTTTTATTAGTATTTTATTACTGCCAATTTGCACTATACGTATTGTTGTATATTCCTACGTATTACTGTAAAATGTGTAATTCATCTGTCAATACATTTTGATTTAATTTAGTTATATTTAGTTTATACTAGTTTAGTTTAGTTTGTTGGTATTTAGTTTTTAGGTATTAGTATATTTTGTGTGTATTTATTCCCTCTGTTTCAACTGTTGCACCTTAATTTCCCTCAGGATAAATAAAGTCATCTTGACTAGAGCTGGACACAGGTTCCTCTGGAGCCAGGAGGCGAGGAACATTTCAGAAAACGAGAACCACAAGCAACCGAAATGTCAGGAAGAAGATGAGCTTTCTGATGTAGCCGCAGGGCTATTTGGGCTCACCAGCACACACAAACACACACACACACTAGACTACACACACACACTAGACTACACACACCAACACTAGACTATACACACTAATACTAAACTATACACACTAATACTAAACTATGTACACTAACACTATGCTAACAATAGACTATACACACACAAACATACTAGACTATACACACTAATACTAGACTATGTACACACTAACACTATACTAACAATAGACTATACACACACACAACAACACAACACACACACACAACACAACACAACACACAACACACACACACACACACACACACACACACACACACACACACACACACACACACACACACACACACACACACACACACACACACACACACACACACACACACACACACACACACACACACACACACACACACACACACACACACACACACACACACACACACACACACACACACACACACACACACACACACACACACACACACACACACACACCCCCCCCCACCCCCCATCATAAAGTAGCTCCGTGCTAGCGGTGGGTTAGCGGTGGATTAGCCTGGTGTGCTAGCGGACCCCGGTTCGGTTCGGTGGTTACCTGGCAAAACTCGGAGCAGAACCGTCCGCTGTCGACCGGTCGGGAGTACCGGGCTGACAGGCGGTCCAGTTGCCGGTCGAGGCCCGCCAGCTCCGGGAGAGAACAAGCCGCGTCCTCCTCCGCCATAGCGCCGCTCCGTCATCACGTCGCTCATGCGACGCATGACGAACGTCACCCCCAACGTCATCACCCAGCGTTGTGGCTAGGTCGTAGTGCAGATAAGTTATTTACGGTGGATAATAAAAATAACAAAAATAAAATATTTAAAATACATATATATATATATATATTTATTAATTTTATTATATACAAAAATGATCTACTTTTTTGATGTACTTGTTGTTTGATGTTTTTGTTGTTTGATGTTTTTGTTGTACGCGTTGTTTGATGTATACTGTGTTGATGACTGTGTTGATGTACTTGTTTGATGTAAATGTTGTTTGATCTACTTGTTGTTGTTTGAAGGGTTAAGTGTGTTGGGGTTAGTGAGTTCTGTCTAGTGTTAAGTGTGTTGGGGTTAGTGAGTTCTGTCTGTAGTGTGTTGGGGTTAGTGAGTTCTGTCTGTAGTGTTAAGTGTGTTGGGGTTAGTGAGTTATATCTGTAGTGTGTTGGGGTTAGTGAGTTCTGTCTGTAGTGTGTTGGGGTTAGTGAGTTATATCTGTAGTGTTTTGGGATGAGAGTTCAATACGTAGTTTGAAGTGTGTTGGGGTTAGTGAGTTCTGTATGTAGTGTTAAGTGGGTTGGGGTTAGTGAGTTCTATCTGAAGTGTGTTGGATTAGTGAGTTATATCTGTAGTGTTTTGGGATGAGAGTTCAATACGTAGTTTGAAGTGTGTTGGGGTTAGTGAGTTATATCTGTAGTGTGTTGGGGTTAGTGAGTTCTGTGTGTAGTGTGTTGGGGTTAGTGAGTTATATCTGTAGTGTTTTGGGATGAGAGTTCAATACGTAGTTTGAAGTGTGTTGGGGTTAGTGAGTTCTGTATGTAGTGTTAAGTGGGTTGGGGTTAGTGAGTTCTACCTGAAGTGTTGGGGTTGTGAGTTCTGTCTTTTGTGTTAAGTGTGTTGGGGTTAGTAAGTTCTGTCTGTAGTGTTAAGTGTGTTGGGGATAATGAGTTGAATTTGAAGTGTGTTGGGGTTAGTGAGTTCTAGCTGTAGTGGTTCAGCAAGTGGAGGCGTCAGGACTAGAAGGTTTAAGGATAGTTTGTATCCACAGACAGTGACCTACTGAACTGCTAGGAGTCACTGCCACTATCATTTTTACATTTAGGACATTTGGCAGATGCTTTTATCCAAAGCGACTTACAAGGAGTAAATTTGTTGAAGTAGACAATAGCATAACGCTGAGGTACGCAAACATAAAAATAGAGCAGTTCACAAACATTCATATTAACAAGATGAATAACACAATTTCGTGCTGCCAGGTCACCTGCTTAAGTAGCTGTGATAAGAGCGTGTTATCAACATTAAGGATATACACTTCAAGTCAAGTCAAGTTTATTGTCACTTCACAATTTACACAAGTATAAAGCAGTGATGTGAAAATCTTATGTGCAATACCCGACGACAGACAGCAGTTATAAAAATAAGATAAAAAATTGAATAAAAATAGAATAAAGTAAAAAAATTAAAATGCAATTTATAAAATGCTAAATATCGGCACAGAAAAGAGCAATATGTATATATAAATCAATGTAATAAATATACATTGTTATATCAGACGCCTGAGGAAACAGGCGTTGTTAGGCCCTTTTCACCACGTGTGTGGTGTGTGTGGACCATGTGAGGTCCTCGGAGATGTGCACGCCGAGGAACTTGAAGCTGCTGACCCTCTCTACTGCAACACCGTCGATGGAGATAGGGCTGTGCTCTCCCCTCTGCTTCCTGAAGTCCACGATCAGCTCCTTGATCTCCTTGACGTTGAGGGCGAGGCTGTTCTCCTGGCACCACTGCTCCAGCGATCCGACCTCCCTGTAGGCTGTCTCGTCGTCGCCGGCGATCAGGCCCATCACTGTCGTGTCGTCAGCAAACTTGACGATGACGTTGGAGCTGTGCATAGCCATGCAGTCGTGGGTGTAGAGGGAGTAGAGGAGAGGGCTCAGCATGCATCCCTGGGGGGCTCCCGTGTTGAGGGTCAGTGGCTCTGAGGTGGTGCTGCCCATCCTCACCACCTGGCGGCAGTCTGACAGGAGGTCCAGTATCCAGCTGCACGTGGATGGGGGCACGCCTAGACCTCTAAGCTTGGTGTCGAGCTTGGCAGGAAGTATCATGTTGAACGCTGAGCTGTAGTCCACAAACAGCATTCGCACATAACACTTCTTTCCCTCCAGGTGGGAAAGGGCAGTGTGGAGGGCCATGGCAATTGCGTCGTCTGTGGATCTATTTTGACGATATGCAAATAGCGTGGTAGGTAACACGGAGCAAATAAAGTCCTTGACCAACCTCTCGAAGCATTTGCTGAAAATCGAGGTGAGGGCTACAGGTCTATAGTCATTTAGGCATGTTACCTTGGGTTGTTTAGGGACAGGGACGATGGTGTACATCTTGAAGACCGCGGGGACAACAGCCTGGGACAGGGAGAGGTTGAAGATGTCTGCAAAGACTCCTGCCAACTGGTCTGCGCATGCTCTGAGGACGTGGCCCGGGATGTCGTCGGGGCCTGCCGCCTTACGGATGTTCAGCAGAAGGTGCGGCGTACATCCGCCTCCGAGATGTGCAGCAGGCTGGTCTCCTCAGGCGGCGCTGGCTTCGGCGGGCTGCCCTTTACGTCGAACAAGGCAAAAAATGTATTTAGCTCTCCTGGGAGGGATGTAGAGGAGTTCTCTACACAACTGGTTCCCCCTCTGAAGTTTGTTATCGTCTGCAGCCCCTGCCACATACCCCTCGCATCGTGGTTCTTGAATTTATCTTCCACTCTGTCCTTATACTCCCGCTTGGCAGTGACGATGGTCTTACGGAGGTCGTAACGGGCTCTTGTATATTCCTCCGTATTCCCGGAGCCAAAGGCGGCGTTATGCACGTGTAGGGCAGTACGAACATCGCCGTTAATCCACGGTTTCTGGTTGGGATATATCCGAACCGACTTGGTCGGAACAACGTCATCTATGCACTTCTTGATGAACCCGGTGACCGACGACGCGTACTCGTTGATGTTATTGTCCGAGGCAACGCGGAACATGTGCCAGTCAGCGCAATCAAAACAATCCCGCAGCATAGAGTCCGATTGGTCCGACCAGCATTGGACCTCCCTCACAGCGATCGGTTGCTGCTTCAGTCTCTGCCTATAGGCGGGTAGCAGCTGGATAGAGCGGTGGTCTGATTTGCCGAACGGTGGGCGGAGGAGGGCCTTGTAGCCATCACGGAAGGGGGTGTAGCAGTGGTCGAGGATCCGCTCGCCCCGTGTGTTGCTCGTTATGTGTTGGTAGAACTTCGGGAGAACCTTCTTCAGGTTCGCCTTGTTGAAGTCCCCCGCCACGATGAGAGCAGCCTCGGGGTATGCCGACTCCTGTTCGCTGATAGCCCCATACAGTTCTTTCAGCGCTGTGTCTGTGTTGGCTTGTGGGGGAATGTAAACAGCGGTCACGGTTACCGCTGTAAACTCCCGAGGTAGCCAGTGTGGACGGCACATAAGCATCAGGTACTCCAGGTCCGGGGAACAGAAAGACTTGAGGGGATGTACATGACTTTGGTTGCACAAGATCTGTTTATCATGAGACATACCCCCCCTCCGCGATCTTTACCGGAGAGAGCCTTTGTTCTGTCCGCCTGGTGGACGGAAAAGCCCGTCGGCTTGATTGCTGCGTCGGTAACCCCCTCCGACATCCATGTCTCCGTAAGGCAGATGATACAATTGTCCTTAGTTTCCCGGTGGAATTGAATACGAGCCTGTAGCTCGCTTAACTTATTGTCCAGAGACTGTACATTAGCCAGTTGAATGGTGGGTAGTGGGGGGCGATCGGATCGACATCTCAGCCTGATTAGCACACCGACTCGCTTCCCTCGCTTCCTCCAGCGACGCTTGCGTGTAATCGTGCCCAAGATGGTCGGAGATAATCCAGCTGTGACTTCGGGCGGGACGTCCGAGTCGAAAGAATGAAAAAACTCCGGTAGGCGGCGAGCGACTGTCGATCTGATCTCCAGAAGTGTGCAAAAGTTACAAATGAATGTGCAGCTAACTTCCTGAACTAAAATAGTTGCGATAAAAAGAATAAATAACAAGAAACTGCGTCGTCGTGCGGGAGCTCGCAACACGGCAGCCATCTCGTACGGCGCCATACTCCTCCACTTGCTAGAATATACAACATGCTAAGAGCTATTAATGTCAGGACTTAAGCAAGTTAGGGGTTCACAAAGGAGAAGGAGAGTTCATGGAGAGTCCAGGTGGACTCTGAACAGGTGGGTCTTGAGTCGCTTGCGGAAGCTGGCGAGGGACTCTGCCGTCCTGACATGAGACGGGAGTTCATTCCACCACTTTGGAATATCATAACATGTCATTAACATTACACTATGATAACATTGTCATTAACATTACACTATCATAACATTGTCATTAACATTACACTATCATAACATTGTCATTAACATTACACTGTCATACTTTGCTGGACTTTCTGGACTCATAATAATAATAATAATAATGCATTTTATTTGGGGGTGCCTTTCAAAACACCCAAGGACGCCTTCCAGAGTATATAGACTACAGTATATATACTACAGTATATATACTGGTACATATATACTGCAGTGGTGGGCCATCAGGGCCAGCAAGGCCTTCTCTGCTGGCCTAAACCTCATCAGAATATAAATTTAATTATGATATATTTTTTCCATAAATGTATATTAAATTATTCCCCATAGTCTATTGTCTTCATTTCATAGCTTCCCTCTTGGTTGCGCTGCTTCTCGTCTCAGATCGAGGTTTAGAGGGCTGGCCTTTATTTCAGAGCTTTTATCCAATCATATTTCAGCCATGATGTGTTGCCAGGGTCCAAGAAATCTGCCCTTAGGCCTTCAGAATTAACAGTGCGGGCGCCTGGGGCTTAAAGTGAACGGAAATAAAACCGTGGCGTTAACTGTTCAGGTTATGACCGATATAATGAAATACTCTTGACGACGTTCTTTAACTACAAAGGTTGGTATTTATTTAGCTCCTTAGCTTCGGCTGACATGGATACACCCGTCTCGTAGCATACCTGGAATGCTTTACTTCTGGGGCATAGCGCCACTCAATACCGTCTGGTCTTAAAGACACACACACACAACTGCAGTACATTCATTACATGACATCTCCCCTCCTTAGAGTCAGAGACAGTGTATACTGGTGAATATTAAATTAGTGCAGTGTCCTCTCAAACATGCAAATAACATGGACTCTTAGCAGTGCAAGAAAATACTGTAACCATAATATCAATCAGTTTCCTTCTGTTCAAATGAACCAACAATAGAAAATAGAAAAGTGCCATTAATCAAAGTGCTATGATAACAAAACAATACTTCCCTTCCCCCTGTTTTTCTTTTAACAGAGAAAGGTACAGTAAGGTTATGGGGTAGACTACCCAGTCACCTCTATAGCTGCCGGAGGGTATTCTGCTTCATTGAGGCAAGCTATATGTTATTAACACACAAAGTCTTTAAACTTCACAGGTGGGCGGATGACTCTGTCCCTGGAAGTCACCTGGGCTGGTTCTGGAAGACGATTCGCAGGCTCTGCCGGGACAGTCTCACGAACAGGGGAAACTCTAGCAGGTGACTCGGCCCCTCTGACAGGTGAACTTGGAGGTGTAAGCTGGGGTGGTGATGGTTGCTCACCTGCTTGTCCTCTGCCTCACCAGGAAGGAATGTTGGTCGTAGGTGGCGCCTGTTTCTCCGCAGGGTCCCGTGGTCAGTCTGGATCAGATAGGACTTCGGAGCTGGGTGTGGCTGTTGAACGGTCGCTGCTGTCGTCCAGCCGGACTCACCGTCGAGTTTCACTGCCACGCTCTGCCCTGGGTCGAGAGGTGGAAGTGCTCTGGCACCGTAGCGTCGGTTGTAGGCATGCCTGTAGCTCCTCTTCGCCTTGGCATCAGCGTCACGCACCTTTGTGAAGTTCACAAACAACAAACAAATCGTGAGGATTGAATCCTCTTTATTGGTCACATACATGAAGACATACAGTGAAATGTGTTCTCTGCATTTAACCCATCCTAGTATTAGGAGCAGTGGGCAGCTATTCATACAGCGCCCGGGGAGCAGTTAGGGGTTAGGGTCTTCCTCAAGGACACCTCGACAGTTTTTGCTAGGAGGAGCCGGGGATCGAACCAGCAACCTTCCGGTTGTGAGGCGACCGCTCTACCTCCTGAGCTAGACTGCCGCCCAGTTCTCTGCATTTGACCCATCCTAGTGTTAGGAGCAGTGGGCAGCCTTTATTACGGCGCCCGGGGAGCAGCGTAGGGAGTGCCTTGCTCAGGGGCACTTAGGCAGTAACCTGGTGTTTCCGGGTCGTGAACCGGCAACCTCGCGGCTCCCAAGCCAAGTCCTTATCCACTGAGCTACTGCCCCCACCAGTTGGGCCACTTAGGCAACGGGATTTTATCGACTGTAGGCACCGTCATCTTGATCTTGGCGGCCCATCATCAGCTGCGCAGGACTGGCACCCGTAGCTTGTATTGGTGTAGCTTTGTAACTCATGAGAGCCAGAAACGGGTCATCCTGCCGCAGAATCTTCTTTGCTGTCTGCACTGCTCTCTCAGCACCACCGTTGGCTTGAGGATAGTGGGGACTAGAGGTGATGTGCGTAAAATCATAGGTTACAGTGAAACTTTCAAACATTTTGCTCGTGAACTGTTTGGCATTGTCAGTGTGAAGCTCATCTGGACAACCCCACCTGGCGAAGATATTCTTCAGACGAGCAATTGTGGTCTCACTCTTCATGTCTGGTAGATGAGCTATTTCTATGTAGCGAGAATAATAGTCAACAACTACCAAGTAGTTTTCTTTCTCATACTCACAGATGTCTGCACCGATCGTCTGCCAGGGCCTCTGTGGTAGTGGCGTTGTAATCAGAGGCTCCTTCCTCTGCGTAGGTCTGACTTGCAAGCACTCGGGACATTTCGTCACCAGTTCTTGGATCTCTTTCTCCAGCCCGGGCCACCACACAATCATGCGTGCCCGCTCTCTGCACTTGGTGATGCCCTGGTGTCCGTCATGCAACCGGTTGAGTATCTCTTTCCTCATACTGTGAGGAATCACGATGCGGTCTCCGTACAGCACAAGACCCTTTGATGTTGACAGGCTGTTACTGCAGTGGTGATATGCTTTGCCTTGTGCTGGTACACTGCTCACGTACTTCGGCCATCCCTCTGTGATCAATCTGCTCACCACCAGCAGGTCGTAGTCCACTCTCGTCTCCTGCTTGATCCGTTCCAGTTTGGATGGTGACGCTGGCCACGCTGCGTGAGCTGCATCTTCAAACACTGAAACCTCACAGGCTAGTTCTGACACCTCACTCAGGATTACAGATAATGGCTGTCTGGAAAGTGTGTCAGCTACTGTCAGTGTTTTCCCCGGCACGTACTCTGCAATGTGGTTGTACTTCATCATACGCATCAGCAATCGCTGGCACCTCAGGGGAACCCTATCAAGGTCCTTGTTGTTGATCAGAGGGACCAGCGGTTTGTGGTCTGTATGGACCGTGAAGCTGTCTAGGCCATATAGGTAAGTGGAAAATCTTTCACAGGCCCAAACAGCAGCTAGACACTCTTTCTCTATTTGCGCGTAGCGCTTCTCAGCATCAGTTAGTGTTCTTGAACAGAATGCTACTGGTTTCAGTCCATCTGAGTGTCTCTGTAGCAGTACACTGCCTAGCCCGTAGCTGCTTGCGTCTGCACTCACTACTGTAGGTTTATTTACATCGTAGAATGCCAGTGTAGGTGCGGTGGAGAGGAGTTGCTTCACCTTGTTGAATGCGTTGTCTTGTGCTGCGTCCCAGGTCCACACGGCCTCGCACTTCAGCAGGTCGTTGAGTGGTTTTATCACTTCTGATAAGTTAGGCAGGAAGCGCCCGAGATAATGGACCATGCCTAGGAACCTTCTTAAGCCTGGCACGTCACTTGGTGGCTGTAGCTCTGTGATGGCGCTTACTTTTGAGGGGTCAGGCTGGATGCCCTCACTGTCGATTCGATGCCCCAAGTAGCTCAGCTGCTTTTGGCGCAGGAAGCACTTCTTGTCATTGAGCTTTAGACCTGCGCTCTTCAGGATACGCAGAACATTTTGGAGTCTCTCCTCGTGCTCCTTATCATCTCTACCATGGACAAGGATGTCGTCCATGTACACCTCTACTCCCTCTTGGCCTCTGAACAGCACTGACATTTCTCTCTGAAAGATCTCCGGTGCACTGGAGATCCCGAAAGGAAGTCGCTTGAAAAAGAATCTACCCACTGGGGTGATGAACGTGGTCAGTTTAGCTGTTTCCCTCTCTAGTGGAATTTGCCAGAAGCTGCTTGCCGCGTCGAGCAGGGAGAACACTCGAGACTCTGCCAGCTTTGGCAATATGTCATCTATGGTGGGTAGAACAAATCTCTCCCTCTTCACAGCCGTGTTTAGTCGTTTTAGATCAACACAGATCCTCACCTCACCGCTTTTCTTGGAACTATGGGAGCGCACCACTCTGTTGGCTCTGTGATCTCCTCTATGATGCCGCACTTGAGCATTCTTTCCAGCTCTGTCTTGACTTTGGGAAGCAGGGGAGCAGACACTCTCCTCGCTGCGTTAATGCTGTATGGGACAGCATCTTCCCGCAGGCATATTTTCACAGGTTTTATTTTTAAGAGGCCCAGATCTGCCCCGAATGTGCTCTGTACCTCCTCCACTCTCTTCACCAGTCCCATTGCCACTGCAACATTACGGCCCAACAGGTTGCTGCCATTAGCTGTCTTGATCACATGGACGTTGAACTTATATTGCTGGCCTCTGTACTTGGTTATGGTAGTGAACAGTCCTAGACATTCAAGCTTACCTCCGGGGCTGTCAAAAGCTGTGTAGTCACTGGATAACTGGGGCAGGTGTTTGAGCTGATGATAGGTGTCATCTGAAATCACACTGGCATCTGCACCAGTGTCAATTTTGAAGGTGACAGGAGTGTTACAGACGTTCAGTTTAACAGTCCATGGCCTACTGGAATCTGTCACGTAGAGGTATTTTGTTTTTATCTCACCAATGAAGTGTCCGTCACTGTAACTGTCATCCTGCTGCTCCATTGTTGTCAGCTCATTCACTCTTGCAGAGCGGCACACAACGGCGAAGTGCCCAATCTTCTGGCAGTTTCTGCATTTTGCCTGCCTGGCTGCACACTGTACGTTGTTCGGGTGGTCCCTTCCACACCTGAAGTACTTTGTTTCTGGAGCACCCCCATCGCGATGCCCTGCTGCCTGGAAGCCGCCGCTGCTGTTGTTGGAAAGGCGCAGCGCGCGCATTGTGTCTGACCTCACTCAGGAATGTTGCATCTCCGCAGTTACAACTGTGTGCGACCTCACTCAGAAATGCTGCATCTCCCGAGCCAGCTTTAGACTGTTGGCTAATTTGCTCCTTTATCTGCTCAGACTGTCTCACCATCTCAACTGCCTTCTCCAGCGTTAGATCTGCCATCAACTGTAGTTTCTCTGACATCTCTTTATCCCGAATATTTTCAATCTTCACCGGACCAAACCGACAGGTCTCGGCCAGCTCGTAGAGCGTCCGGATGTATTCCTCTGCAGACTCGCCTCTCTTTTGCGAGCGAAGGTAAAAACGAGCTTGTTCGTGGATAATGTTCACTTTCGGAATAAAGTAATTATTCAGCTTGTCCAACACAGTCTCGTAGTCATCATTGTCCTCCCCTACCTCGAAAAGCAGCGTGTTGAAAACTTGCTCAGCCTCTTTGCCGAGCGCATATAGCAACATGCTAACCTGCACGGCTCCATCCTCCAAGTTTAGATTCGTGGCTAGTCGGTAGCGCTGGAACCGTTGCCTCCACTCCGGCCACAGTTGTGGGCGGGTGAAATCAAATAATAATAATAATAATAAATTATATTTATAATGCACTTTTAATTTGCATGGGCAAAACTCAAAGTGCTACAGAGTAAAAATGGTTTAAATAAAACAGAATAAAAGCAGCGACGTTTACGCCGGCATGGCAACCAGTGGGTTTTTTTTTAAATCTAGTGAAAAGCTATTCTAAAAAGGTGTGTTTTTAGGCCTTTTTTAAAAACATCCACAGTCTGTGGTGTCCTCAGCTGGTTTGGGAGGGCATTCCACAGTCTCGGAGCAGCAGAGCAAAAGGCTCGGTCTCCCATGGTTTTCAGTTTGGTCCTGGGGGGAAGGAGGAGGTTTGCCTTTTCAGAGCGTAGGCTCTCGTGGTTGTGGGTGAGTTCTTTGATATATGAGGGAGCATTTCCATGAATGCACTGATAGGTGAAGAGGGTGATTTTGTAGTCAATCCTGAGTGAGACCGGGAGCCAGTGCAATGATTTGAGTATGGGCGTGATGTGCTCATACTTCCGCACTCTCATCAGGATCCTAGCAGCGCTGTTCTGGATGTACTGCAGCTTCTGGATGTTCTTGGCAGGAATCCCAATGAGAAGTGCGTTACAGTAGTCTAGCCTGGAGGAGACAAAGGCGTGGACAAGCTTTTCAGCATCTGATAGACTGAGTGTGGGACGGAGTTTAGCAATATTTCTGAGGTGGTAGAAGGAGGTCTTGCATGTTTGTTTGATGTGGGCCTCAAAGGTCAGGTGAGGATCCATTTTAACACCCAGATTGGTGACAGTTGATGAGAGTGAAATGTTCTGACCGGAGAAGGTGATGCTGGTGATGAGGATGAGAGGACCTGATGTGGAGTGCCAACTAGAATGGCTTCAGTCTTGGAGCTGTTTAATTGAAGGAAGTTTTGCTTCATCCACACCTTTATCTCCTCCAGGCATGTGGTTATGTTGGATGATGGCAGAGGTGCGGAAGGGGTTGGGTTTGTTCTGATGTAGAGCTGCGTGTCATCAGCATAGCAATGGAAAGATATTCCATGCCGGCTGATGACACGACCAAGGGGGAACATGTATATGGTGAAAAGGGTGGGGCCGAGGACTGATCCTTGAGGGACACCACAGTTCACAGAGTGTGTTTGTGATTTTGCCGCTCCCAAGGTGACGTGCTCAGTCCTCCCGGTGAGATATGAGGTGAACCAGTTTAGGGCAGAGTCAGAGAGTCCAATTGTCGAGCGAAGACGATGGAGTAGAATGTCATGGTCGACCGTGTCAAATGCTGCAGTTAGATCCAGGAGGATGAGGAGGGATGGAGATCCGGTGTCAGCTGTCATCAGCAGGTCATTGGTCACCCTGACTAAGGCAGTTTCTGTACTGTGGCCCTGGCGGAAACCAGACTGGAACTTTTCAAAGAGGTTGTTGTGTTTGAGATGTTCGTGAATCTGAATGGCAATTACCTTCTCCAGCACCTTTGATAGAAATGGCAGGTTGTAGATGGGTCTATAATTAGCCAGGACTTCAGGGTCTAAGGTGGGTTTTTGAGGAGTGGTTTGATGATAGCAGCTTTTAATGGGGAAGGAACATGACCAGACTGGATGGAGTGGTTTGTCACTGAAGTGATCAGGGGACTTATGGCACCAATGTTCGATTTGACCAGGGCTGTGGGAAAGGGGTCCAGGGCACAGGTGGAGGATTTCATCTTTTTGATGATGGCCTCAATTCATGCTGCGAGATATCAGTGAAGCAGCAAAGAGGCTGGGTAGGTCCGGGTTGGGGGTTGACAGTCAGGACTGGGAGAGCAGCGGAGTTTGAGAGGAGAGAGCGGATGGTCTCTACTTTTTTCCTAAAAAATGTGATAAAATGATCACACTGCTCCTCTGTGGTGTCTTTGTGTAAGGGAGTCTGAGGTTTGAGGAGATGATTTATGGTGGAAAAGAGTTGCTTGGAGTTGCCAGGGCTATTGTTGATGAAGTGGAGTAGAATTTTGACCGTGTGTCTCTGAGGGACTTTGCATAGGCCTTTTGGTGGCCCCGGTATGCCTGTCTGTGAACAGTGAGTCCAGAAACCTTGAGGCGCCGCTCAAGGACATGCCCCGCTGTCTTCATTTTCCGCAGCTCGCAGGTGTACCAGGGGGCTGAGCGTGTGAAGGTGACTGTTCTGGTTTTGACAGGGGCGTGGAGATCCAGGAGATTACGCAGAGATTTATTGTAAAAGTCCACAGATTCATTGACTGATATAGGAGTAATTGTGGAGAGATGCTGGAGATCCGAAGTCATGGTGTCGGGGTTGATGTTTTTCAGATTTCTGAAATGGATTTGACGCTTGGGTTTGGTGCGGGGTAGCAGGAGCGACAGCTCCATTGAGATGGCCTTGTGATCCGACACACCTAGATCGTACACTGATAGTTTACTAATGGGGGCAGAGTTTGTGATGACAAGGTCCAGTGTGTGTCCCCTAGTGTGTGTGGGGACATCAACATGTTGTGTTAGGTTGAGGCAGTCCAGGAGGTGTAGGAACTCGGCTGCATAGCGACAGGAGGGGGTGTCAACGTGAACATTTATGTCTCCTAGTATTATAATGTTGGCAGAGGTAGCGCAGAGTGTAGTGAGAAGGTCGTGCATCTCTGGGATGAAAGCTGAGTTGGGTTTGGGAGGTCGGTAGATGAGAAGTAATGTCAGTGGGAGGGGGGGTTTACATTTAAATCCAAGGCATTCAAATGAGGATAGCACAGGCAGAGGCAGGGGGGACAGTTCCAGTGCATTTCTATGTATTATTGCTAAGCCGCCACCACGACCAGTGCTGCGAGCTTTTTCCAGGTAGCTGTAGCCAGGGGGACAGACTTCATTTAGGGCAGAGTAAACCTCAGGCTGTTGCCACGTTTCCGTGAGGCACATAAAGTCTATTCCCTTGTCCATGATGTGGTCTTGTATGAATGATGATTTATTTGTAAGGGATTGTGCATTAAACTGTTCTATTTTGACTGTGGATGAAATGGTGGATTTCTGTAGGGTCCGGAGTAAACTGGAATCCACTCCACGTATTCCGCACAACTCAGTGTGTAGCAGTCTCGCGGTGTTTCCCCTGTTGTTTACACCGAGAGCGGCAGTGCTCTGATGACGCGGCAGATGTGCGACAGTGGTCCAGATGGAAAGAATGGATGATACAGGCGGGCAGGGTTGGTGGTAAACAAACTTTCTACGAGAGCCTCTGTGGATGTAACGAGGTCGGCGTAATAGTCCAAGGTGTTTGATGGCTGAGATGCACGTTGGAGTTGTGTGATTGTTGAGACTCAGCAGTTGCGGGATGGAATACTTTGACAACATGCCGGTGGCCGCAGGTTCTCGTCTGGAGCTGCTATGGATGGTGATCCGTAGCATGGCAGGAGGAGAAGAAGTACAGCTAGAAGGAGAAGCGGCGAACAAGCAGCGCCAGCGTCCTCTCCCGGATGTGACGTTGAATATCAGGAAGCCCTCTGGTTGACTGTTCACAAGGTACGCCATCGATGAAAAAGATGGCCCTCCCGACAAAGTTGTCGGGAGGGCCATCTTCACCGTTTAACTTCTGACACCATGTTCAGGTTATGACCGATATAATGAAATACTCTTGACGACGTTCTTTAACTACAAAGGTTGGTATTTATTTAGCTCCTTAGCTTCGGCTGACCCGTCTCATAGCATACCTGGAATGCTTTACTTCCGGGGCATAGCGCCACTCAATACCGTTGGGTCTTAAAGCAGTAGCGTGGCGTGGTGAAAATTTTAGGGGAAGCCAGTTTTTTTTGGGTCAATAACGTAACCAGTTGAGTGATTACAGCGCCCGGTATCATTTTACACAGTTGTATCATACAGATGCAGGACTTGCACACGCCTGTTATCTAACCGACAGGTCCGCACGCACTCTCCAGCCAAAACTCTCTCGTCTTATTAATTTAAGCATTCCCCCCCCCCCCCCCCAAATGCATAACCAGCCGCTCAATGCGCAGTGCAGATTCGGTAATGAATAAAAAAGCTTCAATTTCACAGCACAATCTATGTGATTTTTTGATTTACCGTGCCTCTCAATTGCCCGTGACAGGTTGGCAAGGTCGATGAATCCTGAAGTTGCCCAAGGATTGTTCAGGGAGCACGAATCCTTGTCAAAAAGAAGACATGGCCAGCAAAATAGACGCTGAAGTTCAGCGCTTCCAGTTAGCCACTCCGTGCGGACATAATTGTCCTCATTGAACGTCCGATTCGCTCCCTTTTTCCTCTGTGCACACAGCTCGAGTGTGGGCATGGGCCTGTCATCTGATTTAATTTTTAGTTGCTGCTGTAGCGGAAGTTTAGTAAAGTTGTTTTTTATTAAGTACGCCAAATCTCCACCCTCCATAATGCTTAATACTATCAAACGGCGAGGATGACAGTTACAGTACTACGTACTGATGTTGATGTGATTTGATTGGATTTGTGAGTCAAGGGATTCCCTTCAAATCGATCCAATGGGATCAAGGGATCCCATTCCCTTGAAGGGAGGCCAGCCGTCTCTGGCCTCCCTTGGCATGGCCCTGACCAATCACAGGTTGGCAGGGGGACATGACGTGCCTCATCTGATTGGTCAATCCGGGACAATCCCCCATTTTTTTTTTCACCAAGGGAAGCTCATTCGGCTGGCCTCCTCTATTTCACCATAATATCTAGGGGGCGCTGTTGTTTCACTCTTTGTAAAATACTCAATGAGAATGGGGGAGAGACGGTCCGGCAGCAACACACAGGCTGTGTGTTGCTGCCGGACCGTCTCTCCTACATTTTTTAAATTAAAATAAAAAAAATTCGGTAATTCTCCTTTGCTGTGTGACACAGCTGTGTGACACAGCAAAGGAGAATTACCGAATTTCTAAAAAAAATTATAATTTTAAAATGTATTAAAATTATAACTACAATCCGAAAAAACAGGGGAAGCCTGGCTTCCCTTGGCCTCCGGGAGAAAACGCCACTGTCTTAAAGACACACACACACACACAATTGTACCTGCAGTACATTCATTACATGACATTAACCAATCAGATTTCGAGTTGGCGACACCGGCGCCAGCTAGCAGGCGTACGTTAACGTCAGCACGTGCGCGTCTTTTGATTGGCGCTATTGAGAGGCGGAGCTATGCAGAGCTAGCGAACTGAACTTGAACTGATTTGTGTAGATTTCTACAAGCTGTTTTTTTGGAGCTGAAACGCACAGATCAACTGTACAACAGAGTCATTGAAGTCTTCTTGAGGAAAGAAAGGAGGATGGATTTAGTGTTCAAATAACCAGTTGTTTTGGTGAGTACAAAGCATTTTATTTATTTTTATATATTTTTTTATTTCGTTAATATTAAATCAATATTAACGAATTAATATATATGTCATTAAAATGACAAATATATAAAAAATAAATGTGTGATGCTTCTGCAAGAGATGTAGAGATATGTGTGGCTCAGTTGTGCAGTAAAAGTACTCAAGGAGACTTGTTGGATTGTTTTGGTTGAACCTTTATCAAAGTGGACATTCAATGCTAGGAATACACTTTCACCACTGTCGCAAATATATCCTCATTAACAAATGCTAATTATTAGTTTGTTCTTTTATTTTCAGTGAATAAAACGCGTACCTCAGCGTTATGCTATTGTCTACTTCAGGGGTTCTCAAACTTTTTGTTTCTGCGGACCACTATTTATCATCAAGGATTTTCGCGGACCACCTCATATGCAAACCGTAAAAATAAGTACATATAAACGTAGTGTTAAAACGCAGATATTTTTTTATAGTTAATTATAGACAATCAAAAGTAAATTGAAGCCTATCTGATACTTTTGTTGCACGTGTGACGGGTGTCTGTCTGCGTTGTGTCTGTTTCTCAAAGAGGACGGCGGACAACTTCTTTTTTTCTTTTGGTCCTTGACCATATATTCAAATCTGCATCCACTCATAGAACACAACAGCTGCATCAGTGAACATGAACTGCAGCTTCAGCTCTTTCAACATCCGATTGTATCCGTGTACAATAAGGAAATAATAAATAAAATAACAGATTTTGTGCAATTATAGGCTGATTAAACTCAAAACAACGCACACGCACAGCAAGTCCAAGCTAACCTTATCACTCAGCTAATGAGATGGATGATGTTGCTTCGCAGACGTCAACATCTGGATGTCAGGTTCCAGCGATGACAGCTTCAATCTGAGATCTGGTTCAATGTTAAGTCTGTTCCGATATTTTGTCTTCAACGAGACCAGTGATGAAAATCCCGACTCACAGAGGTAAGTGGTAGGAAAGGGCATAAGAAACATCAAGGCCTTGTCGGACAGCTCTGGGTATTCTGAAGCAGCTTTTAACCAAAAGGCAGGCAGGCATCTCTGAGAAAAATCCACTTTTAAAGCACTGTCACAGGACAGTTCAACAAGGCTGTCTTGCTCTCTGGACGTAAGGTTTGCGAGGATGTCATCGTCCAGGGTCGCAAATGGATTTCTGATCCAGTTCGCAGTTGTGTCAGGGATAGGGAAGTACATCCGTAGCTGTGTTTTCAAACTGTGCAAGTGCTCCCTGACATCATTTTTCACATTATTTGGAAGCTGCATTTCCGCGGTGTCCAAAAAATCGGATAGGTTTGCAAACGAGTCATAGTTTGACTGCACACACAGGCTGTTTTCGTCATTTTTACAACAAATACACACTTGCAACTGATAACACTGGCAATGATTTTATATGTATTACTATTCAAATATATTCGATGGAGCAAGTCACATATGAGGTGGTCTCTGAAAATCCTTGATAGTAAAAAGTGGATTTTATTCAGCTTTTTTCCACGGACCACCTGCAGTACCTCCGCGGACCACCAGTGGTCCGCGGACCACAGTTTGAGAACCGCTGGTCTACTTCAACAAATGTACACCTTGTAAGTCGCTTTGGATAAAAGCGTCTGCCAAATGTCCTAAATGTAAATTAATAGTTTGTCGTTATCGTCACGTTTGTTAAATTAAACTGCTTTGGGAGCGACAATGCGCTGTTTAGTGATCAAACTTGTTAAAGCTCACATACTTTTGGTGGACTTAATAAACCTTTGTAGACTAATCCCTTAAAAGCACCTTTTATGTTTAAGTTTTGACAGTATCCAAGCGATCTTAAAGCTGGTAGTTTAACACTCTTAATTGTAGATTTATTGATTATAAATGCTTCGGAAATATTAATATAACTGTTGTGCTTGACTATGTTAATGTGATGCAACGCCCGGTTATACTGCGTTTCTGGCTAAATGTATAGTTTCTAGAGCCATGGCGTCATAATGATGGTATTAAGAGGTGGAATAATTCAGCGTCTGTGTAGGACATCACTGAAGGCCTAGGTGTGAAATGCACGGCACGCCACTGATATACTATAGTATATATATAGGCTACAATATATATTATATACTGTTGTCTACGGTATATAGACTACAGTGTGTATATATATATATATATATATATATATACACTACAGCAACATTAAAAACAGTGGACTTCACAAAGTGTCCGCAGGGTTTAGAACAAGACAAACAACAGGACGTAAACTTACAAGAAACACCTGCTACAGTTGATATGGAACATAACATGGCAGTTTGAACCGGTGGGTTTTGTAAGATGTTATGGAATCAGACGGATGTGGACTGGAGCTCCAGAGTCTGGGAGCAACTGAGAGCTGGAGCCCCCAGGGTGCTGAGGCGTGAGCTTGGGACGGGGAGGAGGCCAACGGAGGAAGAGGGTGCGGGAGGGGGGGAACTCCTGGAGGAGGTCAGTGATGGAGATGGGGGCTCCATTGGGGAGGGCTTTGGAGGTGAGTAATAGGTTTTTAGTCAATCCGGTAGCACACAGGAAGCCAGTGTAGTTGAATCATTACAGTTACTGCACTGTATTCATGATTTGATGTATTCTGTATACTTACCTATATATATATATAGATATATATATATTTGTATATATATAGATACCTTTAATTCTGCACATATCTCATATCTACTCTACAAATAATTTTATACCTGTAGACTGTTTTTACATCTTATTTAACCACTGTACATTATATATTACCATGCACTTTACATTTCTGGTTAGATGAACAATTATTTTCACTGTACTGTACTTGTGCTGTGCAATGACAATACATTAGAATCTAATCTAATCTAATCTAACTAATCTAATCTTATCTTATGATGCTGCTGCTCTTCTGGCACTTTAAAAAGCTTTTTGCACCATTCAACACATGAACATATCATCCACCAGTCACTTTATTGGTCTTTTGATTGTGTACAGTATTGTTATAGTACTGTATAGTGTAAGTATAGTACGTAGTGTTCAATTGTAGGTGATCTCTATTCTCCCTCAGGGGTCAGAGGTGATCTCTATTCTCCCTCAGGGGTCAGAGGTGATCTCTATTCTCCCTCAGGGGTCAGCGGTCATCTCTATTCTCCCTCAGGGGTCAGAGGTGATCTCTATTCTCCCTCAGGGGTCAGAGGTGATCTCTATTCTCCCTCAGGGGTCAGCGGTCATCTCTATTCTCCCTCAGGGGTCAGAGGTGATCTCTATTCTCTCTCAGGGGTCAGAGGTCATCTCTATTCTCCCTCAGGTCATCGGTACACTCTGAAAAGGACCTCTCCCTCTTCTCTCTGGCCGTGACGAAGTTGAGCAGGTCGATGGCCGTCACCACACCGAACACCATCTGTTTCAGACTGGTTGAGCCGTCGGTCAGATCTACACACACACACACACACACACACACACACACACACACACACACACACACACACACACACACACACACACACACACACACACACACACACACACACACACACACACACACACACACACACACACACGATTTATGTGCATAACTGGTTTTACACTTATTTTAATTAAATACAGCTTAATATACTTTACACAAAAGTGATTCTCCCTCAAATCTCACTCAATTTAAACTTTTTTTTGGTAGAACTCGCTTACTGTGCAAAGAACATCTAGTCAGATTGTTCAGATTTTCATCATTAATGGAGTAATCGATAATTACCTATTTTTCATCAAAACAACGCCCCCACCAATACTAACTTGATAGTGAGGCCGGATGAGGCACTGCGTCATTGATGCTATCTTTATAGTATTGTCAAGTGAAGAACAGAATACAACTGTCATTCCCACTATATACTACTACTAATACCACTATCCCACTAACACTACAGCCCAGGCTATGCATTATGTAGCTCAGACCATCTCATGTTAGAACAGCTTTCACACCACAAATTGCCAACGATATGTGTGTATATCATGTGTGTGTTGTGTGTATATATAGTGTGTGTAGTGTGTAATGTGTATATATATATAGTGTGTGTGTGTGTATATTATGTGTGTGTGGTGTGTATATATAGTGTGTGTGTGGTGTGTATATATAGTGTGTATATATATATATATATATATAGTGTGTATATATATATAGTGTGTGTGTGTGTATATCATGTGTGTGTGTACTTCATTTGTGTGTGTATAGCATGTGTGTGGGTGGATATATAGTGTGTGTTTATATCATGTGTGTGTGTATATCATGTATATCATGTGTGTGTGTATATCATGTGTGTGTGTTTATCATGTGTGTGTGTATAATCATGTGTGTGTGTATATCATGTGTGTGTGTGTGTGTATATCACACACACACACACACACACACACACACACACACACACACACACACACACAGTGTGACTCAGCAGTCACTCATAGGGTTATGCTAGTAATGCTAAGCTATCCGCGGTTGGTTGAGCCAGCAGTCACCCGTGGGGCCACCATGCTAGTAATGCTATGCTAACTGCAGTGTGCAGGTGTGCTGGTGGAGGGGAGGAGACAGGGGATACAGGGGGAGAGAGAGAGTTAGTGTGTGTGTATATCATGTGTGTGTGTATATCATGTGTGCGTATATCATGTGTGTGTATAGCATGTTTGTGTATATCATGTGTGTGTATATCATGTGTGTGTGTATATCATGTGTGTGTGTGTATATCATGTGTGTGCGTGTGTATCATTGTGTGTGTGTGTATCATGTGTGTGTGTATATCATGTGTGTGTGTATCATGTGTGTGTGTGTGTACTAACACTGGATCTGCTCGTGGACCACCAGAGCAAAGTGATCCGTCTCCAGGATACGAGACAACGTCCCCAGGTTGTCATTCAGACGGATCTGAGAGAGAGAGAGAGAGAGAGAGAGAGAGAGAGAGAGAGAGAGAGAGAGAGAGAGAGAGAGAGAGAGAGAGAGAGAGAGAGAGAGAATACAAGATATTTATCCTCCATTCGTAACAAGTACATAGGAACGCTTACTCCCCATTTCCTCCCGCAGTATAAATCTTACTAAATAAAAATAATATATACAATAAAATAACCCAAACAGAGCAGCAAAGTGAGTGTTAAATGTGGTGAATGTACATGGTGAAGGGCCAGCAGTGCATCCTGACCAGCTCCCAGTAGTACCAGCAGTACCAGTAGTACCAGCAGTACCAGTAGTACCAGTAGTACCAGCCCATACGGGTACCTGTTTGAACTGCTTGTACAGGACCTTGCTGACCGGGTCGGAAGGCTTCACCTTCCCCGCCAACACAGAGGCCAGCATGTTGCCCAGGGTTACCATGCCCAGGATCAACCTACACACACACACACAGTTAAACACACACACACACACGGTGTGACTCAGCAGTCACTCATAGGGTTATGCTAGTAATGCTAAGCTATCCGCGGTTGGTTGAGCCAGCAGTCACCCGTGGGGCCACCATGCTAGTAATGCTATGCTAACTGCAGTGTGCAGGTGTGCTGGTGCTAGCGGTGTGCTGGTGCTAGCGGTGTGCTGGTTCTAGCGGTGTGCTGGTGCTAGCGGTGTGCTGGTGCTAGGGGTGTGCTGGTGCTACCGGTGTGCTGGTGCTAGCGGTGCGCTGGTGCTAGCGGTGCGCTGGTTCTAGCGGTGCGCTGGTGCTAGGGGTGCGTTGGTTGTAGGGGTGTGCTGGTGCTAGGGGTGTGCTGGTTCTAGCGGTGTGCTGGTTCTAGCGGTGTGCTGGTGCTAGCGGTGTGCTGGTGCTAGCGGTGTGCTGGTGCTAGGGGTGTGCTGGTGCTACCGGTGCGCTGGTGCTAGCGGTGCGCTGGTGCTAGCGGTGCGCTGGTGCTAGCGGTGCGCTGGCTAGCGGCGGCGGCCCTACCCCGACTGGTCCACCACGGGCGCCTGGTCGAAGGCCTTCTCCTTCAGGATCCGGATGGTCTTCTGACAGTCCACCGACGGCAACACAGTGAGGGGGGCACACAGGTGGAGAGCCTGCAGCTTCAGGTTCCACCACCTAGGGGAGAGGGGGGGAGAGAGAGGGGAGACAGGGGGAGAGGAGGGGAGAGGGGAGAAAGGAGGGGGAGAGGGGGGGAGAGAGGGGAGACAAGAGGGGGGGAGAGAGGGGAGAGGGGAGACAGGAGGGGGAGAGGGGGGGAGAGAGGGGAGAGGAGACAGGGGGGAGAGGGGAGAGAGAGAGAGAGGGGAGAGGGGGGAGAAGAGGGGGGGATACAGGGGGGAGAAGAGGGGGGGAGAGGGGGGGGAGAAGAGGGGGGGAGAGAGGGGAGAGGAGACAGGGGGGAGAGGGGAGAGAGAGGGGAGAGAGAGAGGGGGAAGAGAGGGGAGGAGAGGGGATACAGGAGGGGATACAGGAGGGGAGAGGGGGGAGGAGACAGGGGATACAGGGGGGGAGAGAGAGTTAGTGAGAGACACTCACCAGGGTTTAGCAGTTACTGAGAAAACACTCACCAGGGTTTAGTGATCATCAGGTCCTCCTCCCTCAGGAAACCCTTCTGGAGCATCCATTTATCATTGAGGAACTTTGACCTTAAACAAGAGACCAGGATTAGATTACAGACCAGGATTAGGTTAGAGACCAGGATTAGATTATAGACTAGGATTAGATTAGAGACTAGGATTAGATTAGACCAGGATTAGATTATAGACAAGGATTACATTAGAGACTAGGATTAGATTAGAGACTAGGATTAGATTAGACCAGGATTAGGTTAGAGACCAGGATTAGATTATAGACTAGATTAGATTAGACCAGGATTAGATTATAGATTTAGATGAAACAAGAGTCCAGGGTTAGATAAGGGACAAGGATTCGATTAGAGACTGAGATAACATTAAAGACCAGGGTTAAATTAGAGACTGGGATTAAACATGAGAGCAGATTAGAGACTGGGATTTGATTATAGATGGGTATTCGATTAGAGAACTGGATTCAATTAGATAATAGTATAGGATTACATTATAGACTGGAATTTAATTAGATCATAGACCAGGATTATATTAGACTAGGATTAGATTAAAGATTTGCATTAGATTAGAGACAAAGGTGAGAGAGTAGGATTCAATTTTTGTGGCTAGATCTTGGGTGTGGGCGGGGCCATATCTTGAATGTGGGCGGGGCCATATCTTGAATGTGGGCGGGACCTCACATGTAGTTGCGGATGGAGTCTGGCAGGATGACCACACAGCGCTGCCCCTCCTTCAGCTCCATGGCGACCTTCACAGCGGCCGCCATCGCTGTGCCCGAGCTCCCACCTACAACACAACACAGGAGGATAAAACAAACACCCCCACAGTCTGTCAGACCAGGAGGATAAAACAAACACGCCTACAGTCTGTCAGACCAGGAGGATAAAACAAACACCCCTACAGTCCATCAGACCAGGAGGATAAAACAAACACCCCATACAGTCTGTCAGACCAGGAGGATAAAACAAACACCCCTACAGTCCATCAGACCAGGAGGATAAAACAAACACCCCTACAGTCTGTCAGACCTGGAGGATAAAACAAACACCCCTACAGTCCATCAGACCAGGTGGATAAAACAAACACCCCTACAGTCTGTCAGACCAGGAGGATAAAACAAACACCCCCACAGTCTGTCAGACCAGGAGGATAAAACAAACACCCCTACAGTCTGTCAGACCAGGGGGATAAAACAAACACCCCCACAGTGTCAGACCAGGAGGATAAAACAAACACCCCTACAGTCTGTCAGACCAGGAGGATAAAACAAATACCCCCACAGTCCATCAGACCAGGAGGATAAAACAAACACCCCTACAGTCTGTCAGACCAGGAGGATAAAACAAACACCCCCACAGTCTGTCAGACCAGGAGGATAAAACAAACACCCCTACAGTCTGTCAGACCAGGAGGATAAAACAAACACCCCTACAGTCTGTCAGACCAGGAGGATAAAACAAACACCCCCACATAGCTCTTACCACACAGAAGCCCCTCCTCCTTGATGAGCAGACGGGACATGTTGAAAGAATCCTCATCGTTGGACTTGACCCAGGAGTCCACCACCTGACATGATCACATGATCACATGATCACATGACATGATCACAATCACATGACATGATCACATAATCACATGCCATGATCACATGACATGATCACATGATCACATGACATGGTCACATGATCACATGACATGGTCACATAATCACATGACATAATCATGACATGATCACATGACATAATCATGACATGATCACATGACATCACCAGCTGACATCATCACATTACATCACTACAGAGTACAGATGTGACATATGTAACGTCATAACATGGCATCATAACAAGGCATCATAACAGGCTCACGGTTCTGTCCAGCACGGTGGGGATGAAGTCGTAGCCAATCCCCTCCACCTCATACTGGGTCTTATCTGTCCGGTTCAGCTCCTCTGGTTCAGCCAGGATGGATCCTTCTGGGTCCACACCCACAATCTACACAGGTGAGACACAGACCAGGTGAGACACAGACCAGGTGAGACACAGACCAGGCGAGACAAAGACCAGGCGAGACAAAGACCAGGTGAGACACAGACCAGGTGAGACACAGACCAGGCGAGACACAGACCAGGTGAGACACAGACCAGGCGAGGCACAGACCAGGTGAGACACAGACCAGGCGAGACACAGACCAGGCGAGACAAAGACCAGGTGAGACACAGACCAGGCGAGACACAGACCAGGTGAGACACAGACCAGGCGAGGCACAGACCAGGTGAGACACAGACCAGGCGAGACACAGACCAGGTGAGACACAGACCAGGTGAGACACAGACCAGGTGAGAGACACCAGGTGAGACAGACAGACCAGTCAAGACCGACAGACCAGGTGATACAGACCAGGGGAGAGACGAGACAGACCAGGGGAGAGACACCAGGTGAGACAGACCAGGTGAGACACAACCAGGTGAGACACAGACCAGTCAAGACCGACAGACCAGGTGATACAGACAAACCAGGTGAGAGACGCCAGGGGAGAGAGACAGACCAGGTGATAGACAAACCAGGTGAGAGAGACCAGGTGAGAGACACCAGGGGAGACAGACAGACCAGGTGAGAGAGACCAGATGAGAGACACCAGGTGATACAGTCTGTAAGAAGGAGGAGCAGGAGGACACTCACTTTGACGTTAGGACAGCACTCCTTCAGCCTCCGGGCGATGCCTGTGATGGTGCCTCCTGTCCCAGCTCCAGCTACCAGCATGTCCACCTTACCTGGAGAGGAAAGGAACACTGAACCGTCAGGGGAACACTGAACCAGCAGGGGAACACTGAACCAGCAGGGGAACACTGAACCGTCAGGGGATCACTGAACCGTTAGGGGAACATTGAACAGTCAGGTGAACACTGAACCAGCAGGGGAACACTGAACCGTCAGGGGATCACTGAACCGTCAGGGGATCACTGAACCAGCAGGGGAACACTGAACCAGCAGGGGAACACTGAACTGTCAGTGGAACACTGAACTGTCAGGGGAACACTGAACACTCAGGGGAACACTGAACACTCAGGGTAACACTGAACAGTCAGGGAAACACTGAACCAGCAGGTAAACACTGAACCAGCAGGTGAACACTGAACTGTCAGATGAACACCGAACTGTCAGGTGAACACTGAACTGTCAGGTGAACACTGAACAGTCAGGGGAACACAGAACAGTCAGGGGAACACTGAACAGTCAGGGAAACACTGAACCAGCAGGTGGCCACTGAACCAGCAGGTGAACACTGAACCAGCAGGTGAACACTGAACTGTCAGATGAACACTGAACTGTCAGATGAACACTGAACAGTCAGGCCAACACTGAACAGTCAGGGAAACACTGAACCAGCAGGTGAACACTGAACCAGCAGGTGAACACTGAACTGTCAGATGAACACTGAACTGTCAGGTGAACACTGAACTGTCAGGTGAACATCAGACAGTTCAGTGAACATCAAACAATTCAGTGAACATAAAACAGTTCAGTGAACATCAAACAGTTCAGTGGACACTGAACGGTTCAGTGAACATCAAACAGTTCAGTGAAGCATGCAGTGTGAGCCCACCGTCACACTGCTCCAGGATCTCCTCGGCGGTGGTGTGGTAGTGGGCCAGAGGGTTGCTGGGGTTGCGGTACTGGTCCAGGATGTGGGAGTTGGCGATCTCGTTCTTCAGGCGCCAGGCCACGCCCACATGGGACTCTGGGGAGTCAAAGCGGGCGCTTGTGGGCGTGCGCACAATCTCAGCCCCCAGGGCCCGCAGGACGTCAACCTTGAACACACACACGCACACACATACACGCACACACACACAATTCAACACTGTACTGTACTGTATAAATCATCCATCAGTCACTGTATTGTTCTTTTTATCGTGTACAGTATTGTTATAGTATTGTGTTGTATAGTATAAGTATAGTACGTAGTACTATTCAAACTCTTCAATAAACCAGATTCCTCATCCCCCTGTGACTGTCCTTGTCTTCATGATATATACAAACACACACTATAGTTTTAAGCTACACAAACACAAAATGTGTGTGTGACATAAATGTGTAAATGTCGACCGATAGGATGAGTGGGGGGGGGGGGGGGGCGTGGCCTACCTTCTCCATGCTCATCTTCTCAGGCATGACGATGATGCAGCGGTAGCCCTTCACAGCTGCTGCTAACGCCAGGCCGATACCTAGCAACCAGACCACATCATCACCAAAGCCCCTAGCTACCAGACCACATCATTCCCGCTGGCCCCTAGCAACCAGACCACATCATCACCAAGCCCCGAGCAACCACACCACATCATCACCAAGCCCCTAGCTACCAGACCACATCATCCCCGCTGGCCCCTAGCAACCAGATCACATCATCACCAAGCCCCGAGCAACCACACCACATCATCCCCGCTGGCCCCTAGCAACCACACCACATCATCCCCGCTGGCCCCTAGCAACCACACCACATCATCCCCGCTGGCCCCTAGCAACAGAGCGGTACCTGCAATGTGTTAGAGGATGTACCTGTGTTCCCGGAGGTGGGTTCGATGATGGTGTCTCCAGGTTTGAGGATCCCGTCTCGTTCAGCGTCCTCCACCATCCTCAGACTGATGCGGTCCTTCACACTGCCTCCCGCGTTGAAGAACTCACACTTCACCACTACACACACAACCATCAGTAGGATCACTATTACTACTGTTATAACTATTACTACACACACAACCATCAGTAGGATCACTAGTACTACTGTTATAACTATTACTACACACACAACCATCAGTAGGATCACTAGTACATTATTACTACTGTTATAACTATTACTATTACTACACACACAACCATCAGTAGGATCACTATTACTACTGTTATAATTATTACTATACACACAACCATCAGTAGGATCACTAGTACATTATTACTACTGTTATAACTATTACTATTACTACACACACAACCATCAGTAGGATCACTATTACTACTGTTATAATTATTACTATACACACAACCATCAGTAGGATCACTATTACATTATTACTCCTGTTATAACTATTACTATTACAAAACTATGGTATAGTATATAGTACCTCAGGTCCCCAGGTCCACTAACACCAACAGCCTGATGGTCCCCAGGACCGGGCTCTGGACCTGGGGACCTGAGGTACTATATACTATACTATGGTATAGTACACACACACTATATACTATACTATGGTATAGTATATAGTACCCCAGGACCACTGACACCAACCTGTGCCTGATGGTCCCCAGGACCGAGCTCTGGATCTAATCATTATTATAATTCACTCACGTAGCTCGCATCTCAGTCCAAACATCTTGTTGATCTTGTTGATGCGGACCAGTGGCGTGTCCCCGATCCGGTCCAAGATGTTGGGAAGAACGTTGGGGCTGGACACTCTGGAGGAAGGGGAGTGTTACAACTTACCCCTAACACACCAACACTAGATACTCTGGGAGAAGGGGAGAGTTACAACTTACCCCTAACACACTAACACTAGATACTCTGGGAGAAGGGGAGAGTTACAACTTACCCCTAACACACTAACACTAGATGCTCTGGGGGAAGGGGAGTGTTACAACTTACCTGTAAGTTAAGGTAAGCGAGGGTAAGCTAGGGGAAGCTGAGGTAAGGTAATTACATTAGCGAGGCTAATGTACGCTAGGCTAGCTCTTACCTGTGTGGGTGTGTGTGTGGTGAGTCCTGGTCTGTCCCCAGCCTCCAGGTGCATCGGGAGGCAAGGTCCGGGCGGATCCACTTCCTGTCCCCCGTGGTGTTGTCCATCCACTTCCTGTCCCCCGTGGTGTTGTCCATCCACTTCCTGTCCCCCGTGGTGTTGTCGAGGGACACCAGAGACTTGGAGGAGTGAGGACATTTGGAGGGAACAGCAGGCATGACTCACCTGGACACACACACACACACACACACACACACACACACACACACACACACACACACACACACATATATGCTGTTAGCTGTTTGTGGACGACAGCTCAGTGTTCAACACGATAGTTCGACACCAAGCTTAGAGGTCTAGGCGTGCCCCCGTCCACGTGCAGCTGGATACTGGACCACCTGTCGGACCGCTGCCAGGTGGTGAGGATGGGCAGCACAACCTCAGAGCCACTGACCCTCAACACGAGAGCCCCCCAGGGATGCGTGCTGAGCCCTCTCCTCTACTCCCTCTACACCCACGACTGCATGGCTATGCACAGCTCCAATGTCATCATCAAGTTTGCCGACGACACGACGGTGATGGGCCTGATCGCCGGCGACGACGAGACAGCCTACAGGGATGAGGTCGGATCACTGGAGCAGTGGTGCCAGGAGAACAGCCTCGCCCTCAATGTCAAGAAGACCAAGGAGCTGATCGTGGACTACAGGAAGCAGAGAGGAGAGCACGGCCCTATCTCCATCGACGGTGTTGCGGTAGAGAGGGTCAGCAGCTTCAAGTTCCTCTCATCTCCGAGGACCTCACATGGTCCACACACACGTGGTGAAAAGGGCCCAACAATGCTTGTATTTCATGAGGCGTCTGAGGAAATTCAGCATGGGCCCCCGAATCTTGAGAACATTCTATACCGGCACCATCGAGAGTATTCTTACAGGGTGTATCACCACCCGGTACGGGAACTGCACCGCACTCGAGCGCAGAGCGCTTCAAAGGGTGGTGCGGACGGCCCAGTATATGGTTGGAGGTGAGCTCCCCTGCCTCCTGGATACAGGAGGGAGGGGACGCAGCGGTGCGTGGCCAAGGCCAAACGCATCATAAAGACATTGCCCACCCCAGCCACAAACTGTAACCGTCAGGCAGGCGATACCGCAGTATCAAGTGCCGTACAAATAGACTCAGAGATAGCTTCCACAGTCAGGCCATCAGGCTGCTGAACAAGGGCGTATAGCATATAACAATGTATATTTTATTACATTGATTTATATATACATATTGCTCTTTTTCTGTGCCAATATATTGCACTTTATATATTGCATTTTTATTTGATATATTTAACTTTATACAGTTTTGTACTTTTTGCACACACACACACACACACACACACACACACACACACACACACACACACCACACACACACACACACACACACACACACACACACACACACACACACACACACACACACACACACACACACACACACACACACACACACACACACACACACACACGGTTAACAGTGTGTCTTGGCCAACCAGGTGATCCTTATCACTGATACACAGGAGTGTGGAAAGAGTCCAGAGAGGAAGAGGTGAGGCTAGCCTCCCCTCCTCCCCCTCCCTCCCTCCCTCCCTCCCCCTCCCTCCCCTCATGTTATCAAACATTGTGTAATAATTCAGTCATTATCTAAACTGACAAGTCCTCCATGGTTCTTCTGACTTCAGTGCGTTGGGGCTTCCTTAGTTCTACCCCGTTCTAAACTACATCCTAGAAGGGGCTGTGATGCCGTTAGAAGGCCTAGTTTGGCCTAGCATACGATGCTAGCTGGTTCATAAGCAGTCCTCAAAACGTCTATCTCGCTCTTATCTCCTTCTTAGACTGTCTGCAGTCCGTTAGTACCCAGTTCTACTTGGTTCTACCTGGTTCTACCTGGTTCACAATCCATCCAAGCCAGTTCCAGCCAACTCTTAACCCGACCAACTGGTTCTCACTCAGTCCTCATCTGGTCCCTAGTGCGTGTATATAGTATACATATATATACACATATATATTCAGAAACAGACTGTAAATAGTCGCTAACTATGTCCACTCCGTTCACACACAGCTGGACATGTTCACCAACGGATTGAGAACTAGTTTGGGAGGGATGGGGGTATTAGTGTGTCATACTGTCTCACACACACACACACACACACACACACACACACACACACACGGGGTTAACAGTGTGTCTTGGCCAACCAGGTGATCCTTATCACTGATACACAGGAGTGTGGAAAGAGTCCAGAGAGGAAGAGGTGAGGCTAGCCTCCCCTCCTCCCCCTCCCTCCCTCCCCTCATGTTATCAAACATTGTGTAATAATTCATTATATTATATTATAGTCATTATCTAAACTGATAAGTCATCCATGGTTCTTCTGACTTCAGTGCGTTGATGTTCAGAGAGGTGGGGCTTCCTTTAGTGTGTCTTCAGTGTGTTAACTATTCTAGTCAGAGTACCCCGGGTTGCCAGATAGGGAACAAAATGGCACACAAACCCAGCTTCCTGTCGCGAGTCCTCAAGCTGGCAACACGAGTGAGCTTCCAGCCTTTGAGCATTTGGAGTGCAGCACCCGTTTGACCCCCTAGGGGTCACTGTTCCATACAGCACCTTTAACATAACACGTAAACAGGGGGAAGTGATGTCTTTGCTGGTTAAACAGCTCTTAAATGATGACGTTGGGACATGGTCAGTATTCAGTTCTGTACTGAGCGGTCCGTACGGTCGGTTCTGTACTGAGCGGTCTGTATTCAGTTCTGTACTGAGCAGTCTGTAAGGTCGGTTCTGTACTGACGTCGTACGGTCTGTACGGCGGTCTGTAAGGTCCGTTCTGTACTGAGCGGTCTGTAAGGTCCGTTCTGAGCCCGTCTGTAAGGTCCGTTCTGTACTGAGCGGTCGGTTCTGTACTGAGCGGTCTGTAAGGTCCGTTCTGTACTGAGCGGTCGGTTCTGTACTGAGCGGTCTGTACGGTCGGTTCTGTACTGAGCGGTCTGTAAGGTCCGTTCTGTACTGAGCGGTCCGTTCTGTACTGAGCGGTCTGTAAGGTCCGTTCTGTACTGAGCGGTCTGTAAGGTCCGTTCTGTACTGAGCGGTCCGTTCTGTACTGAGCGGTCTGTAAGGTCCGTTCTGTACTGAGCGGTCCGTTCTGTACTGAGCGGTCTGTAAGGTCCGTTCTGTACTGAGCGGTCCGTTCTGTACTGAGCGGTCTGTAAGGTCCGTTCTGTACTGAGCGGTCAGCTCAACACGTGGTACTTGTTGTCAAAACAGCCTGTCAACTTACCCCACAAGTTGAAGTGTCCGAAGCCGTTAAAGTTTGTGTTCTTGACGTTAAAGAGCCGTTACGAAGCAGTTAAAGTTTGTGTTCTTGACGTTAAAGAGCCGTTACGAAGCAGTTAAAGTTCGTGTTGTTGACTTTAAAGTGCAGTAACGGTCCATTTTACCGTAAGCATTTAAACTCGTGCTCTCATTGGCTGCGGCTGGGGCGGAACTCCTGTACCTTTTGGCCAATCAGAGAAGCAGGACCGTAGGGAGCACGCCGCATGAGCTTTCCGAGAACACACACACTGACCCCCCTCCCCATACACACACACACTGACCCCCCTCCCCCCCCCCCACACACACACGGTTTTAGTTCACCTTTCTAAAATACCAAAATAATGACCAAACGAACATGACCATGAAGTCAGGCGGTAAACACAAACTACTAAATAACCCACCCACACACACTTAAACAGGATACACACCGGCCAAGGGAAACGACGTACGTTCGATTCCCAATGAATGTGTGACGTCATCCCTCCGGCCCTGAAGCAGCAACCTGCTCAACAGCTCAGGAACCGGTTGATCCTCAGTGTGGACGTTCTAGAAGTAAAGGAACATGTTATAATGCTCAGTATGGACGTTCTAGAAGTAAAGGAACATGTTATAATCCTCAGTGTGGACGTTCTAGAAGTAAAGGAACATGTTATAATGCTCAGTATGGACGTTCTAGAAGTAAAGGAACATGTTATAATGCTCAGTATGGACGTTCTAGAAGTAAAGGAACATGTTATAATGCTCAGTATGGACGTTCTAGAAGTAAAGGAACATGTTATAATCCTCAGTGTGGACGTTCTAGAAGTAAAGGAACATGTTATAATCCTCAGTGTGGACATTCTAGAAGTAAAGGAACATGTTATAATCCTCAGTGTGGACGTTCTAGAAGTAAAGGAACATGTTATAATCCTCAGTGTGGACGTTCTAGAAGTAAAGGAAAGTCATACCCAAGAAATCACACAGTGAAGAGTAACAAATTGTTTTTATTGCAAAAAAAAACAAAAAAAACAAAACAGTATACGACACAAGCTGGTCCTTAAAAAACAAAAACTAATCACAAAACATTTTCAACATTTGATAAACCTCCCAGGCTGGGGGCGGGGCAGGGCCAGAGGGGCAGGGCCAGAGGGGGCGTGGTTAGAATCTCCCGGAGCGTTCCCTGTCTCTGGAGCGTCGTCTCTCGCGGCCTCCGTCACGGCCTCCATCGCGGCCCCTGTCTCCCCCCCCTCCCCCGTCACGTCCCCCGTCTCGTCCTCCGTCACGTCCTCCATCTCGTCCCCCGTCACGACCTCCGTCACGTCCGCCATCTCGTCCTCCCCCCCCACCGCCGCCACCGCCGCCGCCGCCGCCACCGCCACCCCCACCCACACCGCCACCCCCACCCCCACCCACACCCCCACCCACACCGCCACCACGGCCGCGTTCCTTGGACCGGGACCGCCGTTCACGGGATCGCGAGCGGTGCCTGAGAACAGAGGACAGGATATAGAGCTACTAGAGGACAGGATATAGATTATAGAGCTACTACACAGGATATATAATATAGAGTTACAAGAGGACAGGATATAGAATATAGAGCTACTAGACCATCTATGAACTTTTACCTGAACTTATTGTACTTCTACCCGAGCACTGGCTCAGTTCTTGGAGACGTGTTAGTAATGAAATTCCCTTTTGACTTCTGGTGACGAGTTGTTCTCTTTCCTTCCTTTGTTGAAACACACTATTGTAAGTCTCTTTGGATAAAAGCGTCTGCTAAATGACTGGGATGTAATGTAATCGCAGACCCATGGTTGAAGACCACGGCTATAGAGTATAGAGCTACGAAAGTAAAGAGTATAGAATGATGTGTGGTACCTTTTCCTGCGGCGGCCGTACAGCTCCCTCCTCAGTTCTCTGGAGATCGGCTTCAGGTGCATGAAGTTACAGAAGCCACCCCGGGTACACTCTCTGGAACAGACAGGGTAGAGACATTGACTTACAGAAGGTTAACTCTGGAACAACCAGGGTTATATGCTATAACAATACTGTACACTTAGAATAAAAAGAACAATAAAGTGAATAATGGATGATATGTGTTGAATTGTGCAAAAGCATTTAAAGGCATTTTAAAGTGCCAGTAGTGCAGCAGCATCATGAATACAGTGCAGTACAGAGCAGTAACTGTAATGAGTCCAGAAAGTCCAGCAATGTTATGATAGTGTAATGTTAATGACAATGTTATGATAGTGTAAAGTTAATGATAATGTTATGATAGTGTAATGTTAATGATAATGTTATGACAGTGTAATGTTAATGACATGTTATGATAGTGTAATGTTAATGACATGTTATGATAGTGTAATGTTAATGACATGTTATAATAGTGTAATGTTAATGACATGTTATTATAGTGTAATGTTAATGACAATGTTATGATAGTGTAATGTTAATGACATGTTATGATAGTGTAATGTTAATGACAATGTTATGATAGTGGCAGCACTCTAGCAGTTCAGCCTGTAGATAAAAAGGTAAACTCTTTGGAACCACCAGGGGATAGACCGGGGAGAGGGTGAGAAAGGCCGAGACAAGAGAAGGTTAGACAGGAGGTTAGTGAGGGTGAGACAAGGTTAGTGAAGGCGAGAAAGAAGAGAGGGAGAGAAAGGGTGAGACAAGAGAAGGTTAGACAGGAGGTTAGTGAGGGTGAGACAAGGTTAGTGAAGGCGAGAAAGGAGAGGGAGAGAAAGGGTGAGACAGGAGAGGGGGTGAGACAGGAGCGAGGGAGAGACAGGAGCGAGGGAGAGACAGGAGAGGGGTGGAGACAGGAGAGGGGTGGAGACAGGAGAGAGGGTGAGACAGGAGAGACGGGAGAGGGGGTGAGACAGGAGCGAGGGAGAGACAGGAGACGGGGAGAGACAGGACCTACCCCATCTCGTACTGGCGACAGCATGCCTCCCTGAAGTCTGTGACGGGGGAGAGTTCAGCGTGTACGGCCTGGGCGTTGAACCAGCGGTTATTCAGATCCATCACGGCCTTCTCCGCATCCTCCTCACGACGGAACTACATGGAGAGAAACCCATTACACACTCCTGTTACACAGCCCTGTTACACAGCCCCGTTACACACTCCTGTTACACAGCCCCGTTACACACTCTTGTTACACAGCCCCGTTACACACTCCTGTTACACAGCCCTGTTCTACATATACATATTAACTATACTTTACTGTATTACCCATGTTATATTAACTATATTTCACTGAATTACCCATGTTATATTAACTATATTTCACTGTATTAACCCCATGTTATATCACTGTATTAACCCCATGTTATATCACTGTATTGATCCCCATGTTATATCACTGTATTAACCCCATGTTATATCACTGTATTAACCCCATGTTATATCACTGTATTAACCCCATGTTATATCACTGTATTAACCCCATGTTGTATCACTGTATTAACCCCATGTTGTATCACTGTATTAACCCCATGTTATATCACTATTACACCCATGTTGTATCACTGTATTAACCCCATGCTGTATCACTATTAACCCCATGTTATATCACTGTATTAACCCCATGTTATATCACTGTATTAACCCCATGTTATATCACTGTATTAACCCCATGTTGTATCACTGTATTAACCCCATGTTGTATCACTGTATTAACCCCATGTTGTATCACTGTATTAACCCCATGTTATATCACTATTACACCCATGTTGTATCACTGTATTAACCCCATGTTGTATTAACCCCATGTTATATCACTATTAACCCCATGTTATATCACTATTAACCCCATGTTATATCACTATTAACCCCATGTTATATCACTATTAACCCCATGTATCACTGTATTAACCCCATGTTATATCACTGTATTAACCCCATGTTGTATCACTGTATTAACCCCATGTTGTATCACTGTATTAACCCCATGTTGTATTAACCCCATGTTATATCACTGTATTAACCCCATGTTGTATCACTGTATTAACCCCATGTTGTATCACTGTATTAACCCCATGTCGTATTAACCCCATGTTATATCACTATTAAACCCATGTTGTATCACTGTATTAACCCCATGTTGTATTAACCCATGTTGTATTAACCCCATGTTGTATTAACCCCATGTTATATCACTGTATTAACCCCATGTTATATCACTGTATTAACCCCATGTTATATCACTGTATTAACCCCATGTGGTATCACTGTATTAACCCCATGTTATATCACTGTATTAACCCCATGTTGTATTAACCCCATTTTATATCACTGTATTAAACCCATGTTGTATCACTGTATTAACCCCATGTTGTATCACTGAATTAACCCCATGTTATATCACAGTATTAACCCCATGTTATATCACAGTATTAACCCCATGTTGTATTAACCCCGTGTTGTATTAACCCCATGTTGTATTAACCCCATGTTATATCACTGTATTAACCCCATGTTGTATTAACCCCATGTTATATCACTGTATTAACCCCATGTTATATCACTGTATTAACCCCATGTTGTATTAACCCCATGTTGTATTAACCCCATGTTGTATTATAACCCCATGTTGTATCACTGTATTAACCCCATGTTGTATCACTGTATTAACCCCATGTTGTATCACTGTATTAACCCCATGTTGTATCACTGTATTAACCCCATGTTGTATCACTGTATTAACCCCATGTTATATCATTATTAACCCCATGTTGTATCACTGTATTAACCCCATGTTGTATCACTGTATTAACCCCATGTTGTATCACTGTATTAACCCCATGTTGTATCACTGTATGAACCCCATGTTATATCACTGTATGAACCCCATGTTATATCACTGTATTAAGCCCATGTTGTATTAACCCCATGTTATATCACTGTATTAACCCCATGTTGCATCACTGTATTAACCCCATGTTGCATCACTGTATTAACCCCATGTTGTATCACTGTATTAACCCCATGTTGTATCACTGTATTAACCCCATGTTATATCACTGTATTAACCCCATGTTACATCACTGTATTAACCCCATGTTACATCACTGTATTAACCCCATGTTGTATCACTATTAACCCCATGTTGTATCACTATTAACCCCATGTTGTATCACTATTAACCCCATGTTATATCACTGTATTAACCCCATGTTGTATCACTGTATTAACCCCATGTTGTATCACTGTATTAACCCCATGTTGTATTAACCCCATGTTGTATCACTGTATTAACCCCATGTTATATCACTGTATTAACCCCATGTATCACTGTATTAACCCCATGTATCACTGTATTAACCCCATGTATCACTGTATTAACACCATGTATCACTGTATTAACCCCATGTTGTATCACTGTATTAACCCCATGTTGTATTAACCCCATGTTATATCACTGTATTAACCCCATGTTATATCACTGTATTAACCCCATGTTGTATCACTGTATTATCACCATGTTGCATCACTGTATTATCACCATGTTATATCACTGTATTATCACCATGTTATATCACTATTAACCCCATGTTGCATCACTGTATTAACCCCATGTTGCATCACTGTATTAACCCCATGTTGCATCACTGTATTAACCCCATGTTGCATCACTGTATTAACCCCATGTTGCATCACTGTATTAACCCCATGTTGCATCACTGTATTAACCCCATGTTGAATTAACCCCATGTTATATCACTGAATTAACCCCATGTTGAATTAACCCCATGTTATATCACTGTATTAACCCCATGTTGTATCACTGTATTAACCCCATGTTGCATCACTGTATTAACCCCATGTTGCATCACTGTATTAACCCCATGTTGCATCACTGTATTAACCCCATGTTGAATTAACCCCATGTTATATCACTGTATTAACCCCATGTTATAGCACTGTATTAACCCCATGTTGTATCACTGTATTAACCCCATGTTATATCACTGTATTAACCCCATGTTGTATCACTGTATTAACCCCATGTTGTATCACTGTATTAACCCCATGTTGTATCACTGTATTAACCCCATGTTGTATTAACCCCATGTTGTATCACTGTATTAACCCCATGTTACATCACTGTATTAACCCCATGTTGCATCACTGTATTAACCCCATGTTGAATTAACCCCATGTTATATCACTGTATTAACCCCATGTTGAATTAACCCCATGTTATATCACTGTATTAACCCCATGTTGTATCACTGTATTAACCCCATGTTGCATCACTGTATTAACCCCATGTTGAATTAACCCCATGTTATATCACTGTATTAACCCCATGTTGAATTAACCCCATGTTATATCACTGTATTAACCCCATGTTATATCACTGTACCCCATGTTACATCACTGTATTAACCCCATGTTATATCACTGTATTAACCCCATGTTATGTCACTGTATTAACCCCATGTTGTATCACTGTATTAACCCCATGTTGAATTAACCCCATGTTGTATCACTGTATTAACCCCATGTTATATCACTGTATTAACACCATGTATCACTGTATTAAACCCATGTTGTATCACTGTATTAACCCCATGTTGAATTAACCCCATGTTGTATCACTGTATTAACCCCATGTTGTATCACTGTATTAACCCCATGTTGTATCATTGTATTAACCCCATGTTGTATCACTGTATTAACCCCATGTTATATCACTGTATTAACAGCATGCAGTAAGCCTCACCTTGACGTAGACGTTGCCCACCAGGTGGTCTCCGAGGTTGTCACACACGTTCATCTCCTCCACCTCCCCGTACTTCTCCTCCATCTCAGCAAACACCTCCTACAGACAGACGGCGTTACACTCCAGCCCTCTATCAGTTATGGGTGTGAAACAGTGAGTCAATAAAGTTCCTCACCTCGAAGAACTGGTCGTAGTGCTCCTGCATCTCAACGTCACTGACCGCACCTGGGGTGGAGAGAGATGGTCAATACCAGTATCTAACCCGTTAAACTACCTGGTCTACCAGGCCCTTTAGTAAGAGACTTACAGTGCAAGCCATCAGCAGACTGGGCCGAGTTCTGGGGGTTGCGGTAAATGTTCAACAGGGCAATGGTCTGAAACACAAGACACACATTAGTCTCACCCACATAAATACTTCCACACCCTGTCCACAAGGGGGCAGTACCGCACTGCCAACTACAAGATGGGTCTGCTCTAGGGATGCTCTGATCATCGCTGATCATTTTCGACCGATATTCACTCTAATACCGAGCTCTCAAAAACGGCCGATCGGATGATGCTAAATACATGACTTTTCTCGATGTGCGGCGAATAGCTTTTAATAATCGTCAAACAACAAATTACATGTACTGGTTTGAACTGCCCGTGGGAAGAACCAACACACGTGTGTGTGTGTGTGTGTGTATGTTGATTGGTTGAGTAGCATCACGTGAGACAATATTATTGTGATACTTTATATTTCAGCACTGCATTTCAGAAGTTACTTTTATTGCTCTCAATAGTAAATACATAATAATACTCAATATATGGAACTTAAAATGGAAGATCCCCATAGCCCCCACTGACCATGTGATGGTCTTAACTCCAGACTAACCTGGTGGTCTAACTCCAGACTAACCTGGTGGTCTAAACACCAGACTAACCTGGTGGTCTAACACAAGACTAACCTGGTGGTCTAACACAAGACTAACCTGGTGGTCTAACTCCAGACTAGCCTGGTGGTCTAACTCCAGACTAACCTGGTGGTCTAACTCCAGACTAACATGGTGGTCTAAACACCAGACTAACCTGGTGGTCTAACACCAGACTAACCTGGTGGTCTAACACAAGACTAACCTGGTGGTCTAAACACAAGACTAACCTGGTGGTCTAACTCCAGACTAACCTGGTGGTCTAAACACCAGACTAACCTGGTGGTCTAAACACCAGACTAACCTGGTGGTCTAAACACAAGACTAACCTGGTGGTCTAACTCCAGACTAACCTGGTGGTCTAACTCCAGACTAACCTGGTGGTCTAACTCCAGACTAACCTGGTGGTCTAAACAAAAGACTAACCAGGTGGTCTAACTCCAGACTAACCTGGTGGTCTAAACACCAGGCAAACCTGGTGGTCTAACTCCAGACTAACCTGGTGGTCTAACTCCAGACTAACCTGGTGGTCTAACTCCAGACTAACCTGGTGGTCTAAACACCAGACTAACCTGGTGGTCTAACACCAGACTAACCTGGTGGTCTAACTCCAGACTAACCTGGTGGTCTAAACACCAGACTAACCTGGTGGTCTAACTCCAGACGAACCTGGTGGTCTAACTCCAGACTAACCTGGTGGTCTGAACACCAGACTAACCTGGTGGTCTAACTCCAGACTAACCTGGTGGTCTAACTCCAGACTAACCTGGTGGTCTGAACACCAGACTAACCTGGTGGTCTAACTCCAGACTAACCTGGTGGTCTGAACACCAGACTAACCTGGTGGTCTAACTCCAGACTAACCTGGTGGTCTAACTCCAGACTAACCTGGTGGTCTGAACACCAGACTAACCTGGTGGTCTAACTCCAGACTAACCTGGTGGTCTGAACACCAGACTAACCTGGTGGTCTAACTCCAGACTAACCTGGTGGTCTAACTCCAGACTAACCAGGTGGTCTAAACCATGTGTATGTGGAGCGGTACCTGGCTGAAGGTGGGCTTGTTGTGGAGTCTAGAGCAGCGATCTCCATGTCTGCACGCTCCGATCTTAAAGTAGAACGAGCAATTCACCCTAGAAGAACAGGTACAACATCAGTTCACCTGCAGATATACAACTACATTACAGTTCATCCTAGGAGTTAAAGAGTTAAACACAGAGTTCATCCTATGAGTTAAACACAGAGTTAACCCCAGAGTATAAGACTTCAACACAAAGTTTACTCCTGAGGTAAACAAAGGGTTAAACACAGTTGAGTTAAACTGAGTTTAAGAGTTAGACAGATTTAAAGTTAAACCCAGAGTTAGAGTTTAACAGTTTAACGGAGTTTGCGCTAAACAGAGTTAAATACAGAGTTAAACACAGGGTTAAAGAGTTAAACACAGGGTTAAACACGGGGTTAAAGAGTTAAACACAGGTTTGGAGCCCCTTCGTGCGCTTCCTTTCATTCAACGCGTTAGCCCCCGCCGAGCTTAGCTTAGCATGTGTAGCGTAGCATCGCAGCGCTCCGCGGTGGGGCGCCCAGCGGAGCCGCGTGTCTCCCGGACGCAGCGCCCGGTGAGCTGCGGACCACCGACATGAACGGCGGTCCACCTGGACCCACGAAGGACCACAGCACGACCACACTTACTTGTCTTTCTCTGTCCCGAAGATGGACGCTAGGTACTCCGCCATTTTCCTCTCGTCTGGGGGGGCGGGGCGTGGTGTGACGTCATATGGACGCGACAGACTTTCTGTGTGCGCGCGCGGTTTTTTTAAATTTTTTAAGTAACATATATAAAACGGTATGATATATAAATATATTTAAATATCGTATATATATATAAATAAATACACATATGCTTATTTTTGTACTGTATCTGCATTTGAATTTCATGATATAAGCCAACAATATATATAATAAATATTAATAAGCACATGTTCGGCTTGCGCTTGCAGGAAGAGAGGGCTTTACTCTGTCACGTGCTTCCGGATATATATATATATATTTAGCGTATATATAATATATATAATATAATATATAATATATAATGAATATCATATATGTATATGTATAATATATATGTTATATATAATATATATAATATATATAATATATAATATATTATATAATATATATATACATATATATATATATATATATATATATATATATATATACTGTATATTATATATATATTATATATTATATTATATTATATATATAAATATTATATAATATATAATATATATAATAAAATATAATATAATTTATATATATAAATACATACTTTTTTTTAATATTTACTGTACCTGCCGTATATATTGTAATCTTCAACTGTTGATAGAACTGCATACCCCTGCTCACTACCTGCTGTGTATACATTTATATATATTTATCCTGTTTTCCATAATTACCCCTGATCACTACCTGTTCTTGTATACTTACCTGTATATATATATATATATATATAGGTATATGTATAGGTATATATAATACCTATTTATTATGCACATATCTCACACATACTCCATAAGTGATCTTATAGAGTAGGTATAAAAATCTTATTTTTATACTTAGTAGACTGTCTTTTAGCAACTGTAAACTGTAAATGATATATTACCATGCACTTTACTGCAACATTTGCACTCTGGTTAGTTGAACAATTATTTTCGCTGTACTGTACTTACCTGTACTGTACACTGACAATACATTAGAATCTAATCTAATCTAATATATATATTAATATATATATATATATATATGTATATATGTGTATATTTTTTTTAAATATATACATTTCACTGTACTGTGTAATGACAATACAATTGAATCTTATTCAATTTAATCTAATATTGTGGTGGAGTGACATAAGTCTCCCACAGAACTATGGGTGAGGTATTGTTTTTTACGGGGACTTTAGTGCACAGGACTTCCGTAGTCTGTATCATTCCTTATAGTAGGCCACATGGGCCTACTATATTCCCCACGGCACATTCCCCACGGCAACGGGCATAAAAGGCCCCGCCCACATTCCCCACGGCAACGTGCATAAAAAGCCGCGCCCAGCGGCACTCACCCTCCCATTTCTCTCAGCGATGCGGAAGGTTAAGTGTGACTAAAGATGAATGACGTGAACCGTCCGCGGTGCTCTTCAGAACCCGGCGGCGCCAGGGCCGAGCGCACCCGGCGGAGCGCCCGGCGAGGCTCCCCTCGGAGCGCCCGGCGAGGCTCCCCTCGGAGCACCGACACCCCTCGTGCTCTCGGTGCCGGGGCGAGCCGCCGTAAGGGACGCCCGGAGTCGTCTCCCGTGCTGTTCCCTGACCGGAGAGGAAGTCTTCCAGAGGTTCTTCAAACCGACGGTCTATTTAAACATCGATATCCTCGCCGCCGACGAGAGCGACGACGTAGGAAATATTTCAAAATCGAATTTGTGGGGGCCGCTCAGGCGTCAAGGGAATAAAATAGTTATTTTAGACAGGTTTCAACAACCTGTTGATTTGAAGTCGTCCTGAGGGAGTGGCGAGGAAGGACACCATGGTGTTATAGAACACCTGTCCTTCCTGGGCTTCGCCATCAATTGGGGAAATAGCTCCCCGCTCCCCTACTGGTCCCCTGCTGGTCTATCTGGGATCTATCTGTCCCTGGACTCAGTGACTATGACAGCGAGGCTCTCGCCCCCGCGGCGAGGTGCCGTCCTGTCTGCGCTTACTCCTATCCGTGTTCGTGGAAGAGTGACGGCGCTGTCTATTGGGAACCTGCTGAGGCTGATGGCGGCTGCCCACCCGGTGGTTCCTCTGGATCTGCTCTTCATGACTCCAGCGATGGTTTGCTCCCCAGAGGTTGGACCCCAGGCTGTCACGGTTACGGTGGTTGGCAGGGGGCGTGGCCTAGCCACGTGCGCTGGTGGCGCACACACCCCTGTCAACAATCACGTTGGTTGGCAGGGGGCGTGGCCTAGCCACGTGCGCTGGCCACACACACACACACACACACCTGGACTCAATATTCCCCCTTGTCTAATTGCTAATCACCTCACCTGGGGTATATATACTTTGTCTATCCTTTACCCCAGCGTGAGGTCGTTACATATACTGCACGTTCTTCCGTCTGTTCTGATCGCCCGGCTGCTGACTATCGGAGAGATAGTTCGCACCCCGGTCGCCTGCCTACTCTACTTCCACGTAGTTCTCCCCGTTTACCCTTGTGACTTTGTGTGTTGTGTGCTTTAAGAATAAAGCCGTTCGTATCGCTCCACTCTGTCGTTGTTTGCGTTCGGGGTCCAACCCCCACTCCCTCTCTTCGTGACACAGGCGTCACAAACTTAAGGTTCTCATCGTGCCCCGTTCGGTGTCCCCCGACCTGCTGTACGAGGGAGCCCCTCGACGCTTCTCGAGGGGGTTCCCCTTGGCAGGGTGACGTCATACGTAGTGGTCTTCATGAACATTTTGTTGACGGTTGGGGAGGGACGTGTCTCTCTCACTCGGTTCGGAGACGAGTGGCCGACAACCCTGTCGCACACATAAATGTGTTGGAGCGTTCCACGGTGCTGAGAGTGCTGACGCATTTCTCTCACTTGGTGCGCGGCCGCCACGTTCTGATCAGAACGGACCGCGTGTCGGCGGCAGCCTACACAAACACACTTGAGTCTAAGAACCCTGCATATCGTGGCCGCCCAGAATTTTGGGGCAGATATCATGTCTCGCAGCGGTCCACCCCGAGACGAGTGGGGGGACGGCCAAGGTGGATCCACTCGAGATGTGGTTCTCTCTCAACCCGAAGGACCTGCCTCCGCTGGGGGTGGATGCGATGGCGCACACCCCGTGGCTGCGGACGCTTTTGTATGCGTTTCCTCCGTCTCAGCTGATTCATCCTCATTTAGAGAGAATCAGACAGGAGAGGCAGTCGCTCATTCTGGTAGCCCCAGAGAGCCGATCAGCCAGTGGCGTAGCGGAGGCCCCCGCAGACCCCGCGGTGCGGGGGAGCCCCGGAGTTTAGGAGGCCCCACCGTTTGACTGGCCATCTGGCATACCTGCCGGCCCGGACCACCACCCTACCATCGGACTTCACGATCGCGACAATCCTCCCCCCCCCCCCCCCCCCCCCCGTTGGACTTCACGATCGCGTCAACCCCCCCCCTTGAACTTCACGATCGCGTCAACCACCCCCCCCCCTCCTCCCCCGTTGGACTTCATGACCTGCGGGGGAGCCCCGAAATATTGCGCAACGCCACTGCGATCAGCCTTATGGTTCCCGGAACTAGCGGCGTCACAAGCGCACGGGACTATTTACCACACACCCGATCTGTTGGGTCGGTCTCCTGAGAGGTTGTTTCTGCAGGACAGAGGTGTGTCTGCAGCAGTTATCAATATTATGCAGGGCGTGTGCCTCCACACCGCTTTTCTCTCCCTCGCTCTCTCGCTAACATCCTGAAAGATGACGTCACTTAACCCGACGTAACCGATTTATATGGACAGGTGAATCCGCACAAAACTTCACGATTACTACTACTATAGTACTACTACTATTACTCAGTGGTGAAGCGTCAGGGCCTTCAAGGTATTCAGAGAAGACCCTGGAACCCTCAGATGAAACACATTTTTTTTTTATTAATTGTATTAATAAAATGTAATACAATTTAATAAAATTTAATACAATTTAAATCAAATGAATAAATGAGAATGGTATCTGTGTTGTTATCTGTTATATTACAGTGTTACGTTGATTTGTTTGTCTTTCTCGGTCCATGCACGACGCATTTGAGTGGTTTTGTGTTGGAAAAAAATGCATCCAATCAGATATTTTTCAGGGTTGCTGGGAAGAATATCCTTCAACCAAAGTAAACCCGAATGCTTTGGCCCTTAAACTGAATGAGAGCGTACGTTTGGATTGACAATTTGATCAACCAATCATATATTGATTTGTAGCCAATGGGCGTATTCTTTCAGATTTCCCCACAGGTCCATAGTGCGCTAGAAGGTATACTGGCTCGAGACAGAGGATCTAGCTTAGTTCTACGTTGGGTTTTTTTCTACGTAGGTTTTTTACGTTGAAATGGCAACAGGTGAAGATGATGTTGTTGCGGATTTGTTGTTAGTTCCCTTTTCAAGACGACCATTCAGTGAAAAGATGGACATTATAAAAAGGTTTTAACGATCCCCGTCACCAATGCATCTGTGGAAAGGACATTTTAATATTATAAAAACATATAGAGGAACAGAACAGGACTGTCACAGTTTGCGCTCCTGCCTCCTCGCTTCAACAGCACTCGCCCGAATAGCCACGCCCCCTTATATCATTCCACATTCCAGCAGTGGCGGCGCCAGAGATTTTCTCTAGGGGGTGCTGTGGGGTAGCTTGACGTTTCATAGAGGGTGCTGAAACATTTAGGGTTTCCCATTAATGCACCGGCACTACAGTGGAATTTTCTACTGCAACAGTCCCCACACGCACACACGCAGTACACCCGCGACTGTTACAATGAAGGCTCGATAATCAGCTCACAGCATATAGGTGTAAGCAGGGGTAAAGTGCTATTTTGGGGAGTGGCCGTAACCTCCTATAGGAGGGTCCTCCCCTCCTCTAGGAGGTTACGGGGCCATGCTCCCCCGTGAAGATTTTTTTTTAAATATTGAAGTTAAAAGCATCAATTGGTGCACTTTGAGAGCAACATTAAGCGGTCTCTGCGTTGTGTTTTGCGTTGTTCATGGATGGATGAGACCCCAGCCAGCATACAGTTTAGACGATTTCCTTTTAATCACTGACAAGCTGACAACAGATATAACAAATCAGTATAACATTTAGTATCCCTCACAGTGACTCCTCTCACGTGGAAACATTTACAAAAACAAAAAGGGAAGAGGAAACGTGAGGGACACACTATAAAGGGGGGGTGTACCCACAAAAAGAGTCTTCTGAGTACAGTGACTACATTTCAGAAGTTCCGCCCACTGATCTCCGACCTTGTCAGGTATTGAACATAAATAAACGAAGAACACAGAATTAGTGTGATTATACTCATTTAAATGATGTACAAAGAAACACCACTGCATATTTACAACTGTTACAGCGGGTAAGGTCCACAAGCCTAACACACCTCTGGCTCTGAACATAAAATTAAACACAAGTAGGCCACATAGAAATAACTATAAACAGTCAGAATGTTTGCCTCAACCATCAATGCATTACATTTATAATAGGCAACAGAGGGGGTGCATCATCATGCACTTACCATTAGACGTCTTCATAACAAAACAATGCGTCTGTTGTTGTGGTTGAGGGCAAACGCATCAATGATTTTGTCGCTGTCCAGGGCCCTTGTTCTCACGGTGTTTATAGCCAACAGTGCCAGGTTACTGGTTCGAGAGTCCCCACTGGTGTTCCTCAGGTAGGTTTTCAAACGACGCAGACAAGAAAAACTGCGCTCACAGCTCACTGAGGTCACGGGAAGTGTCAGAGATATGCATCAGTTTGTACAAGTCTATAAATGCATCTCTGTATGGCCTCATGAGGGATAGAAACTCCTTGGTGCTGGTGATAGTATGTCCCTGTTCTTCTTTTCTTTGCAACAGCCGGCGAACTTGGTAAAGCTCTGCAGACAGGTTTTCCTCACTGATTCGATAGTGGCGGGCCATGGGCAGTATCATTTTTTTGTCCAGAAATGATGTATGTTTGGGGCTCAGGGCGGACACACCTCTCAGTACTTCATTGGTTTCTGTTGAAAAGCGACGTTTCATCTCCATTAACAACCTGTCTATAACAGGATAGAACGAGTGTGTTCTAAGGTCATCTGTGTCCAAGCGTGCTCTTTCTAACGGGGCTTCCACTACAAACCCCTCCAGATGTCGAGATGTTTGAGCCCGCCTTCTCTCACGTTGCGTCTGTGGTGCAATTCCTGCGTTCACGCACAGAGTTTCTGCTTCATTTCGGATTTCCCTCCACTTGTCCTCTGTCCGCTTTTCAGATATGGCAATGGTAACAGACTGGGCCAGATCATCTGCCGCTTCAAGATCAAAAGTGGCGGACTGAAGCTGATCTGACATGAACTTGGTTGTTCTGAATACATCCTCGAAAATAATGAGATGTACAACAAATGTCTCGTCAATGACTGAGAGCTCTCGCCTCTGTCCTCCGGTGTAGATTTGACAGGCCGATGATGTCACGCAGGGTAGCCAGGATTGCTGGGAGAGTTTTCTTGACTGCCCAGATTGCATTATATTGGCATGCCCAGCGAGTATCACTCAGCTTCTTGAGTTCTACGCACTGTGCTGTTGGCTCGAGTTCCTTTCGTTTTTTTCATGAACAGATCGTGCACCACTGACCCAGAGAAAAACTTGTAGAGCATTTGTAGTGTCTCAAAAAACTCTGCTGCAGCGTTGACATTATGCACACAGTCCACCAGCACCAAGTTGAGCCTATGAGCATGGCAATGTATATAAATTGCCTGTGGCACTTCTTTCCTGAACTTTTCCTGCACTCCATTGTTACATCCTGACATTACAGATGCTCCGTCATAGCACTGGCCAACACAACCATTAATGTCTATATTACACTGACTGAGTGTAAGCTTTATGCTGTTTAGTAGTGAGTCTGCGTCTAACCCATCTGCTGGGGTGAAATGCAAGAATTCCTCATGCAATGTCTCTGTCAGTGGCTGTAAATACCGCACGATCACTGAAATCTGTTCCTTCTTACTAATGTCTTTACTTTCATCCACCAAAACAGCACTGTAAGTACTCTGCCTCCCCCACCTCATCACTTATTTATTTTGGTATCATGTCAGCCATTATATCAAATAATTCGTTCTGTATGTCATGGTGAGTGTATTTGGCATTTGATGGATTGCTTGCCAATTTTTTATCCACAGTAACATCAAACATTTGATGAGGTGCAAAGCTCGAGAAAATACCCCTATTAGAGGAGTCCCCACCCTCGCTGTGACCTCGCTGTGCGATTCCCTGACAAGCTGTATAGCGAAGGCTTTCAACCACCGCCTGCATGTACTTTCGGTTCTCCATAACCAAAGCTGAATGTCCCTTGTCAATCATGTTTGCTATTTTTGAGCCACTTGTCTGTTTTTGTTTAAACTCACTCCATGTTTCCATAGCAAACTTGTGCGCCGCACTTTCATGATGAGTGTTCAGAGTCGCTGATGCTTTTCGCCAGTTGTTGAACCCGTTGCAGATGAATGCTGGTTGTACTCCGTGCACTCGTTTTGAAAAGTGCCGACAAGCAAAGCAAAATGCTGCGTCATTGGACACGCTGTATTCTAACCATACATGTTGATCCATCCAGCCTTTATAGAAACATCTCTGCTGATTTCCAAATGGCCGTGTGGGGTATTTTCGAAGAATTGGCCGTCTTGGGCCCTCTTGGGGATTGTTACTTATGTCCTCCTCAGCAGCAGCAGCAGGTGCAGCCGCGGGGCCGGGCATTTCCGCGCCTTCCTCCTCATCTCCATCCTCCCACGGCTTTTCTTGGTCCTCCTCCTGGTCGGTGACCGTGACACCTTCAGCCTCTGCCTCACGAGGCCTATTATGTGCAGAATCCCTCTCGCTTTCAGGTGGTTTTGATTGAGTGTCCACACGTGGACGTTTAAGGACAAAAAAACGATCCATTTTTCACTTTGCTCAACATCCACGTTAGCAAATAATCTGGCGCTCTAGCTAACAGGAAGTCACTCAAGTGTCACAAAGTAATTTAGCCTATGGGTAGGTCAAAAATCGAATGGGTGCTGGCCATTGGCCTAATCATATCACCTGTGTTGGCTTTATGTTTCTGGTCAAAAATGTGTTTGTTTCACATTTGCATTGATAATAATTGATAGTAATCAATAATTAAAAACACATATATTTATTGGGGGTGCTTAGGGGGTGCTTTGGCAATCCTAAAATTTGCTAGCTCCCCCCTGGCGCCGCCCCTGCATTCCAGTCTCCTCGCTCCCACTACGCACTACCGCATAGCCACGCCCCCTTATATCATTCCCCATTCCAGTCTCCTCGCTCCCACTACCACTTCCGGATAGCCACGCCCCCTTATATCATTCCACATTCCTGTCTCCTCGCTTCCACTACGCACTACCGGATAGCCACACCCCCTTATATCATTCCACATTCCAGTCTCCTCGCTCCCACTGCGCACTACCGGATAGCCACGCCCCCTTATATCATTCCACATTCCTGTCTCCTCGCTCCCACTACGCACTACCGCATAGCCACGCCCCTTATATTATTCCACATTCCAGTCTCCTCGCTCCCACTACGCACTACCGGATAGCCACGCCCCCTTATATCATTTCACATTCCTGTCTCCTCGCTCCCACTACGCACTACTAGCCACGCCCCCCTTGTTAATTCTCACCCGCAGCTGCAGCGCATCATTACGTTACTATCTAAGTCTACCCCGCACACTCACACAGGGCCGGATTGTTCCGGACCATGCAGACATTCCAGCGTTCTGATTCCTGTTCCTGTTCCTGATCCTCTGCCTGTCCCCGATTATGCGTCTGCCTGTTCCTGCCTGGTTCGTCTGCCCTGCCTGGTTCCCGATCTGCCGCCTGTCCCTGTCTACGCCTCCGCCTGTCCCTGTCTGTGATATTTATTGCAATAAATATCACTATCTAGCATTTGGGTCCAAACCTAACCCGTGACAAGGACAATCCAGACTCACTGCATTAGCTTCCAAGTCAAGTCAAGTCAAGTCAAGTCAAGTTTATTGTCACTTCACAGTTTACAGTTTAGTATAAAGCAGTGATGTGAAATTCTTGTGTGCAATACCCGACGACAGACAGCAGTTATAGAATAAGATAAAATAAAAATAGATAAAAATAGATAAAAATAGAATAAAAAATAGAATAAGGAATATAAAATAAAAATAAAAAATGCAATTTATAAAATGCAAAAATCAGCACAGAAAAGAGCAATATATATATATAAATCAATGTAATCAAATATACATTGTTATATGTTATACGCCCTTGTTCAGCAGCCTGATGGCCTGACTGTGGAAGCTATCTCTAAGCCTATTTGTACGACACTTGATACTGCGGTATCGCCTGCCTGACGGTAATAGTGAGTAAAGTTCGTGGCTGGGGTGGGCAATGTCTTTTATAATTCTTTTGGCCTTGGCCACGCACCGCTGGTTGTAAATGTCCAGGAGGGAGGGGAGCTCACCTCCGACGATATACTGGGCCGTCCGCACCACCCTTTGAAGCGCTCTGCGCTCGAGTGCCGTGCAGTTCCCGTACCAGGCGGTGATACACCCTGTCAGAACACTCTCGATGGTGCCGTTGTAGAATGTTCTCAGGATGCGGGGGCCCATGCTGAATTTCTTCAGACGCCTGAGAAAATACAGGCGTTGTTGGGCCTTTTTCACCACGTGTGTGGTGTGCGTGGACCATGTGAGGTCCTCGGAGATGTGCACGCCGAGGAACTTGAAGCTGCTGACCCTCTCTACTGCAACGCCGTCGATGGAGATAGGGCTGTGCTCTCCCCTCTGCCTCCTGAAGTCCACGATCAGCTCCTTGGTCTTCTTGACGTTGAGGGCGAGGCTGTTCTCCTGGCACCACTGCTCCAGCGATCCGACCTCCTCCCTGTAGGCTGTCTCGTCGTCGCCGGCGATCAGGCCCATCACTGTCGTGTCGTCAGCAAACTTGACGATGACGTTGGAGCTGTGCATAGCCATGCAGTCGTGGGTGTAGAGGGAGTAGAGGAGAGGGCTCAGCACGCATCCCTGGGGGGCTCCCGTGTTGAGGGTCAGTGGCTCTGATGTGGTGCTGCCCATCCTCACCACCTGGCGGCGGTCCGACAGGAGGTTCAGTATCCAGCTGCACATGGATGGGGGTACGCCTAGACCTCTCAGCTTGGTGTCGAGCTTGGCAGGAACTATTGTGTTGAATGCTGAGCTGTAGTCCACAAACAGCATTCGCACATAACAGTTCTTCCCCTCCAAGTGGGAAAGGGCAGTGTGGAGGGCCATGGCAATTGCGTCGTCCGTGGATCTATTTTGACGATATGCAAATTGCCATGGGTCCAGCGTGGTAGGTAACACGGAGCAAATAAAGTCCTTGACCAACCTCTCGAAGCATTTGCTAACGATCGAGGTGAGGGCCACAGGTCTGTAGTCATTCAGGCATGTTACCTTGGTTTGTTTAGGGACAGGCACGATGGTGGATATCTTGAAGACCGCGGGGACAACAGCCTGGGACAGGGAGAGGTTGAAGATGTCTGCAAAGACTCCTGCCAACTGGTCTGCGCATGCTCTGAGGACGCGGCCCGGGATGTCGTCGGGGCCTGCCGCCTTACGGATGTTCAGCCGCTTAAAGGTGCGGCGCACATCCGCCTCCGAGATGCGCAGCTGGCTGGTCTCCCCAGTCGGTGCTGGCTTCGGCGGGCTGCCGTTTACGTCAAACCGAGCAAAAAATGTATTTAGCTCTCCTGGGAGGGAGGTAGAGGAGTTCTCTACACAACTGGTTCTCCCTCTGAAGTTCGTTATATTCTGCAGCCCCTGCCACATACCCCTCGCATCGTGTTTCTTGAATTTATCTTCCACTCTGTCCTTATACTCCCGCTTGGCAGTGACGATGGTCTTACGGAGGTCGTAACGGGCTCTCGTATATTCCTCCGTATTCCCGGAACCAAAGGCGGCGTTACGCGCATGTAGGGCAGCGCGAACATCGCCGTTAATCCACGGTTTCTGGTTGGGATATATCCGAACCGACTTGGTCGGAACAACGTCATCTATGCACTTCTTGATGAACCCGGTGACCGACGACGCGTACTCGTTGATGTTATTGTCCGAGGCAACGCGGAACATGTGCCAGTCAGCGTGATCAAAACAATCCTGCAGCGTAGAATCTGATTGGTCCGACCAGCATTGGACCTCCCTCACAGCGATCGGTTGCTGCTTCAGTCTCTGCCTATAGGCGGGGAGTAGCTGGATAGAGCGGTGATCTGATTTGCCGAACGGTGGGCGGAGGAGGGCCTTGTAGCCATCACGGAAGGGAGTGTAGCAGTGGTCGAGGATCCGCTCGCCCCGTGTGTTGCTCTTTATGTGTTGGTAGAACTTCGGGAGAACCTTCTTCAGGTTCGCCTTGTTGAAGTCCCCCGCTACGATGAGAGCAGCCTCGGGGTGGGCCGACTCCTGTTCGCTGATAGCCCCGTACAGTTCCTTCAGCGCTGTGTCCGTGTTGGCTTGTGGGGGAATGTAAACAGCGGTCACGGTTACCGCTGTAAACTCCCGAGGTAGCCAGTATGGACGGCACATAAGCATCAGGTACTCCAGGTCCGGGGAACAGAAAGACTTGAGGGGATGTACATGACTTTGGTTGCACCAAGATCTGTTTATCATGAGACATACCCCCCCTCCGCGATCTTTACCGGAGAGAGCCTTTGTTCTGTCCGCCCGGTGTACGGAAAATCCCGTCGGCTCGATAGCTGCGTCGGTAACCCCCTCCGACATCCATGTCTCCGTAAGGCAGATAATGCAATTGTCCCTAGTTTCCCGGTGGAATTGAATACGAGCCTGTAGTTCGCTTAACTTATTGTCCAGAGACTGTACATTAGCCAGTAGAATGGTGGGTAGTGGGGGGCGATCGGATCGACATCTCAGCCTGACTAGCACGCCGGCTCGCTTCCCTCGCTTCCTCCGGCGACGCTTGCGCGTAATCGTGCCCAAAATGGACGGAGATAATCCAGCTGTGACTTCGGGCGGGACGTCCGAGTCGAAAGAGTGAAAAAACTCCGGTAGGCGGCGAGCGACTGTCGATCTGATCTCCCAAAGTGTGCAAAAGTTATAAGTGAACTTGCTGCTAACATCCTGAACTAAAAAAGTTGCAATAAAAAGAATAAATAACAAAAAACTGCGTCGTCGTGCGGGAGCTCGCGACACGGCAGCCATCTCGTACGGCGCCATACATTCAGGATAGAATGTTATTGAAAGGCAACTTCTTTGAGATCTGAAAAGATCGAGGAGGGCGAGGAGTCTGGATACCGGGAGGTCGAGGTGCGTAGTACCGACAGGTAGTAGACAGGCGGATGGTCTGGGACAGACAAGGAGTCTGGATACCGGGAGGTCGAGGTGCGTAGTACCGACAGGTAGCAGACAGGCGGATGGTCTGGGACAGACGAGGGGTCTGGATACCGGAGAGTCAAAGTAGCGAATAGGCAGAAGACAGGTAAGTTGAATTACCGGAGAGCTTGAAACGTAACATCCGCAATACAAGAGGTACGAACGAGCAACGTGCCATAGTGACGCCGCGGTATATATAACCCCAGGTGAGGTGATTAGAAATTAGCCACAGCAATTGTTGACAGGTGTGTGTGTGCGCCGCCAGCGCACGCGGCTTGGCCACGCCCCCTGTCAACCACCGTAACCGTGACAATAGTAGTTATACTACTACAACTACTCCTATAGTACTACTAGATTACATTCAATTACAGTCATTTAGCAGACGCTTTTATCCAAACCAACTTACAATAGTCGGTTCAACAAAGGAAGGTAAGAGAACAACTCGTCACCAGAAGTTAAAAGTGCTCCTACTACTACTCCTACTACTACTATAGTACAACTACTAGTGGAGTAGTGGAGTATGGCGAGTGGAGTATGGCGCCATACGAGATGGCTGCCGTGTCGCGAGCTCCCGCACGACGACACTGTTTTTTATTATTTATTCTTTTTATCGCGACTATCTTTGTTCAGGAAGTTTGCAGCACGTTCATTTATAATTTTTGCACACTTCTGGAGATCAGATCGACAGTCGCTTGCCGCCTACCGGAGTTTTTTCCTTCTTTCGACTCGGATGTCCCGCCCGAAGTCACGGCTGGATTATCTCCATCTTGGGCACGATTACACGCAAGCGTCGCAGGAAGAAGCGAGGGAAGCGAGCCGGCGTGCTAGTCAGGCTGAGATGTCGATCCGATTGCCCCCCACTACCCACCATTCTACTGGCTCATCATCTGCCTTACGGAGACATGGATGTCGGAGGGGGTTACCGACGCAGCTATCGAGCCGATGGGATTTTCGGTCCACCGGGCGGACAGAACAAAGGCTCTCTCCGGTAAAGATCGCGGAGGGGGGTTATGTCTCATGATAAACAGATCTTGATGCAACCAAAGTCATGTACATCCCCTCAAGTCTTTCTATTCCCCGGACCTGGAGTACCTGATGCTTATGTGCCGTCCATAATGGCTACCTCGGGAGTTTACAGCGGTAACCGTGACCGCTGTTTACATTCCCCCACAAGCCAACACGGACACAGCGCTGAAAGAACTGTATGGGGCTATCAGCGAACAGGAGTCAGCACACCCCGAGGCTGCTCTCACCGTGGCAGGGGACAACAACAAGGCAAACCTGAAGAAGGTTCTCCGGAAGTTCTACCAACACATAACAAGCAACACACGGGGTGAGCGGATCCTCGACTACTGCTACACCCCCTTCAGTGATGGCTACAAGGCCCTCCTCCGCCCATCGTTCGGCAAATCAGACCACCGCTCTATCCAGCTACTCCCCTCCTATAGGCAGAGACTGAAGCAGCAACCGATCGCTGTGAGGGAGGTCCAATGCTGGTCGGACCAATCGGACTCTATGCTGCAGGATTGTTTTGATCGCGCTGACTGGCACATTGCCTCGGACAATAACATCAACGAGTACGCGTCGTCGGTCACCGAGTTCATCAAGAAGTGCATAGATGACGTTGTTCCGTCAAAGTCGGTTTGGATATACCCCAACCAGAAACCGTGGATTAACGGCGATGTTCGCACTGCCCTACACGCGCGTAACGCCGCCTTTGGCTCCGGGAATCCATCCATCCATCCATCCATCTTCTCCCGCTTATCCGTAATCGGGTCGCGGAGGTAGCAGCTTCAGCAGGGGACTCCAAACTTCCCTCTCCCTGGCAACATCGACTAGCTCTGACTGTGGGATCCCGAGGCGTTCCCAGGCCAGTGTGGAGATGTAATCACCCCACCTGTACCTCGGTCTGCCCCGTGGTCTCTTCCCAGTTGGATGTGCCTGGAAAACCTCCCTCGGGAGGCGACCAGGAAGCATCCTTACTAGATGCCCGAACCACCTCAACTGGCTCCTTTCTACGCGAAGGAGCAGCGGCTCTCTCACGAGTGACTGAGCTTCTCACCCTATCCCTCAGGGAGATACCAGCCACCCTCCTGAGGATACTAATTTCGGCCGCTTGTATTCGCAATCTCGTCCTTTCGGTCATTACCCATTGCTCATGGCCATAGGTGAGGGTAGGAACGAAGACTGATCGGTAGATCGAGAGCTTTGCCTTCTGGCTCAGCTCTCTTTTGGTTACAACGGTGCCCCAAAGTGCACCCAATACCGCCCCCGCTGCAATAATTCTCCTTTCAATCTCACACTCCATCCTCCCCTCACTCGAGAACAAGACCCCGAGATACTTGAACTCCTTCACTTGGGATAAGGACTCCCTCCCTACTTGGAGTAGACAATCCACCGGTTTCCTGCTAAGAACCATGGCCTCAGATTTGGAGGTGCTGATCCTCATCCCAGCCGCTTCACATTCCGCTGCAAACCGATCCAGTGAGTGCTGAAGGTCACATACTGATGACGCAAACAGGACCACATCATCTGCAAACAGCAGCGATTCAATCCTGAGCCCACCATACTGAAACCCCTCCCCTCCATGACTACGCCTTGAAATCCTGTCCATGAAAATCACAAACAGGATGGGTGACAAAGCGCAGCCCTGGCGGAGGCCAACACCCACTGAGAACAGGCCTGACTTACTACCGAGAATCCGGACACAGCTCTTGCTTTGGGAGTAGAGAGATTGGATGGCCCTCAACAGTGACCCCCGCACTCCATACTCCCGCAGCACCCCCCACAGTATTTCCTGAGGGACCCGATCATATGCCTTCTCCAAATCCACAAAACACATGTAGACTGGATGGGCATACTCCCAAGCCCCCTCCAGGATGTGAAAAGCTGGTCCGTTGTTCCACAACCAGGGCGGAATCCGCATTGTTCCTCTTCAATCTGAGGTTCGACTATCGGCCGAACCCTCCTTTCCAGCACCTTGGAGTAGACTTTCCCAGGGAGGCTGAGTAATGTGATACCCCTGTAATTGGCACACAACCTCTGGTCACCCTTTTTGAACAGGGGTACCACCACCCTTGTTTGCCACTCCTCAGGCACTGTCCCAGACTTCCACGCAATGTTGAAAAGACGTGTCATCCACGACAGCCCCACAACACCCAGAGCCTTTAGCATTTCTGGACGGATCTCATCAACCCCTGGGGCTTTGCCACTGCGGAGATGTTTGACTACCGTAGTGACTTCCTCCAGGGAGATTGATGTTTGCCATCCTTCATCCTCCAGCTCTGTCTCTACCATTGAGGGTGTAGTTGGGTTGAGAGGTTCCTCAAAGTGTTCTTTCCACCGCCCGATCACCTCCTCAGTTGAGGTCAGCAATGTCCCACCCTTACTGTACACAGCATGGATGGATCCACGCTTCCCCCTCCTGAGGTGCCGGATTGTTTGCCAGAAACGCTTTGGTGCCGACTGAAAGTCCTTCTCCATGGCTTCTCCGAATTCCTCCCACACCCGCTGCTTTGCCTCCGCTACAGCCGAGGCTGCCGTCCTCTTGGCCTGTCGATACCTCGCAACTGAGTCCGGAGTCTCACAGGCTAACATAGCCCGGAAGGCCTCCTTCTTCAGCTGTCAACCGCAGCTTCGGCAATAGAAGCTTTGAACAATGACCACTCTGGCTCAATGCCCCCAGCCTCCACAGAGATGCCCGAAAAATTCCGCCGGAGGTGGGAGTTGAAGGTCTCCCGGACAGGGGCATCCACCAGACGTTTCCAGTTCACCCGCACTACACGTTTGGGCTTACCAGGTCTGTCCAGAGGCTTCCCCCGCCATCTTACCCAACTCACCACCAGATGGTGATCGGTTGACAGCTCTGCCCCTCTCTTCACCCGAGTGTCCAAAACATGCGGCCTCAGGCCAGATGATACGATAACCAAATCGATCATTGACCTTCGGCCTAAGGTACTCTGGTACCATGTACACTTATGAGCATCCTTATGTTTGAACATGGTGTTTGTTATGGCCAATCCATGACTAGCACAGAAATCCAATAACAAAATCCCACTCCGGTTCAGATCGGGTAGGCCGTTCATCCCCAACACGCCCCTCCAAGTTTCCCCATCGTTACCCACGTGTGCGTTGAAGTCTCCCAGGAGGACTATAGAGTCCCCTTCAGGAGCCCCATGCAGGACTCCATCCAGGGTGTGCAAGAAGGCGGGATATTCCGTACTGTTGTTTGGTGCATAGGCACAAACAACAGGCTCCAGGAATATAAAGGAATATACGAGAGCCCGTTACGACCATCGTCACTGCCAAGTGGGAGTATAAGGACAGAGTGGAGGAGAAATTCAAGAGCCACGACACGAGGGGTATGTGGCAGGGGCTATAGACAATAACGAACTTCAGACGGAGAACCAGTTGTGTAGAGAACTCCTCTACCTCCCTCCCAGGAGAGCTAAATACTTTTTTTGCTCAGTTCGACGTGAATGGCAGCCCGCTGAAGCCAGCGCCGCAGACCAGTTGGCAGGAGTCTTTGCAGACATCTTCAACCTCTCCCTGTCCCAGGCTGTTGTTCCTGCGGTCTTCAAGATGTCCACCATTGCCATGCCTGTCCCTAAACAACCCAAGGTAACATGCCTGAATGACTATAGACCTGTAGCCCTCACCTCGATTGTCGGCAAATGCTTCGAGAGGTTGGTCAAGGACTTAATTTGCTCCGTGTTACCTGCCACGCTGGACCCATGGCAATTTGCATATTGTCAAAACAGATCCACGGACGACGCAATTGCCATGGCCCTCCACACTGCCCTTTCCCACCTGGAGGGAAAGAACTGTTATGTTCGAATGCTGTTTGTGGACTACAGCTCAGCGTTCAACATGATAGTTCCTGCCAAGCTCGACACCAAGCTTAGAGGTCTAGGCGTGCCCCCCTCCACGTGCAGCTGGATACTGGACCTCCTGTCGGACCGCCACCAGGTGGTGAGGATGGGCAGCACCACCTTAGAGCCACTGACCCTCAACACGGGATTCCCCCAGGGATGTGTGCTGAGCCGTCTCCTCTACTCCCTCTACACCCACGACTGCATGGCTATGCACAGCTCCAACGTCATCATCAAGTTTGCTGACGACACGACAGTGATGGGCCTGATCGCCGGCGACGACGAGACAGCCTACAGGGAGGAAGTCGGATCGCTGGAGCAGTGGTGCCAGGAGAACAGCCTCACCCTCAACGTCAAGAAGACCAAGGAGCTCATTGTGGACTTCAGGAAGCAGAGAGGAGAGCACAGCCCTATCTCCAACGACGGTGTTGCAGTAGAGAGGGTCAGCAGCTTCAAGTTCCTCGGCGTGCACATCTCCGAGGACCTCACATGGTCCACGCACACCACACACGTGGTGAAAAGGGCCCAACAACGCCTGTATTTCCTCAGGCGTCTGAAGAAATTCAGCATGGGCCCCCGCATCCTAGGAACATTTTATAACGGCACCATCGAGAGTGTTCTTATAGGGTGTATCACTGCCTGATACGGGAACTGGACCGCACTCGAGCGCAGAGCGCTTCAAAGGGTGGTGCGGACGGCCCAGTATATCGTTGGAGGTGAGCTCCCCTCCCTCTTGGATATACTGTATACAATCAGCGGTGCGTGGCCAAGGCCAAACGCATCATAAAAGACATTGCCCACCCCAGCCACAAACTGTATTCACTATTACCGTCAGGCAGGCGATACCGCAGTATCAAGTGCCGTACAAATAGGCTTAGAGATAGCTTCCACAGTCAGGCCATCAGGCTGCTGAACAAGGGTGTATAGCATATAACAATGGATATTTTATATATACATATTGCTCTTTTCTGTGCCGATATTTTGCATTTTATAAATTGCATTTTTATTTTTATTTTTTAACTTTATTCTATCTATATCTATTTTTATCTTATTTTTATAACTGCTGTCTGTCGTCGGGTATTGCACATAAGATTTTCACATCACTGCTTTATACTGAGAGGAGCCTCTCAGTTCATTACCAGGTGAACACTGAGGGAGGAGCCTCTCAGTTCATTACCAGGTGGACACTGAGGGAGGAGCCTCTCAGTTCATTACCAGGTGGACACTGAAGGAGGAGCCTCTCAGTTCATTACCAGGTGGAAACACTGAGGGAGGAGCCTCTCAGTTCATTACCAGGTGGAAACACTGAGGGAGGAGCCTGTGTGTGTGTGTGTGTGTGTGTTTGCATTTGTGTGCGTGTGTGTGTTTGTATGTGTGTTTGTGTATATATGAGGGTGTTTGTTTATTTCTGTCCGTGTGTGTGTGTGTGTGTGTGTGTTGTATGTATGTGTATTTTTATGTGTGTGTGTGTATTTCAATGTGTGGGAATTTCTATATGCGTGTGTGTCTGTGTGTATATACTGTGTATGTATGTATGTGTGTATGTGTGTGTATACATAAATGTGTGTGTTTGTGTGTTTGTATAAGTGTGTGTGTGTGTGTGTGTGTGTGTGTGTGTGTGTGTGTGTGTGTATATACATAAATGTGTGTGTGTGTGTGTGTTTGTGTGTGAGAATTCCTATATGTGAATGTGAGTGTGTGTGTGTCAGTGACGTGCAGTGAGGTTCGAGGCTGGGAGGCGCTGACTCTTTCTTAGTCAGATTTACAAATATATGAATTCAACAGAGGAGCATAAATTCACCATTCAACTGGCTGCTTGCACATTGACTACTGGTTATGTTTCATATCCCATATCAGCATTCTTTACACACACACACACACACACACACACACACACACACACACACACACACAGATACATATTTGACCAAAGAAGAACGTTACATTTTTAGTGGCTCAGAAAGAGCCCTCTTCACCCTCCATGTGGTCTTAATGTGCATCACTGTAAAAAAATGGTAACTTTCTGGCAGCAGGGGTGCCGGAAAATGTCTGTTGAAAAACTGTACAGAATTGTCATATTAAAAACATAGATAAACTAAAATAAAACAGTAATTTTCTTTACCATAGTAAAGATCTATAACTCCCTATATTATCCCTAGAAATCTCCCTATATTTCCATGAAATGTATTACTTTTAACATATATTAATTGTTGGAATAGAGTCCTACACCTCAAAAATAAAACTAATAGTCTTAAAGAAATGATAAAGAAAAGCTTAATTACAGATAATTTCTGTTGTTATTACAAAACGTACCGTAAATCTAAGCTCATTTACAAAAAATCTGTCAAATTTTGTTTTTGTTTCTTCAAATACATTTATAAACTGTCAAAATACGTGCATTTTATTTTTCTAAATGTAGGTTAACTGTACTTTTACATTGTGACCCTCTTAATTTAAAATATATAAACTGCAAAAAATATATATTTTTTAAATATTTCACTTTATGAATTATTAAAAATGACAGGACCACTCATTGATTCTTTATGAAAATGTATTATGAGTCGTACCACAATATACAAATGATTGTATTATGCCAATAAAAAATACATACATTTTTACATACATACATACATACATACATGACCGGTTTTAGTAAAAAAAAATATAAAAATGAATAAAAAAATAACAATGAAGCAGAATGACATTTCAGCATTTTAACGGTACATATTGGCATAAAAATTGTGGAACACATTTGGTAATACTAACATACTGTGTGTGTGTGTGTGTGTGTGTGTGTGTGTGTGTGTGTGTGTGTGTGTGTGTGTGTGTGTGTGTGTGTGTGTGTGTGTGTGTGTGTGTGTGTGTGTGTGTGTGTGTGACCTCCTACTCTCTCCACTCAAAGTCTGCTATGTTTTTAATCAAGGAAAGAACCTTAGGGTTGATGGTCTGCACTTTCTTTGCTACACTCTTGCCCACTTTGGTCCCCTTGTCAGGATTTATCTTGAAAAGGCACCTGTTAAAGACAGAAGTAGAACTAAATGTTATGATCACATCTGTACATTACAAGCATCGGTTTGAGAAATATTTACTGGATGAGGTTTTGTCAAATATAAAGTCGTCACTAGGCATCACTGTCACACTGGGCAGCAATGCAGCAGGTCCATTAACAAGAGTAAGCCATCACGTTAAGAGCATTGGAGAGTGGGTAGCTACAAGTGCCATCTTGAGAGGTTTGTGTGCAAACCAGGCAGATGAGGTGTGTCAACAGTGAGCGGTGTAAAAGCACAGTTAACTGCAATGAACAAAGCAGCCAAGAAGACATCTCGTTTATGCATGAAGACAATCTTAACTTCTACTACCCCCCCCCCCCCCACGGTTGCAAAGCATTGATTTGAAAGGCTACAGAAAGCATCGAAGTGCTGGCTTCACACAAATTGTGGTGCACAAGAGCAGTTGAGTCTTCCTTGTCCAATTCCATTGTCCTCAGGTTCTGACACATAGCGTTTGCTAGTGCTACACCGCTACTTAGTGGTAAAAGTAGATACAGGGAAAGCTACATTGTTACTACATGGACTTAGAAGAATTACACTTCAAGTGTTACCTCTGTAAGAATTCCAGAGTTGCCCCCAGTTCTGCTGGATAGGTGATGTTGAGGCAGTAGTACGTTGCAAACATCAGTACGAGGGCATCGGCAAAATTTGCAACACTGCCATTTACAATGGTCTGGGGATAGTTGTCACGGGGATGGGATAGTTCGGTGGGACCCAGAACGCAGACCAAGACGCAGTGGAGCATCATAGAGCTTTATTTAACGCACACAGACAACAGAGAGTAATCACGGACAGGCCAGGGGTCTGGATACCGGGAGGTCGATCCACGGAGTACCGGTGTTGTGCCGTAGATTGAAGCCTTGCCGTATATTGAAGCCTTGTTCGCGGGAACGCGCAAGGGTGACGTCACAATAGACGTTTTTTAAGCAAAAAGAGCCAAAGCAAGTTACTTTCTCTCTATTGAATGCTTTTTCGAGCAAATTAAACAGCAAACAGGTGAATACTCACTTTAATTGCCCATTTAAGTGTAATTGTTATCTGTGGTTTGTATTGTAATGCCCCCTATAGCAAAAACTGCCCTGCCGGATATGGAAGCCCCTCTTCAGTTTTTCACCTGATGAGCCCAGAGTAAAATGCTTTTGTGTGCACAAACTAGAGGGGGACAGCAAACACCAGTGTGATTTTGGTGACAGTGTGACTATCCTGGACAAAGTTATAGGGGGGGGGGGGGGGGGCAAATCCGGCAGCAGGAAAAAATGCTCTGCCAGATATGGAAGCCCCCCTCCCCCCTCCCCCCTCCGACAGCAGCAACACCAGCTCTTGTGAACATGGGCTGTGGAGAACAGTGCAGATCTTCCTTATTGACACCACCATTAACCTTCTCTAAAAAAAGGAACATTAAGAGTGTGAGACGCACAGATATAATTACAATAATACATTTAGTTTGAGAGCACCTTTCAAAACATTCAACGTCACCCTACAATACACAAATAAATAAAATATGAGTGGCATTACAATACAAACCACAGATAACAATTACACTTAAATGAGCAATCAAAGTGAGTATTCACCCGTTTGCTGTTTAATTTGCTCGAAAAAGAATTCAATAGAGAGAAAGTCTATTGTCGTCTATTGTGACATCACCCTTGCGCGTTCCCGCAAACAACGCCGGGGTAACTGGAAGCCAGGGTCTATATACCCCAGGTGAGGGGATTAACAATCAGCCACGGCAATAGCTGACAGGTGTGTATGTGCGCCGCCAGCACACGTGGCTTGGCCACGCCCCCTGCCAACCACTGTAACCGTGACAGGATCCATTAGCAAAAATGTAATATAATATTCATTAGTATGTTTTCATCAGCGTATAATGACCTGAAAGTAAGAATGGTTGTGTTTTTGTTAGCTTTATATCTACAGAGCATTATCAGGGTTATCAGTTGGTTGCAATTGCTAAATGTCACTACATCCTACACACTGGTCCTTTTTAATACTGTTGAAATTATGAAATGCTATGGCCAATTATGCAAAAATAAAAATAAATAGAAATCATACCACACGCAACAATGCATGGTGTGCTTGGAAGTTGATCGACTTCAGATGGCAGACACGTTCAACTGTCAGGATCATCTTGCCCTCGTCTTCCTTGAAATACTTCAAGAGCACCATTAGACATCCACGAAGGTCAGCATCAAGATTACATTTACATTTACATTTAGGGCATTTGGCGGACGCTTTTATCCAAAGCGACTTACAAGGTGTACATTAGTTGAAGCAGACAATAGCATAACACTGGGGTACGCAAACATATAAATACAGCAGTTCACAAGTATTCATATTGACAAGATGAATAACACAATTTCGTACTGCTAGGTCACCTGCTTAAGTAGCTGTGATAAGAGCGTGTTAACAACATTAAGGACATACACTTGCTAACATATACAACATGCTAAGAGCTATTAATGTCAGGACTTAAGCAAGTTTAGGGGTTTCACAAAGGAGAGTCCAGGTGGACTCTGAACAGGTGGGTCTTGAGTCTCTTGCGGAAGCTGGCGAGGGACTCTGCCGTCCTGACATGAGACGGGAGTTCATTCCACCACTGTGGGGCCAGAGCCGTGAAGAGCTGGGTTTTGGACGAGCGCTTGGACCAGGATCTGCGCCGCTTCACGTGTGAGGAAGGGCCGGATCCTGCGGATGTTGTAGAGGGCAATTCTGCAAGATCGGGCCACCGCGGTGACGTTGGCATTGCAGGACAGCTGGTCATCTACCACCACACCAAGGTCTCTTGTTGTGGTTGAGGGGGAGACTTGGGTGTTCTCGATGGTGACCAGTAGGTCCATCTGAGGGCAGTCTTTCCCCGGTATGAAGAGGAGCTCAGTCTTGTCAAGGTTGAGCTTCAGGTGGTTGGCGGCTGTCCATCTGCTGATGTCGGCCAGGCATTTCGAGATGCGTGTTGCTATTTGGGTTTCTGAGGGGGGAAAGGAGAGAAACAGTTGAGTGTCATCTGCATAGCAGTGATAGGAGAAGCCATGAGATGCGATTACAGAGCCTAGCGATTTAGTGTAAAGAGAAAACAGAAGGGGTCCCAATACTGAGCCTTGAGGAACTCCGGTGTCCAGGGTGCAGGGTTTGGACAGGGAACCGTTCCATGTGACCTGATAAGTGCGATCTGCAAGGTAGGAGGTGAACCAGGATAACGCAGTTCCAGCGATTCCAAGCTCGGCGAGAGTGGAGAGGAGGATCTGGTGGTTCACTGTGTCGAACGCCGCAGACAGGTCGAGAAGGATCAGTACCGATGAGAGGGACGAGCTTCTGGCATCACGAAGAGACTCTGTCACTGCGAGCAGTGCCGTCTCCGTGGAGTGCGCAGCCTTGAAGCCTGACTGGTGAGGGTCGAGGAGGTTGTTCTGGGAGAGATAGGAAGAAAGTTGTGAGGAGACAGCCCGTTCAAGGGTTTTGGACAGGAATGATAGGAGAGATACCGGTCTGTAGTTTTGGACATCAGTGGTGTCTAGGGATGGTTTCTTGAGGAGCGGCTTGATTCTGGCAGTCTTGAAGGCTGCCGGAAACAGGCCTGCCTCAAGGGAGATGTTGATTTGGGATGTAAGGAAGGGAAGGATATCGCCCGAGATGTCCTGGAGAAGAGAGGAAGGGATTGGGTCGAGGGGGCAGGTGGTAGGGTGGTTAGATGTCACCAGTTTGTTAACTTCATCGGGGGAGAGGGGGTTGAAACAGGTAAGGTTAGTGGGGGTGGGAGAGGAGGGGGGAAGGAAAGCGGTGGGGGTGAAGGAGGAGGTAATGTCGTTCACCTTCTTCGTAAAGAAGGTGACAAAGTCATCAGCTGAGAGGGAGGAGGGAGGGGGAGGGGAGGGGGGGTTGAGGAGGGAAGAGAACATGGAGAAAAGTTTCCTTGGGTTAGAGGCAGAAGAGTTTATTTTTGTACGGTAGAAGGCAGATTTAGCAGCCGATACCGTGGAGGTGAAGCCAGCGAGGAGACGGAGGTAGTGAGCGAGGTCATCAGAGGAGTCCGATTTCCTCCATTTTCTCTCGGCCGCCCGTAGCTCTGCTCTACGAGCCCGCAGAGGTTCGGACAGCCAAGGAGGTGGAGGAGAGGCTCGTGCTGGTCTGGAGGTGAGAGGACAGAGAGAGTCGAAGGAGGAGGAGAGAGAGGAAGTCAGAGTGGAGGAGGCTTCCTCCACCGACAAGAGAGAGAATTGTTGGGGGGATGGTAGTGAGGATAGGACAGATGCGGAGAAAGAAGAGGGAGAGAGAGTTTTCAGGTTACTACGGAAGGTAACAATGTGGGGAGTAGTGGGTAGGGAGGTGGGGGATTTGAGAGGGAGAGAGAAAGCAACAAAATGGTGATCAGAGACAGGGAGGGGTGTGACCGAGATCACCGAGGTGGTACAGGATCTTGTGAAGACAAGATCCAGTTGGTTCCCAGCTCTGTGGGTAGGGGGAGAAGGAGTGAGTGTTAGACCGAATATGGCAAAAAAGTTAATGAATTCAGGAGATTGTAACTATCCGACTGGATGTTGAAGTCACCCAGAACCACGAGTGGGGTGCCGTCCTCAGGAAAGCAGCTGAGGAGGGCGTCCATCTCGTCAAAGAAGTCACCAAGAGGGCCCGGTGGTCGGTAAATTACGGCAATGTTGAGCCTAGTTGGGATGGTAACAGAAACAGCATGAAATTCGAGTGCCGATCTGGTCAGATGACCCAGAGGGAGTACCTGATATGACCAGTTTGGAGAGACTAGGAGTCCCGTTCCTCCACCACGCCCAGAGGGTCGGGGGGTGTGGGTGAAGGAGTAGGTCGCGGAGAGAGCAGCTGCGGTAGCCGTGTTCTCAGGGGTGATCCAGGTCTCGGTGAGAGCCAGGAAGTGGAGAGACTGGAGTGCGGCGTAGGCCAGAATGGTTTCAGTCTTCTTGACCGACGATTGGCAATTCCAGAGTCCCCCTTTCACCACAAGATCTGTGAAGGTAGAAATAGTAGGATAGAGGAGATTGGAAGGGTTGCGGCGTCGAGAGGGAGAGCCTCGATGCCATCTATTGCGGGAGGATGTCCAGACTACAATGGAATCACGACACATAGCAAGGGTAGGGGGACTAGATTTGGCTAAGTAGGACTAACTCCCTAGACAGACTCCAGTAGAACGACTCCTTGGTCTTTGTTCTGGGTCTTGTTCTGGGACTCCAGTAGAACGACTCCTTGGTCTTTGTTCTGGGTCTTGTTCTGGGACTCCAGTAGAACGACTCCTTGGTCTTTGTTCTGGGTCTTAGTTCCTGGGGCCTGACGCTAAATGCTGACGCTAAGAAACTACTTCTATGTTAATAGCCTATGCGATAGGGAGGGAGACTCATGCAGGGTTAGGCTCCTCCCTGTCGTTAACTCTATTGACTATGGCTGTATGGGCCAGACTGGGTGATTATCTTAGCACAACAATAGGCCTGTACACCTTACTTACTATGTACAGGTAACTAGCTTTGAGAAAAAGGTTCTACAATTTTATCAACACAAATACTAAGAACAACAATAAATCGTATGTCTACTTACCCACAGCAGAATACTATGTAGCCTGCTTCAAGAACAAAAATGTAAAAGATGCTTCGCTTTGGCGATTTCCATGCCTGCAATGATGTCCCCTATTTTGCTTTTGTCACGGGACATGAGGTAAGCAACAACTCTTCCACATTTACTGGTAACTGCTTCTCTGTCAACATCCATACCAGTGAGTTCCTTGAAGTGAGCCAGCATGCCGCACATCTCAAATAGATATGGCCACTCTCTCACCAGAACATTGGTTTCCATTCCAGTTATTATGTTGCTTCTCTGGGTGTAGAATGTTGCCACCAATTTCTTCTCAATACTTTTTACTTCCTTGTTTGCGTTTCTGTGCATGGTCTTTAATTCTTCTTGAATACATTTCTTAGTCTCCACGGTTTCACCTGGTGGCAGCCGCTGTGGTTGCCAGTTTATACAGCCATAGGTATCCAGTCTCATTGTCTTTGTAAGTAGGTCTTCTCCCTCACTTGCGCTGGACGCATGTCTTTTTAGGTAAAGGGAGGTTTTCCCCCCATTCAGGTTGTCAATTCTACTCTGCAGCTGCTTGGTAATGGAGTCATAACCGCTACCTACAACTTGATGTTCAATAACAATGACTGAGGATAAGCTGAAACAATCTTCCTGGCAATTTCACTAAGATGTTTCTTCCCTGGCGTAGGGAATATGGCTAGGATCTCCCCTACCACCAGGCGAATCACTTCACGTCTTTCACGTCCCATTGGCCGCTCTTTGTTTTCGAGTTTCCTAACAATCTCTGATGGCATTTTACTCCAGGGGATCTCAAAATGGTAGTGCCAGTTGTTGTCCACTGGAGTACGTCTATGGGGAGTTGAGGGTGCACTTGAGCTTGAGCTAGACAGCGGAGAGTTGGAGTTGTTTGCATATTCACCTGGAGAGGGCACACACATGTATTTACAAATAGTGATTCAATACCTTTTTGCATTCACTATTGACCCTAAACATAATGGCTTATGGGTAGAATGAAACTATTTCAGAGTTCAAAGCAAGAGCAAGGATCTACCAGCTACCAAGATATGTTTAGGTGGGGAAGCAGTCTACTTTCTTAGTGATGTGGGTTAGTACACACAAAAATTACCTGACCTCTGACCCTTTAGAGACATTACTTTAACCCTTAACAGGCACCTCACAGTTGATATTTATCAGATGGGGTCCCATGTTAACACCGCTGTGAAATCCTACTTGTAACGAGTGGTGTAACGAAAAATAGTAACACATTAATCAACATTATGTGCAGCACTCATCCACTCTACCAGGCTTATTTTCAAATTTAAATGATAAAGCCTTTTCAATTTAAATATTCATACATCATAGGGCTTTTTAGAGTGATGTACAATACATGATCTTGCTTTAGAAATATCTGAAATATATATAAGTGGGATTTCGGGGGGGGTGAACAAGTAATAATTATGAAATTTTGAGACATTTTTATAAATGTATCCAAGACATTTTCTCACCTATACTTGAGGATGAATAGTCTCTGCATGTCATTACTCTTTCAACCCCTCCTCTGGGTGTGGTTACAGGGCTCTCTGGCTCAGCTCTGGGAGGCTGGTCGGGAATCGATGGCACCCTTTTCAGCTTGATACAAGACAAATAATACAAATTATGACGGATATAATGTTTTATCATAAAGCTTTTTCAATCCTTATTTTGCTAAACCAAAATATTACAATTCAGATTCTCATATGTTGTGTTTTTATTTTTTCACACAAATAAGCATACTTACGTGGAGCTTTAATTTGTGCAATCAGTTTTCTAGCTTCTATTGGCCTCAGGACACTGACAAGATCTCCCTCCTGGACATATTTCAAGTCTTCCAGGGTTTCCACGCCCAAAGTCTGGAGAGCCTCAATCAACAGTTCATTTGCACTTGAGTTTGGCAGCACAGAGCCAATGAAGCCAACGAGATCAATGTATTCATCATCCATGACTTAACAAAGAAGAAAGAAAAAATGAATCACCATCATTTCTTATCATTCCCTACTCAGAATCTGCTATGCTATGTTTGAGGGAAATTACTCTAGTTCCACAATGAGCATAATCTGGCAATGGATAGTAATCCAACAACAGCTCTCCATTTCTACACCTCATGCCCCCACTTGCTGTGTGAAGCTCATACAGTCCCAGTTCTGGTAAATATGATGAACCATGAGGTGTCACAAGAAAGTACACATTCTTATCGTCCATTATTAACATAAGTTCTAGTTGTGCAAACTCTGTTGGCATGCCAGGACCGATGCACAGAAAGAAGCTCTTTCTATAGCGTGTGCCTTTCCACTGTATCTCAGTAGACACTACAAGATCACGTTCCCCAGGCAAGCTTGCTTCTACTGCACTGCATACTGCATCGCTGTACAACTCTGCATGGTAAGGGGTGGAGTTCTTCACTTGCAAAGTAGGAGCAAAGACGGAACTTGAGTTTAGATATGTCTGCAGAAGTTGGTGGTTATTTGCAAGTGTCTGGCACACATTTTTGACGTTTTGTGTTCTTCGCACACATCTTTTGAAATACGAATGCTTGCTTTCAAATCTCATTGTCCACAATCTTATGAGTGGGCCAAACTTGAGTATCAAAGCAGGATAGTGGACAACGTAATGGTTTGAGTTTATGATCAGGAAACATCTCTTTTCTTGTCTCTAGATACTCCACAATGAGAACATTGAGCAAAGCAACTTGAGAGAGAGATATTCTCGGGGCACATATTATTTCCACCAGTTCTTTCAGTTGGACGGTCAGCTGCCACACCGGATCATCAATGTCTGTGATCTTGTCACCTATTATAATAGGAAGGAGCCTCAGGAGAGACCAGTTCTCTGCTGCATGACCACCTATTATAATAGGAAGGAGCCTCAGGAGAGACCAGTTCTCTGCTACCTGACCACCTATTATAATAGGAAGGAGCCTCAGGAGAGACCAGTTCTCTGCTGCCTGACCACCTATTATAATAGGAAGGAGCCTCAGGAGAGACCAGTTCTCTGCTGCCTGACCACCTATTATAATAGGAAGGAGCCTCAGGAGAGACCAGTTCTCTGCTGCCTGACCACCTATTATAATAGGAGGGAGCCTCAGGAGAGACCAGTTCTCTGCTACCTGACCACCTATTATAATAGGAAGGAGCCTCAGGAGAGACCAGTTCTCTGCTGCCTGACTACCTATTATAATAGGAAGGAGCCTCAGGAGAGACCAGTTCTCTGCTGCCTGACCACCTATTATAATAGGAAGGAGCCTCAGGAGAGACCAGTTCTCTGCTGCCTGACCACCTATTATAATAGGAGGGAGCCTCAGGAGAGACCAGTTCTCTGCTACCTGACCACCTATTATAATAGGAAGGAGCCTCAGGAGAGACCAGTTCTCTGCTGCCTGACCACCTATTATAATAGGAAGGAGCCTCAGGAGAGACCAGTTCTCTGCTGCCTGACCACCTATTATAATAGGAAGGAGCCTCAGGAGAGACCATTTCTCTGCTGCCTGACCACCTATTTGAACTCCCTTTTCGAGGGAGAACTGGCATCAAATCCATGATGGCTAAACTGTTGGATTCTCCGATTTAGCTGACTGTAGGTGAAACATGTCTTTACCTTTACAAAGTACTTGATGTAAATGGCCAAGTCATATGCCACAATTCCTTCAAATACATCATGACCAATACAAGGTGGGAGGCCAGGCTGACAAACATTAAAGTAGGTGAGGGAATTTAGAACTGAATCAAATGTCAAAGCCCTGCTTTGTGCCAGTTCACCACTTTGTAGCGCTTCTACTGCCTCATTGTAAGTTCTAAACTGTTCGGGGTGGGGCACCTTTTTGAAAATCATGGAGCTCACTTCTGGTTACAAGGCAGTATCTACAGAAGTAAGTTGAGGTACTGAAATTCCCAGTGAAACCTCCAATATTGTGAGACCCCAAATGATCTCCAGCAATGCAGAAAACTGTTGCCTTAACAACATGCCCAGATAGCACAAGCCCATTGGTCTCCAGTTTTTGATATCTGACAGCATTGTGGAGGAACACTTTGTCTTGGCCAAAATATTTAAAATCTACGTAGCTGTAGATTTTCAACACTGGAACGATAAAACGGGTCGAAGTTGGCGAGTGTAAAGTAAACCCCAAGTATCTTGTATTTTTTTTTTTGCAGACCCAAGAGGATTAACAATCTCAAAGGCATCCTGATACAGTATGAGTTTTAGAGTTATACCTGACTCCATAAACAGTGCATTACTCTTCTATACAGAGCCATCTCTCACATCATTTAGAACGTGTGCAGAAGTGTCATCTACAGACTTTGTACATTCTTGCCACACAATGGGGTCTTTAAGCAAAGCCTCCAACGTCTCTTTTATGGGGATATACTGAGCAAATCGTTCCTTTCGATTTTCATCAATGCCCAAACTAATAGCTTGAGGGTGCACATAAGAGACGTTTGTCTGAAAATATTGCCTTCTCAAATGCTCACTAGAGAGTGCAGGGCTACAGGTTGCAAGCAAACTAGTGTCATTTAGACTTGTCAAAACATCTTTGATTTCTGACTCTGTCAAGTTGGTATTAGCTTGCAAGGCACCTTTAATTTGACTTATTGTGTACTGATGACACACATCATTGAGACTGTTCTTCCACAATCATCTGAATAGTGGAGGAAGGTACAAGGTATTTGGCCTGCAACTTCATGAAAAACATACACACATTTCTCATATATAAGCCTTTCATATCTGCTGGGTCCAGGGTATCCTCAGGCTCATCATCATGTACAAAGCTTACATCCAACTGACTTTCAGCAACATAAGAGGCCTGGCTAGGCACAGAATGAACTAAATGCATAGTCGATACTTGCACAGATGTAGCATTTTTATTCTTTCTAGAAATGTGTGCAGTAAAAGATGACCTCAATGAAAAGGCTTTGCCACAACCTTTGAATGGGTACTGCACTTTTTCTTTCTTTGAAACATGAGCCTTCAAATGATCTAAAAGATCTTTCAGATCAACGCATTGTTTCTGGCAATGCTGATATTCACATTTCAGTGGACCCTGTATTGTTTCATATTGTGACACAGAAGATGTGACACAGTCTATGGTGGCGATAAATGTGACTTTTAAAAGAATTGTATTTTTGGAACTTTAATTTGCTATACAACATGCATATTGACCATGTGCTTCATTTTAATGTAATCCTTGATAATTTACATACCCTTTCACTGTTTTTAATGAAATGCCATGTATGACATGTGAAAGCTTTTATACCACTTGTCATATTAAAAACTATGCAACGAGTCTTACTTTAGCTTGAAGACTTCTGGATGAAGTTGGAGTTCCAGGCAACTAACAGTCCAGTTCATACTGCAGCCAACAGCATAGCAGGGAAAAAGTGACAGGAAAAATCTTTGATTGTTCCTTGAACTTTTACAGTGTGACCATTTAGTAGCTTAAACCAACTACAAACTACAAAATTACAAAAGTGCTAAAGGCCTACCAAAGACCAAACTTTTTATCATTATTTATCAATTATTGTCAATCTATTATATTTTGGATACAATTTTGAAAAGAGAATTCTGATAACAAATGTTGGTGCATATTATTATGAGTTTGATTATGATCAGGAATATCCCATCTCATTTGGTGCCCTATCCCATTTTACAGTAAAGAAGATTAGCTCATATCCGGGTTATGATATGTCTGGTGGGATACACACAAACCAGGAAGCATGTTAAGACTATCCTGTCTACTGATGGGTTTTGGAACCATGCAGGTCTCATACAGGCCTAATGTTCAAACCATGATTGTTGCCTTTCAAAGCATTGCACCAGACAGAACATGTTCAAACTGCAGGGGGTACAGCGGTCACCTCACAACCGGAAGGTTGCTGGTTCGATCTCCGGCTCCTCCTAGCAAAAACTGTGGAGGTGTCCTTGAGGAAGACACCCTAACCCTAACTGCTCCCCTCTGTATAAATAGCTGCCCACTGCTCCTAATACTAGGATGGGTTAGAAAACACATTTCACTGTATGTCTGTACATGTATGTGACCAATAAAGAGGATTCAATCCTCACAATTTGTTTGTTGTTGTTACTGAGAATAAAGAAAGACAAACAAAAACCTTGTTGTTAGTCCATGAAGCTGTTATAGTCATATTGATGAACAAATTACAACAATCCAACAGTACGTATGATTGTTTTAACAATCCAGCTTTGTAGGAGATCATATCACAATTCATATTTAGGCTAATTGGCTTTGATTGTCAAGGTCTTTCACTGTAGTTACTGTCAACATGCTTTTGGTTGAAGGCCTATTCTTTCAACATGTATGGATTTGAATAGTTGGATAACATTTACGTCTAGAAGGACTACATTTTGACTGAAAATAAGATGGATCTGGAATTCCATATTTGGGAATACAATTTATGTCACACTAATTAGCAATTCTTTGTACTTCGAAATCATAAGTGAATGATCACATGAGCATCATTTTAGAGCTCCGGTAGGAATGTGCACCCAACACAGACGGACTGTAATTCATTTTTCGGTGTATTGGGTAATGTAGTGATGGGTAATTTATGCTTGATTTACATGTCATATAAATGTAAGGAAATGTAAACCACAGTTAATATCTTTTTTTAAATTTAACTTCATGGTTTTACACAGTTTTTAAAACATTAAATGCATGTATTTAGCAATGAAATCTTTAAATGAAAACAAATGTAGCATTAAAGTGAAAGTGAAAATCTGTTAAAATTTTGTTTTTAAATGTCAATACCTGTGTTTTGTCAGTTTATGTATATAAAGTAGAGGTTAAGTTATGCAAAATTTTCTTGCAATTATACATTTTTAAATCTATTATTAACAGTATTTCCATGTATTTTACAGTGATATACCTGCATAAGAGATGTAATTTTTTGTAATAGTACAGAAAAAGGTGGCAAGTTTGTCAATGAAGAATTCTTTGTTTTTACGGTTAATGTTCTTAAAATTGCCATTTAAAAGAAACAGATCTGAAAAAACTGATATTTAACACATTCCATTTTTACAGATTTTAAATCATATGACACATTTCAATAAACAGTTTATTCTTGTAATTTAATATGATTTTCCGGTCATTTTAAAATACAGGTAAAACAACTTAAAATTTATTGGGGAAAACTGTTAAAAAATGTTTTGCTTTTTACGGTGCGCAATTCATACTCATTCAATACAAATTAAAGTATTTACAGTCCATCAAAAAGACAAATGTAGTTAAAAAATGTTTTAATAACTTAAATTTTTTTCTTATCTTATTTTATATACAAGATATAAAAATAATGGACAAGGTAAGACAAATAATGGAAGACCGGCATCGGTCTTCCATTTTGGGATCGATCCGAGAGGCTCAGCTCGTCCTCCTCCCTTCGCGTCTTTCCCCGGATTTGAACAGGAAAATACACAAACTCAGCGATATTGACTATAAAAAGGATTGGAATCATACAACAATTACATTTCTATCACAGATCAGTGGACAAATATTTATTTATTTGTTTTTAATCATTATAAAAATTTTACATTTCCCTGCCCGCACGTCACTGGTGTGTGTGTGTGGGGGGGGGCAGGGAGTAAGTGTGTCTGTTTTTATATGCGTTTTTGTATGTGTGTGGGTGGGTGTGTTTGTATTTATGTGTGTGTGTGTGTGTATAAAATGTTTGTGTGTTTGTTTGTGTTGTATGTATGTGTATTTCTATGTGTGTGTGTGTGTATTTATAAATGCGTCTGTATTTATATATATGCTTGTGTGTCTACTTCTAAATATTTGTGTGTGTGTGTGTGTGTGTGTGTGTGTGTGTGTGTGTGTGTGTGTGTGTGTGTGTGTGTTGCTACAACGGACACAGAGCCACTGAGGAACCATAACGCTCCCCTAACCAGAACCCAGGGAGGAGGTCCTCCTGGGTGAATGTGGACTGGAATGTGTGGATGAGTGTCAGTGTGTCTGAGGACCCTCCTCCATCTGGGGACACTCTGTAGAAGGACAGAGAGCTAGCAGGTCGGTCCACATACACTCCTACTCTGTTAGAGGGGGGGAGAGCTATGAATGTTCCTCTACCGTTGAACCAGACAGAGTAACAATCATCATGACAATAAAGACTCCAGGACTTGTTGTTGAATCCAAGCCTGCTGTCACCACCCACTCCTCTCCTAGTGATTCCTCTGTATGTCACTCCTATATCAACACCTCCTCCTTCCATCTCCACCTCCCAGTAACAGCGGTCAGTCAGACCCTCTCTACACAACACCTGGGGCCAGAAGTCAAATCTCTCTGGGTGATCAGGATACTTCTTCTCCTCTCCATCCCCCGTCACCTTCCTGTTGTCCTCAGACAGAGAGAATTCTCTGTGAGCTGTGTTTGGGTCCAGTGTGAGTTCACACGCATCTGATGGAGAACAAGACATGATTAGTCTGCTGAACTGTTGTTGTTGTTCCTAGAAACTGAGCCCAGACTGTAGTTTGTGTTCTCCTGATGTTCTCAGTCCCTCAGCGTCACCACGGCGACGGCATCGGCTGAAGGAACCGCGTCACACTTCATTGTATCGCTACGATTCTCATTCACGTGATGCCTTGTTTTCAAACCTATTGAGTCCTGGTCTCATCTCTAGACCATTTAAACAACTGAACAAAAGGACAGGCGGAGGCGGAGTCAACAGAAGCCCCGCCCTGATGGAGTTCAGCTCCGCCCACCGTTTAGCTCACCAGTTAACATGGAGGGGAGAGGAGGGGCTTACCACATGGGCTCTGGGTGAGGGATCAATATATTAGTAGAATCAGGAGGATTCTCTTCCTATGGCTAACACAACAATAACAATAACAATAATAAAAGTAATAATATTAATATAAACATTAATATTAATTATAATAATAATAGTATTAATATTATTTTAATGATTTATATTAATAATGATAATATTAAGTAGTAATAGTATTAATATTAACATGAATAATATTATTATTAATATTAACATTAATATTAATCATATTAATTATTATTATCATAATAATTGTAGATTTAAAAATACTAATGATAATAATATTAACATTAATATTAATGTTAATAATAATAATGATAATAATAATAATTATTATTATTATTATATATAATACTAATAATACAAATGATATTATTATATCTAATAATAATGATATAAATAATAATATTTCTATCATCATTTATATTAATATTTGTATTAATAATAATAAAATAATAATATTCATAATTATAATTCATTATAGTAATGATTATTCAAAACATTATTCACACTAATAAATAGGTGTTATTATTCATCAATGGTCCTTATTTTAACCATGAGGATGATGATAGTCATAAGAATAACTGTAGTTGTTATAATAGAATATTAAATACACACACTAATATTAAAGGGAAAGCTGCTCCGTTTGGGTCTCAAAACGTGTTGGTCAGCATTTCTGATGTTTTGGACTGAAATGCCTCTCCGGGAACCATCACCTTATCGTGGTAGGGTCTCCCATGGCAGATTGGTCTCAGGGGAGGGGCCAGACTAAGAATGGTTCAAAGACTTCAATGGACAAACAAACTAGAAGTGAGGATACCCTGCCCGGAGGAAGCCCGGGGCCCCTTTCCGGAGCTAGGCCTGGAAAGAGGGAGCGTAAGCGAGCGCCTGGTGGCCGGGTTAGCCACGGAGCCCGGTCGGGCATAGCCCGAAAAAGCAATGTGGCCACTTCTCCTTCCCGCGGACCCACCACCCACGGGAAGAACCACTGGGGTCGGGTGCACTGCCAGTTAGGCGGCAGTGAAGGCAGGGGGCATCGACGGACCAAACCCAGCCAACAGAGACTGGCTTTGGGGACGTGGAATGTCACTTCTCTGTGGGGGAAGGAGCCTGAGCTTGTGCGGGAGGTGGAGCGCTACCAATTAGATCTGGTGGGGCTTACCTCTACGCACAGCACTGGCTGAGGCCGCATGTTTTGGACACTCGGGTGAAGAGAGGGGCAGAGCTGTCAACCGATCACCATCTGGTGGTGAGTTGGGTAAGATGGCGGGGGAAGCCTCTGGACAGACCTGGTAAGCCCAAACGTGTAGTGCGGGTGAACTGGGAACGTCTGGTGGATGCCCCTGTCCGGGAGACCTTCAACTCACACCTCCGGCGGAATTTTTCAGGCATCTCTGTGGAGGCTGGGGGCATTGAGCCAGAGTGGTCATTGTTCAAAGCTTCTATTGCCGAAGCTGCGGTTGAGAGTTGTGGCCTCAAGGTCATTGGTGCCTCAAGGGGCGGCAACCCTTGGACTTCGTGGTGGACACAGGTGGTCAGGGAAGCCGTCCGGCTGAAGAAGGAGGCCTTCCGGGCTATGTTAGCCTGTGAGACTCCGGACTCAGTTGCGAGGTATCGACAGGCCAAGAGGACGGCAGCCTCGGCTGTAGCGGAGGCAAAGCAGCGGGTGTGGGAGGAATTCGGAGAAGCCATGGAGAAGGACTTTCAGTCGGCACCAAAGCGTTTCTGGCAAACAATCCGGCGCCTCAGGAGGGGGAAGCGTGGGTCCATCCAAGCTGTGTACAGTAAGGGTGGGACATTGCTGACCTCAACTGAGGAGGTGATCGGGCGGTGGAAAGAACACTTTGAGGAACTTCTCAACCCAACTACACCCTCAATGGTAGAGACAGAGCTGGAGGATGAAGGACGGCAAACATCAATCTCCCTGGAGGAAGTCACTGCGGTAGTCAAACATCTCCGCAGTGGCAAAGCCCCAGGGGTTGATGAGATCCATCCAGAAATGCTAAAGGCTCTGGGTGTTGAGGGGCTGTCATGGATGACACGTCTTTTCAACATTGCGTGGAAGTCTGGGACAGTGCCTGAGGAGTGGCAAACGGGGGTGGTGGTACCCCTGTTCAAAAAGGGTGACCAGAGGGTGTGTGCCAATTACAGGGGTATCACATTCGTCAGCCTCCCTGGGAAAGTCTACTCCAAGGTGCTGGAAAGGAGGGTTCGGCCGATAGTCGAACCTCAGATTGAAGAGGAACAATGCGGATTCCGCCCTGGTCGTGGAACAACGGACCAGCTTTTCACTCTTGCAAGGATCCTGGAGGGGGCTTGGGAGTATGCCCATCCGGTCTACATGTGTTTTGTAGATTTGGAGAAGGCATATGATCGGGTCCCTCGGGAAATACTGTGGGGGGTGCTGCGGGAGTATGGGGTGCGGGGGTCACTGTTGAGGGCCATCCAATCTCTCTACTCCCAAAGCAAGAGCTGTGTCCGGATTCTCGGTACAAAGTCAGGCCTGTTCTCAGTGGGTGTTGGCCTCCGCCAGGGCTGCGCTTTGTCACCCATCCTGTTTGTGATTTTCATGGACATTGATAGGCAGACGGTCTGCCTATCAATGTAATAAATATAAATATTGATAAGATACATCATGTAAACCATCATGTAATTTATCAATATTAATATTGATTAGAGGCATCATGTAGCTAATCAATATTAATATTGATAAGATACATTGATAAGATATATCATGTATCTCATCAATATTGATATTGATGAGATACATGATATATCTTATCAATATTAATATTGATTAGAGGCATCATGTATCTTATCAATATTAATATTGATAAGATACATGATCTATCTATAATTGACAAAATTGTTGATTTTGGTTGCGTTTGCTGCGTTTACAAATATCTTTTAGACGCAACTCATAGGTTTCAGCATACACTATGGTGTGAGGGCACCATGAGATCCATGATGTTCATTCCCAGTAGAACGTCACCTCCTGCTGTGTGGATGGACCTTCCATCTAAAGAGTACTCACTCTTTAGATGGAAGGTCCATCCACACAGTGTGTTGTGATGACTCAAACTAAACAGACACTCACACTTCTTTAGAGCTGGTTTCAGCCTCCATCCTCCACCGTGCTCCACCCTGGGGGGAACAAAGAGAGAGCAGTTGAAACACACATGGATTATCACTTTGTACACAACATGAGTTACAGCTGCCTTGGTAAACCACTTCAGCGGCTGGTTGAATCCTTGTAGGAGACACGGTCCCTGAGCTGTCCTCTCCGTACCTGAGAGTGTCCAGTCTCCAGCGTGGATCCTCCAGTCCAGCAGAGAGCAGCGTAACTCCTGAGTCTCCTGGGTGATTGTAGCTCAGGTCCAGCTCTCTCAGACAGGAGGGGTTGGAGCTCAGAGCTGAGGCCAGAGAAGCACAGCCTTCCTGTGTGACTAGACAGCCAGACAACCTGCACACACACACACACACACACACACACCAGATGAGTTACTCTTATGAATATTCTCAATTTAGATGTGTGAATTGGTACTTTTATAGCTGTACACCAGTTGAATGTCTTCTGATATCAAACCCTGTGCTGTAAGTGTTTGCTCATTGAGTCCAACTGACCTGAGAGTCTCCAGTGTACAGTGTGGACTCCCCAGTCCAGCAGAGAGCAGCTTCACTCCTGAATCCTGCAGGTCGTTGGTATTCAGGTCCAGCTCTCTCAGACTGGAGGAGTTGGAGCTGAGAACTGAGGCCAGAGCTTCACAGCATCTCTCTGACAGATCACAGCCATTCAGCCTTCACACAACATCAACAGAAACATGTTAGGAACTGTGCTGAAAGAACACAAGTCTTTTACTTGTACAATAATGAACACAAGAGAAGTGTAGTCAATGTTAAAAAAAAGATCTTAAAATGACAACAGTTAGCTGTCAAAAATATGTACAAATATTCAGCAAATGTAATCATTAAAGTTCCCTTAAAAAGGCACATTTTAAGGAAAAGGCTGTTGATAAACTTTACTAAACAACTCTAAATTCTACCTAACTGTCTATGAGTAGAATAATAATGTAATACAACACCTTAAACCACCATTAACAAACTAAGAATTTAACATGTCCTTTAACTATCAGGGAAACAGCATCTTAAATAGGTTACGTTATTCCTCGGAACATTAATTATTTAGGGATCAGAATTTTTACTTTTATGAATGTAAATCAAGATTAAAGAGATTGATTTGCCATTTGCAACAAGTACAATATAATGCTTACGAATTTATAAAACATAGTACTATAAAAATACTATACACAATAAAAGCGACAATAAAAATAACTATAAAGTGGCTAATGGATGTTATGTACATGTGTTGAATTTGATATAAAGCATATAAAAGCATTTTAAAGTGCCAGTAGAGCAGCAGCACCATGAATACAGTGCAGTGCAGTAACTGTAATGAGTCCAGAAAGTCCAGCTCAGTATGACAGAGTAATGTTAATGACATGTTATGATAGTGTAATGTTAATGACATGTTATGATTGTGTAATGTTAATGACATGTTATGATAGTGTAATGTTAATGACATGTTATGATAGTGTAATGTTAATGACATGTTATGATAGTGTAATGTTAATGACATGTTATGATTGTGTAATGTTAATGACATGTTATGCTAGTGTAATGTTAATGACATGTTATGATAGTGTAATGTTAATGACATGTTATGATAGTGTAATGTTAATGACATGTTATGATAGTGTAATGTTAATGACATGTTATGATAGTGTAATGTTAATGACATGTTATGATAGTGGCAGCACTCCTAGCAGTTCAGTAGGTCCCTGCCTGTGGATAAAAACTATCCTTGAACCTGGTAGTCCTTGAACGGATTCTGCAGAACCAGCGACCAGACGGTAGAGGGAGAAGAGATGGTGCCCAGGGTGGTTGTGGTCCTTAGTGATGGAGATGGTCACCTGGTTCTAAAGATCTCCTCAATGCATGGAATCAGTTGAATGTCTTCTGATATCAAACCCTGTGCTGTAAGTGTTTGCTCATTGAATCCAACTGACCTGAGAGTCTCCAGTGTACAGTGTGGACTCCCCAGTCCAGCAGAGAGCAGCTTCACTCCTGAATCCTGCAGGTCGTTGGTACTCAGGTCCAGCTCTCTCAGACTGGAGGAGTTGGAGCTGAGAACTGAGGCCAGAGCTTCACAGCATCTCTCTGACAGATCACAGCCATTCAGCCTTCACACAACATCAACAGGAACATGTTAGGAACTGTGTTGAAAGAACACAAGTCTTTTACTTCAATAATGAACACAAGAGAAGTGTAGTCAATGTAAAAAAATACATATTTAAATGATAACAGTTAGCTGTCAAAAATATGTACAAATATTCAGCAAAGGTAATCATTAAAGTTCCCTTAATAAGGCCCATTTTAAGGAAAAGGCTGTTGATAAACTTTACGAAACAACTCTAAATTCCACCTTACTGTCTATGAGTAGAATAAGAATATAATACAACACCTTAAACCACCATTAACCAACTAAGAATTTAACATGTCCTTAAACTATCAGGGAAACAACATCTTAAATAGGTTAAGTTATTCCTCGGAAAATTAATTATTTAGGGGTCCGAATTTTTACTTTTATGGATGTAAATCAAGATTCATGAGATTTATTTGCCATTTGCAACAAGTACAATAGAATGCTTACTCCCCATTCCCTCCTGCAATATGAATTTATAAAACATAGTACTATAAAAATACTATACACAATAACGACAATAAAAATAACTATAAAGTGACTAATGGATGATATGTACATGTATTTATATATATGTACTATTATATATACTATTACTATTATATATGTACGTGTATCAATGCACGGAATCAGTTGAATGTCTTCTGATATCAAACCCTGTGCTGTAAGTGTTTGCTCATTGAGTCCAACTGACCTGAGAGTCTTCAGTTTACAGTGTGGACTCCCCAGTCCAGCAGAGAGCAGCTTCACTCCTGAATCCTGCAGGTCGTTGGTACTCAGGTCCAGCTCTCTCAGACTGGAGGAGTTGGAGCTGAGAACTGAGGCCAGAGCTTCACAGCATCTCTCTGACAGATCACAGCCATTCAGCCTTCACACAACATCAACAGGAACATGTTAGGAACTGTGTTGAAGGGGCTTATTAGAATTACAACCACTTCAGTCTTTACTAGCATTATGAATAAGAAATACAAGGTTAACAAATAACAGTTCTGTAGGTAATATTTAACAGACAATATTGGAGAGGAATTTGTAGCCTGGTCCAGTATTATCCAGTATTCATCGTAATTGAAAAATAGTTTTCACAAATATGAATAGGCTATGGAAAAACCCAGTTGTGGTGTTTCCTGGTATAATACCCCGTTGTTACTTGACTTCCTACTGAAGTGGCGCTCTTTCAAATGGTTCACAATCCAAATGTTCTGTAGTTTAGAAAATAAAATATTAAAATAGGCTCTCTCCTATAGCCTGCTCCCAGCTCATATGTTTTGTATATTGTTATGACTTTAATAATCTACTATAATGTATATTGTATTGTAATACATTTTATTATTAAACATACAGAGATGTATTGTATATTATTATAACTTTAATATTCTAGAATAATGTATATTGTGTATTAAAATACATGTTATTAGTGAACCTACAGAGATGTATTGTATATTATTATAACTTTAATATTGTAGTATAATGTATATTGTGTATTAAAGTACATGCTATGAATGAACCTACAGAGATTTTTTGGAGGCTTTGACCACTGGCAGCAGCCTCAGAAGACCCTCCTCTGAAGCAGAGTATTTCTTCAGGTCAAACACGTCCAGCTCCTCTTCTGATGACAGTAAGATGAAGACCAGAGCTGACCACTGAGCAGGGGAGAGAGATCTTCTAAAGAGTCTTCCTGATGTCAGGTACTGTTGGATCTCCTCCACCAGAGAACAGTCGTTCAGCTCATTCAGACAGTGGAACAGATTGATGCTTCTCTCTGAAGAGAGTTCTCCACTTATCTTCTTCTTGATGTAAGACACCGTTTCCTTATTGGTCGGTGAGCTACTTCCTGTCTGTCTCAGCAGACCTGGTAGGAGAATCTGATTGGTCTCAAGAGAGAGGCCCAGGAGAAAGCGGAGGAACAAGTCCAGGTGTCCGTTCTTACTCTCTAAGGCCTTGTCCACAGCACTCTGGTAGAGGAGTTGGACCTTTGTTTCAGGTTGTTCTTCTGAGTGCAGATTGACACCAGTGTTGATGAAGGACAGGAAGACATAAAGAGCAGCCAGAAACTCCTGGATGCTCAGATGGACAAAGCAGAACACCTTCTCCTGGTACAGCGCACACTCCTCTTTAAAGATCTGGGTGAACACTCCTGAGTACACTGAGGCTTCTCTGATATCCATGTCACACTCTGTCAGGTCTGCCTCGTAGAAAATCAGGTTGCCTTTCTCCAGCTGGTTAAAAGCCAGTTTTCCCAGAGCAACAATGATATCCCTGCTCTCTGAACTCCAGACTGCATCTGTTTCAGCTCTCCCACGGTACTTCCTGTCCCCCTGTATGGACTGAACCCTCAGGAAGTGGATGTACATCCGAGTCACGGTGTTGGGCATCTCTTCTCCTGTCTGGGTTGTTTTGAAGAAGTTCTCCAGAACTGTAGCAATGATCCAACAGAAGACTGGGATGTGACACATGATGTGGAGGCTTCGGGATCTCTTGATGTGGGAGATGATTGTGTTGGCCAGAGTCCCCTCTCTGAATCTCTTCCTGAAGTACTTCTCCTTCTGCGGGTCGGTGAACCCTCTCACCTCTGTCACCATGCCAACACACTCAGCAGGGATCTGATTGGCTGCCGCAGGGCGTGTGGTTATCCAGATGCGAGCGGAGGGAAGCAGGTCACCCCTGATGAGGTTTGTCAGCAGCGCGTCCACCGAGGTCGACATTGTGACATCAGTGCAGATCGGATTCTTCTGGAAGTCCAGAGGCAGTCGACACTCATCCAGACCATCCAAGATGAAGACCACTTGGAACAGGTTGAATCTGCGGATTCCTTTGGTTTGAATAAAGAAGTGATGAAGAAGTTCCACCAAGCTAAACTCTTTCTCTTTCAGTAAATTCAGCTCTCTGAAAGTGAAGGGAAGCGTGAAGTGGATGTCCTGGTTGGCTTTGCCTTCAGCCCAGTCCAGAGTGAACTTGTGTGTTAAGACGGTTTTACCAATGCCCGCCACTCCAGTTGTCATTATGGTTCTGCTTGGTTGATCTTGTCCAGGTAAGGGTTTAAAGATGTCTTCACATTTGATTGTTTCCTCCTTGGCTGGTTTCCTGGAAGCTGTTTCTATCAGTCTGACCTCATGTACCTTGTTGACCTCTCCACTGACTCTCTCTGTGATGAAGTGCTCTGTGTAGAAGTCATTCAGATCTGTTGACTGTCCTGCTTTAGCGATTCCCTCAAACACACGTCTGAACTTCTGCATCAGATGAGACTTGATGTTATGTTGGCACTCGACTGCAGCAGTTCCTAAATGAGAGAACCCAGAAGACAGGTCTTATACGTGATATTGACTCAACAATATGATTGGTGTAATGACAGTACTATAATACATTATAAATAACTATTACTATAATTGACTTGCTATGCTGATATAACTGATATATAGCTGATATAGCTGATAGTGTTGCATCTCTTCAGATATTCTGCTGTTGATCTGCAGTATATTGTGTAACCTTCTTTAACCTGATAGACCCACAATAATATATAATATATTTATAATAATGACCCTACATATCTGGATTAAACTACTTTACCTCGAGGATATTTATCTGGACCAGTCAGAAATGTAGAAATATTTTAAACAAGTCTCTGTGAGTCTCTTCTTTGATTAAAAAATAAGAGTCTCTCCTATGTTTTCAATATAAGAGTCTCTTATATGTTTTCAAAATAAGAGTCTCTTCTATGTTTTCTAAATAAGAGTCTCCTCTATGTTTTCTAAATAAGAGTCTCCTCTATGTTTTCTAAATAAGAGTCTCTTCTATGTTTTCAAAATAAGAGTCTCTTACCACTACTCAGTATGTGGGCCAGTTCCTCCTGGTTCATCTCCAGAAGGCAGAGCAGTGTGATGTCTGTCACTCCCTCTATGGCGCGCCTCCTCTGCTCCTTGTTCTTCCCATCCTCCTCCTCCTTCTCCTCCCTCTGACTCTCTGAGCCTTGTGGGTCATGTGGGAAGAAAACCCTCCAGAGCTTCTTCCGCTCCTGGTCTAGAAAAGCATGTGCGTTCTTCTCAGCCCTCTGGAACAGAACATGAATGAGAACTTTCCTGTGAGCTGAGGAAATCAGAAGAATCTGTCCTTGATTCACGTCTGGTCTAAAGAGGGAAGCCTGGAGACTCTGAGTGCCACAAGAGATGCTTTTTAATGTTCATGTAGAGCTGAAGAAAAATGTCTTGCTGGACATTTACACACCTTGATCAGCTCTGTTTGATGCTGCTGTACAGACTCAGCACTGGTAACCTTTGACCTCTCCTGGTGTGGTCTGTGGAGAACACACGCGCACACACACACACACACACACACACACGCACACGCACACACACACACACACACACACACACACAGACACACACACACACACACACACACAAAGAGATGACAGTGTGTGTCAGGGCTCCCTCTAGAGGTGGACAAAGAGATGACAGTGTGTGAGTCAGGGCTCCCTCTAGAGGTGGACAAAGAGATGACAGTGAGTGATTCAGGGCTCCCTCTATTGGTAAAGAAAGAGATGACAGTGTGTGAGTCAGGGCTCCCTCTAGTGGTAAAGAAAGAGATGACAGTGTGTGAGTCAGGGCTCCCTCTAGAGGTGGAGAAAGAGATGACAGTGTGTGAGCCAGGGCTCCCTCTAGAGGTGGAGAAAGAGATGAAAGTATGTGAGTCAGAGCTCCCTCTAGAGGTGGAGAAAGAGATGAGTGTGTGAGTCAGGGCTCCCTCTAGAGGTGGAGAAAGAGATGACAGTGTGTGAGTCAGGGCTCCCTCTAGAGGTGGAGAAAGAGATGACAGTGTGTGAGTCAGAGCTCCCTCTAGAGGTGGAGAAAGAGATGACAGTGTGTGAGTCAGGGCTCCCTGTAGAGGTGGAGAAAGAGATGACAGTGTGTGTTACCTGAGACCCCCGGTGGAACAGATATAAACCAGGCAGTCATTGAGCGTGAATAGTGTGAATAAATGTTAACACGAGTTTATAAAAAAACTACATCTGGACGTTCACTTATTTTCAGACACATTCTTCTAGAAAAACAAAAGCCAGGATTTATGGATGTTCAATAGATGCTGAATTGTTATAATCTGATCAACCCTCACCTCTTCTCAATAGACTGATTCCAATCTTTTAAGTAAAAAGGAAGATCCATAGACCGGTCACTCTTCATGGAGACACAGCTGAGTCCAGGGAAGTCTGCTCTCTCCTGTATCCTTCTAGAACAACAAGAGCCAGGATTTATTGATGTTCAATAGATGCTGAATTGTTATAATCTGATCAACCCTCACCTCCTCTTAATAGACTGATTCCCATCTTTAAAGTGTTCAGGTAGTTCCATAGACCGGTCACTCTTCAAACAGCTGGGTCCAGGGGAGTCTGCTCTCTCCTTCTGCTCTGGGCTTCAACACAACACACACACAGTTTTTACTGACACTAACGATGGTGTCCTGATACATCACTGCTGAGCTCTGAGATGGATCACAGTCACAGACACTAGAGATCCTCTTCTCACCTGTTAGCTCTGCTCTGGCGGCCATGTTCCCCAGACAGAGACCTTTTAGAGGTAGGATCCCCCTCCTCTCTCTCCTCATTCATAGTAGACCGGAGACCCCAGCCGATTTCAAGAAGCTGGATTTGCAGGTTAACCCGAGATGTTAAGACAGAATTCAGGGAATATAATTGAACATCTTCAGTTTCAGAGACCAAGCTTAGACTCATCTCAGTTCAGTTATCATGGTGACTCCTGCTGTGGGCCTCACATGCTGCTTCCCTGAGGACTATACTAGCAAGCAGGATGTGGGGTTAGTGAGTCACTTCAGGTTAACCCTGAGGACTATACTACCAAGCAGGATGTGGGGTTAGTGAGTCACTTCAGGTTAACCCTGGGGACTATACTACCAAGCAGGATGTGGGGTTAGTGAGTCACTTCAGGTTAACCCTGAGGACTATACTACCAAGCAGGATTGTGAACCAAGCAGTTGGTCCAGTTCAACCTCTTCTAGGCTGTTGTGTCAGGGTTGGCAGTTCTGCCTCCCCGCGTTCACAGCCCTCGTCCAGGTAGCCACGCCCCCTATCACGTCCCGCATTCCTGTCACCGTTTCCCCAGCCCTCGTCCAGGTAGCCACACCCCTTTTCACGTTCCACATTCCTGTCACCGTTTCCCCAGCCCTCGTCCAGGTAGCCACGCCCCCTATCACGTCCCTCAGTCATGTGACCTTGGTTTCCCCAGCCCTCGTCCAGGTAGCCACGCCCCCTATCACGTCCCTCAGTCATGTCACCTTGGTTTCCCCAGCCCTCGTCCAGGTAGCCACGCCCCCTATCACGTCCCCCAGTCATGTCACCTTGGTTTCCCCAGCCCTCGTCCAGGTAGCCACGCCCCCTATCACGTCCCTCAGTCATGTCACCTTGGTTTCCCCAGCCCTCGTCCAGGTAGCCACGCCCCCTATCACGTCCCTCAGTCATGTCACCTTGGTTTCCCCAGCCCTCGTCCATGTAGCCACGCCCCCTTGTTAGTTCTCAGCTGCAGCGCATCACCGTGATCTTCCCCCTCATGTTTTCCTGCCCTCTGATTGGCTGCCTGGGACCTCATTGTTCCACCTGTTATGTTCCTTGTGTTAAATAGTCGGCGTCTTCTTTTGTTCGGGCCAGTTCATTATATACTGTTTGTTGTTTGTTAGACTGGTACTTGTTTCACGTTTTGAGACTTGCTACTTGTTTCATGTTAGAGTTATTACTTGTTCATGTTTCCACGTCATGCCAGCATCAGGTTTTTGTAATTAGGTATTTTGCTTTTGAGGATTTGTGTGTTACATTTTCCAGTAAAGACTCTTTATTTTGATACGTGTGTCACCGAGTCGTGCCTTTGGGTTCACCTCCGAAGTCCCCGTTCCTCGCTTCCCCTGACATGTCGTTCCAGGACTTCACTCAGTCATACACAATAATAACTTTATTAAAATATGAACCATAGACAGAGAGCTCTGATGACTAGAAGCTCAGACACACACTGTCTCTGACGAAACATTTAGTAATTTTGAATACATTCAGAAGTGTACAAACATTGTAACATGATGTTATTCATTATTCAGAAGCATAGACTTCAACAAATATAGACTATTGATTTTCATGTGATCAGTAAGGTTAATGACTGAAACTGTTGAGGATGTTATAGCATTCAAGTATTGAGTAGAAAACTGACAATAAACTGTATAATATATGTAATGTAATGATTTATAATGGGTTAATAGATTATATTCGATTAGATTCAAATGTATTGCACAGCACAAGTACAGTACAGCGAAAATAGTTTGGCATCTAAACAGAGTGAAAATGTTGCAGTAAAGTGCATGATAATATATAATGTACAGTGGTTAAATAAGATGTAAAAACAGTAAAAATGGTATGTAAGCAATACATATGTAAACTATAGGTAGAGGTAGGGAGTTATGATTACAGTGCAAGGAAGTTGAGGACATTGATGGTGAAAGGGTATCATCATCAGAGTTCAGAGTTCATACGGTGGGCAGCAGAGGGGGGGGGGGGGCTGTCTTCGTGGTGCAGAGTTCAGGGAGATGACAGCTAAGGGGAAGAAGCTGTTCCTAAGCCTGCTTGACTTGGAACAGAGGTTTCTATAGCGCCTCCCAGAGGGGAGGAGGGCCAACAGTCCATGGTTGGGGTGAGAGGGGGTTAGGTAACCCTAACCCTATTTTTAGACACCGTTTGTGGTGGGTAGTGTTTATTGCAGGGAGGGGTAATCCAACGATGCATTGGGCGGTTTTCACCACCCTCTGCAGCGCTTTCCGGTCGGAAACACTGGGATGCAGTTGGTGAGGATGCTTTCAATAGCGACTGTGTTTATATGGTATATTAACTGTGTTTATGTGGGTATATTGACTGTGTTTATGTGGGTATATTGACTGTGTTTATATGGGTATATTGACTGTGTTTATGGGTATATTGACTGTGTTTATGTGGGTATATTGACTGTGTTTATATGGGTATATTGACTGTGTTTATGGGTATATTGACTGTGTTTATATGGTATATTGACTGTGTTTATATGGATATATTGACTGTTTTTATATGGGTATATTGACTGTGTTTATATGGATATATTGACTGTTTTTATATGGGTTTATGGGTTTACTGAGGGGACAGGTGGGCTTTCCTCAGTTTCCTCAGGAAGAAGAGATGCTTGCGAGCCGAGAGTAAGGCAGTGTTGAGGTTCCAAGAGAGGTCCTCGGAGATGTGGAGCCCCAGGAATTTGAAGCTCCGCCCCGTTGATGTGGATGGGGGCGTGTGCACCAGCTCTGGTCTTTCTGAATTTCAGTGTTGAGGGCCAGGTTGTTGCCATCAGGTGCCTCCTTCCTGCAGGCTGCCTCATCGTTCTCATAGTTCTATAATTGACAGGGTTGTTGGGTTGGATTCTTCTTGTGTTGTTTCCTGGTTTGTTCCGGGTTACACCCTTTACAGGCACACACACACACACACACACACACACGCGCACACACGCACACATGCACACACGCACACACACACACACACGCACACACACATTGTTTTTAAAAACTCTTTTAAATGCAGAACTAAGCCCGTCGATGCCTCCTCTTCTTTTGAAGTTCACCTATTACAGATGAACTCCATAGACCACCTCCAATATTGTAGAATGTTCTGACCTGCTATTGTTTATGGCCTCTCGCTCTGACCAACTGTTGATTGCAGCTGATTTAAACATTCCTATCTGTTGTCCATCCAAACCTATGATCAAGGGGTTTGGATGCCTTTTGATCTCATTCAGTATGGGCTCCAACACATCAGAAGGGCCACACCTTGGATCTGGTGTAATCATCTGGTTTCTCTGTCTCTAACCTTGACTTTGTTGATATTGCTGTCTCTGACCATCTTATGGTTGTGTTTGAATCCATATTGTCCTGTCCCCTTTCCACCCCCTCTCAGACCCCTCTCAGACCCCTCCTGTCAGACCCCTCCTATCAGACCCCTCCTGTCAGACCTCTCCTGTCAGACCCCTCCTGTCAGACACCTGTCAGACCCCTCCCTGTCAGACCCCTCCTGTCAGACCCCTCCCGTCAGACCCCTCCTGTCAGACCCCTCCTGTCAGACCCCTCCTGTCAGACCTCTCCTGTCAGACCCCTCCTGTCAGACCTCTCCTGTCAGACCCCTCCTGTCAGACACCTGTCAGACCCCTCCTGTCAGACCCCTCTCAGACCCCTCCCTGTCAGACCCCTCCCGTCAGACCCCTCCCGTCAGACCCCTCCCGTCAGACCCCTCCTTGTCAGACCCCTCCTGTCAGACCCCTCCTGTCAGACCCCTCCCGTCAGACCCCTCCCGTCAGACCCCTCCTTGTCAGACCCCTCCTATCAGACCCCTCCTGTCAGACCCCTCCTCTTTTATTCTCTTTATACATGCTTCCCATTGGCTCCATCCTTGAGAAACATGTGAAATCACTGTTATGACCCACAGCTCCCAGTCCCACCTGACAGCTCATTGAACAACCTTTGACTGTCTGTACGACAAGGGACTTCCTCCAACTAGATGAGAACCAAAGGGATGTGACTCTGTGTGGCCCTCCTAGCTCTGTCTCCAGACTAAGCACTGCGCTTGGTCCTCTGTTATAAACCTTGCAGTTCTTGGACACTTCTTTGAGTCTTAACCAACAAGTCTGTAGTGTTGTGAAAGGACCTGGAAACTGTTATTCATGCTTGTATCAGCTCTGGGCTGGTTTACTGCACCTCCCTATCCGGGGGTTGACCCATTCCACCCTGGCTAGAATACACATGGTTCAGAAGACATCTCATCGCTCCTGTCTTAGCATCACTCCTGTCTTAGCATCTCTCCTGTCTTAGCATCGCTCCTGTCTTAGCATCACTCCTGTCTTAGCATCGCTCCTGTCTCAGCATCGCTCCTGTCTCAGCATCGCTCCTGTCTTAGCATCTCTCCTGTCTTAGCATCGCTCCTGTCTTAGCATCGCTCCTGTCTTAGCATCACTCTTGTCTTAGCATCGCTCCTGTCTTAGCATCGCTCCTGTCTTAGCATCGCTCCTGTCTTAGCATCACTCTTGTCTTAGCATCGCTCCTGTCTTAGCATCGCTCCTGTCTTAGCATAGCACCTGTCTTAGCATCACTCCTATCTTAGCATCGCTCCTGTCTTAGCAGACTCTCGCTCTCTCTCTCTCTCTCTCTCTCTCTCTCTCTCTCTC
>CM051009.1:14153907-14203907 GCA_027704905.1 Muraenolepis orangiensis
CTCTCACAGGGTGAGGATGTGAGAGGTGAGTAGCAACAGTCTCTCTCACAGGGTGAGGATGTGAGGGTCAGTAGTAACAGTCTCTCACAGGGTGAGGATGTGAGGGGTCAGTAGTAACAGTCTCTCACAGGGTGAGGATGTGAGGGGTCAGTAGTAACGGTCTCTCACAGGGTGAGGATGTGAGGGGTCAGTAATAACGGTCTCTCACAGGGTGAGGATGTGAGGGGTCAGTAGTAACGGTCTCTCACAGGGTGAGGATGTGAGGGGTCAGTAGTAACTGTCTCTCACAGGGTGAGGATGTGAGGGGTCAGTAGTAACGGTCTCTCTCACAGGGTGAGGATGTGAGGGGTGAGTAGTAACGGTCTCTCTCCCAGGCCTCCAGGGACCCCCCTCCTGCTGGGCGGTCCTGAACCAGGACAGACAGACTAAAGTCCTGCTGGCTAATGGACCGGACCTCTACCTGCTGGACAACACGGCCTGCACCGGGGTGGTATGTAACACACCATCCACTATACATTATATACTCAAGATATATAGATATACATCCACTATCATACATTATATACACATTATATATACTATAGATATACATCCACTATTCATACATTATATACACATTATATATACTATAGATATACATCCACTATCATACATTATATACACATTATATATACTATAGATATACATCCACTATCATACATTATATACACATTATATATACTATAGATATACATCCACTATTCATACATTTTATACACATTATATATACTTTATATAAATATATCAACTATACATTATATACACAAGATATATACTATATATACCGTATTGACCCGAATATAAGACGACCCCGATTATAAGACGACCCCTCTTTTTCAAGACTCATTTTTGGAGAAAAAAAAATTTGAAGACGAAATATTTTTTTTTTGAAAGAAAATAATTTTATTTGAAAATAATGATAACACACATCACACATTGTGTTCAAATTTGCCTAACTTGGCGAACAAAAACAAAACAGGCTAGATAGATAGCAATAAAACAGTAGTGCAATAAAACGGTAGCGCAATAAAACAGTAGAGCAATGAAACAGTACAACATTTCAGAACATCAGTCTATTGGTCACATCACGTCTTCTCATTCAGCTCGTCTTCTACATCGCTGGGTTGTTCGCTCTCACTCCCGCTATCGTCACTCACGTTGTCCGCTTCCCCGTCTCCTCCCACATCACGTCATCCTCGCTGCCATCCATGGCATTTGATACGCAGCATTTCTTAACCCATTAATGATGCTTTCTGGGGAAACGTCAGCCCATGCTTGCAATATCCATTCACAGAGCAAACGTACTGCAGGCTTTTGGATTTTTCCAGACGGTGTCAGTGCGTGATGACCAGCCAGGAGCCACTCTGTGTATCTCTTGCGCAGATTGCGCAGCTGGCTTGTCATTCCGCCCGGTATGATCACTAGGTCACCTAGTGATCATCACTCTTTCACTTTTTGACTGGCTCAGTCAAGTGTCCACGGAAAGCATCCAGAATCAACATATTCCTCTTCTTTCTGAGTCCCCCACGCCGTCTGCCCCACACCACCTTGACCAACTTGCCAGTCCACACAAGCTCCGTCTCCATCCAGCCCTTTGCCTGGGCGCGTACGATAACGCCAGCTGGCTGCCTCTTTAGGTACAGTCACTGCCTCTTTAGGTACAGTCTTGCGTTTTAAAACCACGTACGGGGGAAGTTTTGTCCCATCTGCGAGGCGCGTTAACATGACCGTTACTCGGCTCTTCTCGTTTCCAGTAGACTTCACAATCACTGATTTGTCGCCTTTCTTATGCACTGTGACAGATGTTGGCATGTCAAAATACACAGGCGTTTTTCTTTTTTCAAGTTGGTCGCTGTGTCTCTCCATTTCTATCTCTCCAGGTAACTGTTTTTATGTACTGTTACTTTAAGACTTTGAGTGACTTTAAGTGTCGCGCGGTGTCTCGGAACACTCGTTTGGCGCGATCTGTTGTTGCGCAATTACATGTGCAATTACGGTACATCGAAAAGTCTAAACCCCGATTATAAGACGACCCCTCTTTTTCAGATTTTTTTCTCGGAAAAAAAACCCGTCTTATATTCGGGTCAATACGGTACATAATATATGTACACATTATATACCATATACATCCACTATTCATTATATACTCAATATATACACTTTATATTTATATATAAACAATACATTATATTGACAATATATATATATATATATATATATATATATGTGTAAACAAGATACTGTAGGGGACAACGGGTATGGACAATATAATTCACATCCGGTGTTGGGTGATGCACAAGGGTATGTGCCTTTAAGGGAGGATGACGTTGTTGACGGGGGGGGAGCAACCGGGGTGACGTGTTGACGTATTGGGGATAAATAAGGAAGTGGAAAATAAAGAAAGGACCGCAGTGTCTCGCAACTAAACTATCGCCTGGCAGTCCTTTTGTTCCGCACTCCTACATTGGTGACCCTGACGTTCGTTTTTGGACGCTTCCAAGGACTTACTTATTTATTTTTTTAAATTTATTTTTTTGAAGTAATTTATTATTATTATTATTATTATTATTTTTTTTCAACATGAGCACAAACGCTGTAGCTATTAAGCTACCGGAGTTTTGGGAGCAGCAGGCTGCCGTTTGGTTCGCGCAGGCAGAGGCGCAGTTCGCCATACGGAGGATCACAGATGAGGAGACCAAATACTATTACGTGGTGTCCGCCCTCGGCAGCGCTACCGCGTCCAGAGTAGCGCATCTGCTCGTGAACCCTCCAGAGGACTCGTATGAAACACTGAAAGGTATCCTACTAGAGACTTTCGGGCTGACGGAGTCTGAGCGGGCACGTCAACTACTGTCTCTGCCGGGGCTGGGCGATGCTAAACCATCGGAGCTGATGGATCGGATGTTGGCTCTACTACCAGGCGACCACAAGCCGTGTTTCATCTTCAGAGAGATATTCCTACAGCAGCTACCAGGGCAAGTACGGTCCGCTTTGGCCAATACTCACATTACAGACTATCGTGCATTGGCTAAAGAGGCTGATGCAGTTCTCGCTGCTACACAACATGGTAAAGTGGCTAATGTGGGGTACCATGTTGATGACTCTGCATCACCTGCTGTGGCTGCTGCCCTGGCCAGAGCCCCCTACCCTCCAAGGAAACAAAACACCACGGGCATGTGTTTCTACCATGCACAATATGGCGCTAAAGCTAGAAGATGCCTACCCCCATGCAACTACACCCATGCAAATGTGTCGGGAAACTGGAAGGCCAGCATCCGCTAGCTGCCATGAGTGTTGGCCATGAAGGCAGTTTATTGTTCATCAGAGAGACACTGTCAGGACGGCGTTTTCTATGCGACACGGGGGCTACTGTGAGCGTTTTGCCGGCATCAAGTCTGGATATACAAGCGGGGGTACGGGGGGCACCACTAGAAGCGGCCAACGGTAGTCCAATACAAACCTATGGTGAACGGGTTGTGACATTGTGTTTTGAGGGGCAGCGGTTCTCATGGACATTTGTTACTGCCAAGGTGTCTAACCTATTGTTGGGCGCTGATTTTCTGTGTGCTAATGGTCTTCTGGTGGATGTTAAAAACCGCAGAGACTTTTAGTTCTTTTCCATGTCAACTCGGTAGCTCTGGCTCTTCAAGGCTGTCCAGTACACTCACTACCTCTGAGTTTTCTAGCATGCTGGCTGAGTTCCCAGCCCTTACGATGCCCACCTTTTCAGCAGCTACAGTTAAGCACGGGGTGGAACATTACATACCGACTGCGGGCCCGCCAGTATATGCCCGTGCACGACGCCTGGACCCAGGCAAGCTGGCTATTGCTAAGGCTGAGTTTGGGGCGATGGAGAGCCTCGGTATTGTGCGACGGTCCAATTTTGGACTGCCGGTAATTGATTTCCTGGGGCACCGCATCACCAAGGATGGGGCAGTGCCACTGCCATCGAAAGTGGAGGCTGTGAGCAAGTTTCCACGGCCCCTCACCGTCCGGTCGCTACAGGAATTTTTGGGAATGGTTCATTTCTATCATCGCTTTGTGCCCAGGGCAGCCCAGCTCATGCAACCCCTTTACGAGGCGCTCAAGGGGAAGCCTGCGAAACTCACTCTTGCTTGGTCGGAGGATATGGACACAGCTTTCAAAGGCACCAAGCAGGCCCTAGCTAAGGCGGCCATGTTGGCGCACCCAGTACCCGAAGCGCCGATCGCTCTCACAACCGACGCGTCAGATTATGCTGTTGGGGCAGTGTACGAGCAGCTAGTCGAAGGGCGATGGCAACCCCTCGCCTTTTTTAGTCGGCAGCTCAGAGCCAGTGAGCGGAAATACAGCACTTTCGACCGGGAGCTTCTCAGCCTCCACCTGGCAGTACGGCATTTCCGGTTCCTGTTTGAGGGCCGGCCATTTACAGCGTTTGTTGACCACAAACCTCTGGCATTTGCCATGGCCAAGGTTTCAAAGCCATGGTCCGCTCGCCAGCAACGCCAGTTGTCCGCCATCTCAGAGTTTACTACAGATATCCAACATATTCCCGGGAAGAACAACCCTGTCGCCGACTGCCTCTCTCGGGCTATCATCAGTACGGTCCACCTCGGCATTGATTATGCATGTATGGCAGCCGATCAGCTTTCCGACAAGGACGTCCAGGATTGTAAGGCCACGGATACAGGCCTACAGTTGGTGGACATTCCTTTTGATGACACCGGTTCCACGCTCCTCTGTGACATTTCACTTGGGCAGCCGCGCCCTGTGGTCCCTGCCGCTTGGAGGAGGCGGGTTTTCGATGCTCTCCACTGCCTTTCCCACCCGGGCAGGAAAGCATCACAGCAGTTGGTGACAGCCAAATTCGTCTGGCACGGACTTAAAAGAGATGTGCGAGATTGGGCTAATGCTTGTGTGGAGTGTCAACGGGCCAAGGTGCACCGACACACCAAGGCCCCATTAACCCCTTTCAAGGTGCCCGAAAGGCGGTTTGATCATGTGCATGTGGACTTGGTTGGGCCTCTGCCGCCCTCTCGCGGTTGCACCTACCTCCTTACCATGGTTGACAGGACGACACGTTGGCCAGAGGCAGTTCCACTGGTTTCCACTACATCTGCGGACGTGGCACGAGCATTCATCGGCACCTGGGTTGCCCGTTTTGGTGCCCCATCGGACATAACCTCGGACCGAGGGCCTCAGTTCACATCAGAACTCTGGAGTGCAGTGGCCCAGGGTCTCGGGGTGAAGCTGCACCGCACAACGGCTTATCACCCTCAAGCCAATGGACTGTGTGAGAGGTTTCATAGGTCAATGAAGGCCGCATTTAGGGCCAGTCTCCGAGACAGTGGGTGGGTTGACCAACTTCCGTGGGTCATGCTAGGCCTCCGATCAGCCCCTAAGGAAGACCTTCAGGCTTCCTCAGCTGAACTGGTTTATGGGCAGCCATTGCGAGTCCCCGGGGATTTCATCCCCAACACCACAACGCCTTGGTCTGCCGGCCGGCAACGATCCTCCTTCCTGGACAATGCCAAGGTGTTTCTGCCTGTGCCCACATCGCAGCACCGGTTGCCGCAGGCGTATTTGCCACCTAATCTGCACACAGCAGAGTACGTTTTTGTCCGGCATGATGCCCATCGGTCGCCGCTACAGCCACCTTATGATGGGCCTTTTCGGGTTTTGTAGACGGGGGAGAAATCGTTCGTGGTCGACATAGGAGGGAAACCGGACCACATCTCAGTGGATCGTCTAAAACCAGCACATGTGGACCTGGATCATCCGGTTCCTGTGGCTCAGCCGCCGAGGCGCGGCCGCCCCCCGACCGTCAAAACCTCAGACCACCCTCCGGTGGCTACGGGTTCCCCCACGACGCAGGGGTTGCCTCTGGCCGTCAAGTCCTCCGATCACCCTCTGGTGGTCACTGGTCCCGTCGCAACACGGACACTGGACACCCGCAGCCGTTTCGGCAGGATTATCCGGGGTCCGCAACGGCTTATACAGCCTGTTCTTGTGAATTCTGGGGGGGCGCATGTAGGGGACAACGGGTATGGACAATATAATTCACATCCGGTGTTGGGTGATGCACAAGGGTATGTGCCTTTAAGGGAGGATGACGTTGTTGACGGGGGGGGAGCAACCGGGGTGACGTGTTGACGTATTGGGGATAAATAAGGAAGTGGAAAATAAAGAAAGGACCGCAGTGTCTCGCAACTAAACTATCGCCTGGCAGTCCTTTTGTTCCGCACTCCTACAATACAAGATATTTATTCTCCATTTGTAACAAGTACATAGGAATGCTTACTCTCCATTCCCTCCAGCAGTAAACATCTCCAAAACACCACCATACAAATAATATATACAAAAATATATATAGATATATAAAAACAATACATGTGATATATATATATAAATATACAGTATATACTATAGAATATATACTTTATTTATATATATATATAGCTTATCCTGTACTGCACTGAGGTGATACGTTACAGGTGTGTGTGTGTCTCCAGGTGTGTGTTATAATAATGTGTGTGTGTGTGTGTCTCCAGGTGTGTTATAATAATGTGTGTGTGTGTGTCTCCAGGTGTGTGTTATAATAATGTGTGTGTGTGTTTCCAGGTGTGTGTTATAATAATGTGTGTGTGTGTGTGTCTCCAGGTTTGTGTTATAATAATGTGTGTGTGTGTCAAGTCAAGTCAAGTCAATTTTATTAGTATAGCCCTTAATCACAGTTATAGTCTCAAAGGGCTTCACATGCCACATGTTTACAACACCCCCCAAACCCTAGCCCCCCTAAGGGCAAGAAACAACTCCCTTAATTACGTAGGAAGAAATCTTGAGAAGGAACACAGAGTGGAAGGGGATCCCTCCTTCCAGGGATGGTTCAGGAGTGCAATGGGTGCCATAAGTGACTTATAGTAATGTACAAAGTACAAAGATAATAATAATAATATACATATAATATACACAATATACAAATAATAAAATGAGAAGATGATTTGTGTGGTGCTGGCCGGTATCCTTCAGGTGGGGATCACAGCAGCACATTGGAAAACAGAAGCAGACTGCGGTGTGGTTAGATGGGGTAGGGTGGACGTGGAACATGTGGAGAACCTCTAGTCTAGTATCTATCGGCAGCAGGGGTATGTTAGTGCTGACTAACGGGTCGATTTAGCTGTAATGAGAGCTGAGGGGCACTCCTAGGCACCAAACGACAATGTAAAAAGGTAGGTTTTAAGTTTAGATTTAAATATTTCAACAGAGTCTGCTTCCCTTATTACAGGTGGCAGACTGTTCCACAAATAGGGCGCACGGTAGGAGAACGCTCTATTCCCTGCTGATTTCTTTATGACTTTTGGGATTGTTAGAAGGCCGGCTCCTGAAGACCGGAGGGGCCGAGAAGGACAATAGGGAACAATAAGGTCCTTCAGGTATGAGGGTGCTAATCCGTGTAGGATTTTATAAGTAAGTAGTAGCACCTTCAAATCTGACCTCGCATTAACTGGAAGCCAGTGGAGCGAGGACAGAATTGGAGTAATGTGGTCAAACTTTCTGGTCCTAGTCAAAAGTTTAGCAGCAGCGTTCTGCACAAGCTGGAGGCTCTTAGTAGCAGAGTTCGGTAACCCAGAAAACAGTGCATTACAGTAATCTAGTCTAGACGATATAAACGCGTGGATGAGTGTCTCTGCATCCGCGGCAGACGGCATTGGTCGTATTCTAGCAATGTTTCTAAGATGGAAAAATGCACTTCTGGTTATATATTTTACATGTTGACTGAAAGATAGCGTCGGGTCGAACAGGACACCAAGATTTTTCACACAAGAGCTTTGGGCCACAGTAGAGCCCTCAAACAGCAGTGCGACATCTTCAAATAGTGGTCGTTGTTGCTTCGGACCGATGATTGTCATCTCTGTTTTTCCTGTGTTAAGCTGCAGGTAGTTTTGGGACATCCATCTTTTAATTGCACTCAGGCAGGATTCAACTTCATGGATCTGGGAGGAGTCGTTTGACTTGATAGGAATATAGATTTGGGTATCGTCAGCATAGCAGTGAAAACTTATTCCATAACTGCGAATAATATCACCAAGAGGGAGCATGTAGATTGCAAAGAGCAGAGGACCAAGGACCGACCCTTGGGGAAGACCAAAGCTTAGGTTACAGTGATTCAATTGTGAATCATCACAAAGATGAAATTGCTTTCTATTTGTGAGGTAAGATCTAAACCAGAAAAGAGCCGAACCTTTAATGCCAACATAGTGTTCGAGACGATCAAGGAGAATGCTGTGGTCGATTGTGTCGAAGGCGGCACTAAGGTCGAGCAGCTTGCATTGCTGTCCATTGTAAGGAGAAGATCATTAACTACTCTAGTCACAGCAGTTTCAGTGGAGTAGAAGGTTCTAAACCCAGACTGGAAGGGTTCAAATAAATTGTTCACCATCAGATGATTGATGGTTTGGTCAGCTACAATTCTTTCCAGTACTTTCGAAAGGAAAGGAAGGTTAGAGATGGGCCGATAGTTGCTAAGTACTTCTGGGTCTAGGCCGGGCTTCTTCAGTAGAGGTTTTATCACAGCAGTCTTGAAGGTAGATGGAACTGTTCCAGTAGACAGGGATAGGTTCATGATGTTGAGCATAGTAGGCCCAACGACCGGGAAAAGTTCTTTAAGAACCTTGGTGGGGAGAGGGTCCAGCATACAGGTGGTGGGTTTAGAGGCCTGTGTTAGTTTAGCAAGTTCATCAAAGGAGATTGTGCTGAACTGCAGGAGGGTTGCTTCAGGAGGTACACATAGTGGCCATCTTACATGATGTTCAGGATGATGGGTGGGGAAGGCATCAATGTCTTTTCTAATAGTCTCGATTTTGTGCTCAAAGAATTCCGAGAAGTTTCTAGCAGAGCGAGAGGAGCCAACTGTTTGAGGTTGTTTTTGCATCAGGCTTCTTACTGTGTCAAACAGAAACTTAGGGTTGTTCTTGTTTAAGTTGATAACACTTGAAAAGTAGGTGTTCCTGGAAGTAGTTAATGCAGCTTTATAGCTGAGCAGGCTGTCATGCCATGCAAGATGAAAGACTTCAAGTTTTGTTGAACGCCATTTGCGTTCTAGTCTTCTGCAGCTTTGTTTGAGGGTGCGAGTCTCCTCGTTGAACCAAGGCGCTGGCCGTTTTGTGGTTTGCTTTTTAACAATAAGAGGAGCAGCAGAGTCGATGGCTGCAGATAAGGCAGTGTTAAAGTCTTCAGTAAGACTACCCACAGAGCCACTAAAGTCAGAGAGAGGAGCGAGTGAGAAGGATAACTTAGGTGCCATGGATGCAGTAGTTGCAGGGGTGATGCGACGGCAGCTATAGGTAGCCTGGCACTCATCGCGGGGGCAAGATACCACCACCTTGAAAGTAAGCAGGAAGTGGTCAGATAAAGCTGAGGTGTAAGGTGAGATGGCCAGTTCTGAGATATCAACACCACGTGACAAGACGAGATCCAGAGTGTTTCTACCACTGTGGGTAGGGTGCTGGACAAGCTGTTTAAAGCCAAGGGCATCGGTTATAGAAAGAAAAACCTTTGCGAGAGGATCAGACAGGTTATTAACATGAATGTTAAAATCACCAACAAGTAAAACACTGTCAGAATATGTTACAAGGTCAGCCGCAAACTCAGAGAACTCATCCACGAAACATGTGTATGGGCCCGGTGGGCGGTATACTATAGCTAAGAAGAATGAATCTACTAACCTTTCTGCTGTAGTAGGCACTGAGGAGCAGAAAGCAAGAACTTCAAAGGCATAAGTTATTAAGTTAAAGTATAAGTTAAAAAGCATAGTTATTTTTCTGCTTCATGGAGAGGTTCGAACTTGAGATTAAAGCCACTCCACCACCTTTTTTTGATTCTCGGGATAACTGTGTGCTAACATAGTTGGGTGTGGTAGCTTCGTTTAACGGTAGGTAAACATCTGGTTTTAACCATGTTTCACATAGGCCCAGGATGTCTATCCTATTTTCAACAACTACATCATGGACCAAGAGCGCTTTAGTTGAAAGCGATCTGATATTTATGAAATAAATAATAATAATAATGTGTGTGTGTGTGTGTGTCTCCAGGTGTGTGTTATAATAATGTGTGTGTGTGTTTCCAGGTATGTGTTATAATAATGTGTGTGTGTGTGTGTCTCCAGGTTTGTGTTATAATAATGTGTGTGTGTGTGTGTGTCTCCAGGTGTGTGTTATAATAATGTGTGTGTGTGTTATAATAATGTGTGTGTGTTATAGTAATGTGTGTGTGTGTTATAATAATGTGTGTGTGTGTGTTATAATAATGTGTGTGTTATAATAATGTGTGTGTGTTATAGTAGTGTGTGTGTGTTATAATAATGTATGTGTGTTATAATAATGTGTGTGTGTCAGGTCCCACCAGGTATGTCTCCAGTTGTGTGTGTCCACATGGCAGTCTCCTTCAGCTATAAATACCTCGCCCTCTTCACTGACACTGGACACCTTTGGACCGGACACGCCCACCTGCAGGTAAGACCACGCCCACAAACAAACTTAACCCCGCCCACCTGTAGACCATGCCCACAAACAAACTTAACCCCGCCCACCTGTAGATCAGCCCACACAGATAAGACCACACCCACACATATGTTAGACCATACCCATATCACATCCAGCCTACACCCACATAGAAAAGTCTTTATAATTGTCATGGTAACAGGAGTGTGTATTGTGGTCTTTTGTCATGGTAACAGGAGTGTGTATTATGGTCTGTTGTCATGGTAAAAGGAGTGTGTATTATGGCGTTTTGTCATGGTAACAGGAGTGTGTATTATGGTCTGTTGTCATGGTAACAGTAGTGTGTATTATGGCGTTTTGTCATGGTAACAGGAGTGTGTATTATGGCGTTTTGGCATGGTAACAGGAGTGTGTATTATGGTCTGTTGTCATGGTAACAGGAGTGTGTATTATGGCGTTTTGTCATGGTAACAGTAGTGTGTATTATGGCGTTTTGTCATGGTAACAGGAGTGTGCATTATGGTCTGTTGTCATGGTAACAGTAGTGTGCATTATGGTCTGTTGTCATGGTAACAGGAGTGTGTACTATGGTCTGTTGTCATGGTAACAGGAGTGTGTATATGGCGTTTTGTCATGGTAACAGTAGTGTGTATTATGGTCTGTTAACAGGATAAGATGAGTCTTGTGGATACCAAAATCAGAAGCCCTCCGAAACAGATGGTCTGGTACGTCTACCTGTCTGTCTACCTGTCTGTCTATCTCTCTGTCTACCTGTAAACCTGTCTGTCTACCTGTCTGTTTATCTCTCTGTCGACCTGTAAACCTGTCTGTCTACCTGTCTGTTTATCTCTCTGTCTACCTGTAAACCTGTCTGTCTACCTGTCTGTTTATCTCTCTGTCTACCTGTAAACCTGTCTGTCTACCTGTCTGTTTATCTCTCTGTCTACCTGTTAACCTGTCTGTCTACCTGTCTGTTTATCTCTCTGTCTACCTGTAAACCTGTCTGTCTACCTGTCTGTTTATCTCTCTGTCTACCTGTAAACCTGTCTGTCTACGTGTCTGTCTACCTGCTTACCTGTCTGTCTACCTGCTTACCTGTCTGTCTACCTGTTTACCTGCTTACCTGTCTGTCTACCTGCTTACCTGTCTGTCTACCTGCTTACCTGTCTGTCTACATGCTTACCTGTCTGTCTACCTGTTTACCTGCTTACCTGTCTGTCTACCTGTCTAGTCTCCTGGTCTACCTGTCTGTCCACCTCCATGTCTGTCTACCTGTTTCCATGTCTGTCTGACCACCTGTCTGTCTAACCGTCTCACCCTCTCCAGGTGTCGCAGACCAAAGAGCCAGCAGCCGTCTGTGGTGCTGATGTGGGACCGACTCCTCCTGGTGGCCGGAGTCTGCAGTGAAACCATCCAGTATCCTGTTACTGATGACCTTTAACTCCTGAGCCCTCTGGAGGAGGACTGACCTTTAACCCCTGAGCCCTCTGGAGGAGGACTGACCTTTAACCCCTGATCCCTCTGGAGGAGGACTGACCTTTAACCCCTGAGCACTCTGGAGGAGGACTGACCTTTAACCCCTGATCCCTCTGGAGGAGGACTGACCTTTAACCCCTGAGCCCTCTGGAGGAGGACTGACCTTTAACCCCTGAGCCCTCTGGAGGAGGACTGACCTATAACCCCTGACCCCTCTGGAGGAGGACTGACCTTTAACCCCTGAGCCCTCTGGAGGAGGACTGACCTTTAACCCCTGAGCCCTCTGGAGGAGGACTGACCTTTAACCCCTGAGCCCTCTGGAGGAGGACTGACCTTTAACCCCTGAGCCCTCTGGGGGAGGACTGATCTTTAACCCCTGAGCCCTCTGGAGGAGGACTGACCTTGACCCCGGTGAGAGCTGCAGTAGGTGTGACCTTTAACCCGGTCAGATACCCCCTGGAGGAGGCGTGTGTGTGTGTGGGGGAGCTGGACGGCGTGAGGCTGCTGTCCTCCAGGAGCCATGAGCTGCTCCAGGAGCTCCCTCTGGTCTCTCAGGACGTCTTCAAGATCGCCTCCATGGCCCCTGGGGCCCTGCTGCTGGACGCCCACAAGGAGTACCAGGTCACCTGTCTCACTGACTCACTGACTACCTGACTCACTGACTGACTGACTCACTGACTGACTACCTGTCTCACTAACTCACTGACTACCTGTCTCACTGGCTGACTGACTGACTACCTGACTCACTGACTGACTGACAGACTACCTGTCTCACTCACTCACTGACTGACTGACTGACTGACTCACTGACTGACTGTCTCACTCACTCACTGACTCACTGACTGACTCACTGACTGACTGTCTCACTCACTGACTGACTGACTGACTGATTGACTACCTGTCTCACTGACTGACTGACTGACTACCTGTCTCACTGACTGACTCACTGACTACCTGTCTCACTCACTCACTGACTGACTGACTGACTGACTACCTGTCTCACTGACTGACTGACTCACTGACTCACTGACTACCTGTCTCACTCACTGACTGACTGACTGACTGACTACCTGTCTCACTGACTGACTGACTGACTGTCTCACTGACTGACTGACTGACTGACTGTCTCACTGACTGACTGACTGACAGACTACCTGTCTCACTCACTCACTGACTGACTGGCTCACTGACTGACTGACTGTTCACTGACTGACTGACAGACTGTCTCACTGACTGACTGACTGTCTCACTGACTGACTGACTGTCTCACTGACTGACTGACTGTCTCACTGACTGACTGACTGACAGACTACCTGTCTCACTCACTCACTGACTGACTGGCTCACTGACTGACTGACTGTTCACTGACTGACTGACAGACTGTCTCACTGACTGACTGACTGTCTCACTGACTGACTGACAAACTACCTGTCTCACTCACTGACTGACTGACTGACTACCTGTCTAACTCACTGACTGACTGACTGACTGACTTACTGACTCACTGACTGACTGACTACCTGTCTCACTGACTGACTGACAGACTACCTGTCTGTCTATCTACCTGTCTGACTCACTACCTGACTGACAACCTGTCTGACTACCTGTCTTACTGTCTGACTTCCTGTCTGTCTCTCTACCTGTGTGACGACCTGTCTGTCTGACTATCTGTCTGGCCTCTGTCTGTCTCCAGAAGTCCAGTCAGAAAGCAGACGAGTACCTGAGGGAGATCAAGGAGCAAGGCATGCTGGGAGAAGCAGTCCGCCACTGTGTGGAGGCAGCGGCTCATGAGCACGACACACACACACAGAAGGCCCTGCTCAGGGTACACACACATTATATGTGTATACAATGCGTGTGTGTGTGTGTGTGTATAATGTGTGTGTATAATGTGTGTGTAATGTGTGTGTGTGTGTCCAGGCGGCGTCCTTTGGGAAGTGTTTCCTGACCAACTTGAGTCCTGAATCGTTCGTCTCCGTCTGTCGAGACCTGAGGGTCCTGAACGCCGTCAGGGACCCGCGGATCGGGATCCCGCTCACACACACACAGTATCCTCTACTACCCTCACACACCTCACTACCCCTCACACACACAGGATCCTCTACTACCCTCACACACCTCACTACCCCTCACACACACACACACAGTATCCTCTACTACCCTCACACACCTCACTACCCCTCACACACACACACACAGGATCCTCTACTACCCTCACACACCTCACTACCCCTCACACACACAGTATCCTCTACTACCCTCACACACCTCACTACCCGTCACACACACAGGATCCTCTACTACCCTCACACACCTCACTACCCCTCACACACACACATTATCCTCTACTACCCTCACACACCTCACTACCCCTCACACACACACACAGTATCCTCTACTACCCCTCACACACCTTACTACCCCTCACACACACACACACACAGTATCCTCTACTACCCTCACACACCTCACTACCCCTCACACACCTCACTACCCCTCACACACCTCACTAACCCTCACACACCTCACTACCCCTCACACACACACACAGTATCCTCTACTACCCCTCACACACCTCACTATCCCTCACACACACACACAGTATCCTCTACTACCCTCACACACCTCACTACCCCTCACACACCTCACTACCCCTCACACACACAGTATCCTCTACTACCCCTCACACACCTCACTACCCCTCACACACACACACACACACAGTATCCTCTACTACCCTCACACACCTCACTACCCCTCACACACCTCACTACCCCTCACACACACACAGTATCCTCTACTACCCCTCACACACCTCACTATCCCTCACACACGCACAGTAACCGGTTGAGTCCTTGACCTTTGACCTCTTCAGATACAAACAGATGACTGTTCAGGTGTTAATTGACAGGTAGGTGTGTGTGTGTGTGTGTGTGTGTGTGTGTGTGTGTGTGTGTGTGTGTGTGTGTGTGTGTGTGTGTGTGTGTGTGTGTGTGTGTGTGTGTGTGTGTGTGTGTGGTGTGTGTGTGTGTGTGTGTGTGTGTGTGTGTGTGTGTGTGTGTGTGTGTGTGTGTGTGTGTGTGTGTGTGTGTGTGTGTGTGTGTGTGTGTGTGTGGGTCTACCGTAGGCTCCACCCCCTGGCTATAGCTGTGTGTGTGTAGGCTGGTCTACCGTAGGCTCCACCCCCTGGCTATAGCTGTGTGTGTGTGTGTGTGTAGGCTGGTCTACCGTAGGCTCCACCCCCTGGCTATAGCTGTGTGTGTGTGTGTGTAGGCTGGTCTACCGTAGGCTCCACCCCCTGGCTATAGCTGTGTGTGTGTGTAGGCTGGTCTACCGTAGGCTCCACGCCCTGGCTATAGCTGTGTGTGTGTGTAGGCTGGTCTACCGTAGGCTCCACCCCCTGGCTATAGCTGTGTGTAGGCTGGTCTACCGTAGGCTCCACCCCCTGGCTATAGCTGTGTGTGTGTAGGCTGGTCTACCGTAGGCTCCACCCCCTGGCTATAGCTGTGTGTGTGTGTGTGTGTGTGTATGTGTGTAGGCTGGTCTACCGTAGGCTCCACCCCCTGGCTATAGCTGTGTGTGTGTGTAGGCTGGTCTACCGTAGGCTCCACCCCCTGGCTATAGCTGTGTGTGTGTGTGTGTGTGTAGGCTGGTCTACCGTAGGCTCCACCCCCTGGCTATAGCTGTGTGTGTGTGTGTGTGTAGGCTGGTCTACCGTAGGCTCCACCCCCTGGCTATAGAGGTGTGTCGTTACCTGAAGACTCCGGAGTACCAAGGAGTCAGTCGGATCCTGAGACACTGGGCCTGCAGCAAGGTACTGTAGTAGTACTGTAGTAGTACTGTAGTAGTACTGTGGTAGCATTGTGGTAGTAGTAGTACTGTAGTAGTAGTAGTAATGTAGTAGTACTGTTGTAGTAGTGTAGTAGTAGTACTGTAGTAGTAGTAATGTAGTAGTACTGTAGTAGTAGTACTGTAGTAGTAGTACTGTAGTAGTAGTACTGTAGTAGTAGTGGTGTGTGTGTGTGTGCGTCCAGGTGCAGCAGAAGGGAGACAGCGATGAGGTGTTGGTCAGATGCATCACTAGCCGTCTGTCTGACTCTCCTGGAATCTCCTACTCTCTGATCGCATCCAGGGCCTACGAGACGGGGAGGACGGAACTGGCTATTAAGGTACACACTATCATCTACAGTACAGCATGTACTATATACTATATACCATATACTATGTACCATATACCATGTACCATGTACTATATACCATGTACCATATACTATGTACCATGTACTATATACTATATACCATGTACTATATACCATATACCATGTACCATGTACCATGTACTATATACCATGTACCATGTACCATATACTATATACCATATACTATAAACGATATACATTTACATTTACATTTAGGGCATTTGGCAGACGCTTTTATCCAAAGCGACTTACAAGGTGTACATTAGTTGAAGCAGACAATAGCATAACACTGGGGTACGCAAACATATAAATACAGCAGTTCACAAGTATTCATATTGACAAGATGAATAACACAATTTCGTACTGCTAGGTCACCTGCTTAAGTAGCTGTGATAAGAGCGTGTTAACAACATTAAGGACATACACTTGCTAACATATACAACATGCTAAGAGCAAGTTTAGGGGTTTCACAAAGGAGAGTCCAGGTGGACTCTGAACAGGTGGGTCTTGAGTCTCTTGCGGAAGCTGGCGAGGGACTCTGCCATCCTGACATGAGACGGGAGTTCATTCCACCACTGTGGGGCCAGAGCCGTGAAGAGCTGGGTTTTGGACGAGCGATGTTTGGTTGACCTTAGTGAAGGTCGAACAAGTCGCCTGGCCGAAGTTGAGCGGAGCGCTCTGGCTGGGATGTAGGGTTTGACCAACGCCTGGAGGTAGGCCGGGGCAGTTCCATTGACTGCCCTAAAGGTCAGCACCAGAATCTTGAATTTGATGCGAGCATTTACCGGAAGCCAGTGGAGTTCGCGGAAGAGAGGGGTCACGTGGGAGAATTTCGGTAGGTTGAATACCAGGCGTGCTGCTGCGTTCTGGATGCGTTGGAGGGGCTTGGTTGCAGAGGCGGGGAGTCCCGCCAGGAGAGAGTTGCAGTAGTCGAGGCGGGTGATGACGAGCGCTTGGACCAGGATCTGCGCCGCTTCACGTGTGAGGAAGGGCCGGATCCTGCGGATGTTGTAGAGGGCAATTCTGCAAGATCGGGCCACCGCGGTGACGTTGGCATTGCAGGACAGCTGGTCATCTACCACCACACCAAGGTCTCTTGTTGTGGTTGAGGGGGAGACTTGGGTGTTCTCGATGGTGACCAGTAGGTCCATCTGAGGGCAGTCTTTCCCCGGTATGAAGAGGAGCTCAGTCTTGTCAAGGTTGAGCTTCAGGTGGTTGGCGGCTGTCCATCTGCTGATGTCGGCCAGGCATTTCGAGATGCGTGTTGCTATTTGGGTTTCTGAGGGGGGAAAGGAGAGAAACAGTTGAGTGTCATCTGCATAGCAGTGATAGGAGAAGCCATGAGATGCGATTACAGAGCCTAGCGATTTAGTGTAAAGAGAAAACAGAAGGGGTCCCAATACTGAGCCTTGAGGAACTCCGGTGTCCAGGGTGCAGGGTTTGGACAGGGAACCGTTCCATGTGACCTGATAAGTCCGATCTGCAAGGTAGGAGGTGAACCAGGATAACGCAGTTCCAGCGATTCCAAGCTCGGCGAGAGTGGAGAGGAGGATCTGGTGGTTCACTGTGTCGAACGCCGCAGACAGGTCGAGAAGGATCAGTACCGATGAGAGGGACGAGCTTCTGGCATCACGAAGAGACTCTGTCACTGCGAGCAGTGCCGTCTCCGTGGAGTGCGCAGCCTTGAAGCCTGACTGGTGAGGGTCGAGGAGGTTGTTCTGGGAGAGATAGGAAGAAAGTTGTGAGGAGACAGCCCGTTCAAGGGTTTTGGACAGGAATGATAGGAGAGATACCGGTCTGTAGTTTTGGACATCAGTGGTGTCTAGGGATGGTTTCTTGAGGAGCGGCTTGATTCTGGCAGTCTTGAAGGCTGCCGGAAACAGGCCTGCCTCAAGATATACTACTATACTAATATACTACTACTATAATACTATATACCGTATTGACCCGAATATAAGACGACCCCGATTATAAGACGACCCCTCTTTTTCAAGACTCATTTTTGGAAAAAAAATATATTTATTTTTTTTGAAGACCAAATCTTTTTTTTATAAAGAAAATCTTTTTTTTGGAAAATAATGATAACACACATCACACATTGTGTTAAAATTTGCCTAACTTGACAAACAAAAACAAAACAGGCTAGATAGATTGCAATGAAACAGTAGTGCAATAAAACGGTAGAGCAATGAAACAGAACATCAGTCTATTGGTCACATCAAGTCTTCTCATTCAGCTCGTCTTCTACGTCGCTGGTTGTTCCTCTCACTCCCGCTATCGTCACTCACGGTGTCTGCTTCCCCGTCTCCTCCCACATCACGTCATCCTCGCTGCCATCCATGGCATACGCAGCATTTCTTAAACCCATTAATGCTTTCTGGGGAAACGTCAGCCCATGCTTGCAAGATCCATTCACAGAGCAAACGTACTGCAGGCTTTTGGATTTTTCCAGACGGTGTCAGTGCGTGATTAGCAGCCAGGAGCCACTCTGTGGATCTCTTGCGCAGATTAACCTTGAATGGTTTGTTAACGACCACATCCAACACCTGCAGCTGGCTTGTCATTCCGCCCGGTATGATCACTAGGTGACTAGGTTTTGACTGGCTCAGTCAAGTGTCCACGGAAAGCATCCAGAATCAACATGTTCCTCTGCTTTCTGAGTCCCCCACGCCGTCTGCCCCACACCACCTTGAGCCAGTCCACCACAAGCTCCGTCTCCATCCAGCCCTTTGCCTGGGCACCTACCATAATCCCCCACGTACGGGGGAAGTTGTGTCCCATCTGCGAGGCGCGTTAACATGACCGTTACTCGGCTCTTCTCGTTTCCAGTAGATCAGTAGATCACTGATTTGTCGCCTTTCTTATGCACAGTGACAGATGGCATGTCAAAATACACAGGCGTTTGATCCACATTGCCCATCTGATCAAGGGGGTATGAGTGCTTCTTCCTTAACTTGATCACATATCGCTGATAAGACAGTAGCTTCTCTCTGAAGTCTGAGGGCAGGCGCTGGGCTTGTCCTGCGTCGCAATGACAGGTGTTTGATGTCTCTGCTTCGTTTATCACCATTATCTTAAAATTGGCATCGTAACTTCGTCTCTTCTGTTTATTAACTTGCCCTACTTTTGAGCCACTTTTTTCAAGTTGGTCGCTGTCTCTCCATTTCTAACTCTCCAGGTAACTATTTTTATGTACTGTTACTTTAAGACTTTGAGTTACTTTAAGTGTCGCGCGGTGTCTCGGAACACTCGTTTGGCGCGATCTGTTGTTGCGCAGTTACATGTGCAATTACGGTACATCGAAAAGTCTAAACCCCGATTATAAGACGACCCCTCTTTTTTTGATTTTTTTCTAGGAAAAAAAACCCGTCTTATATTCGGGTCAATACGGTACTATATACCATATAATGTAATCTGTAGTCTCTCTCACTCTCACACTCACTGTCTGTCTCTGTCTGTCTGTCTGTCTGTCTGCCTCTCTGTCTGTCCTAGTTGTTAGACTATGAGCCTCGCTCAGGGGAGCAGGTCCCTCTGTTGTTGAAGATGAAGAGGAGTCAATTAGCTCTCAGTAAAGCTATCGAGAGTGGAGACACGGACCTGGGTAGGACACGCTAACCACACGCTTACCACACGCTAAGGCTTGCCACACGGTAACAACATGCTGACCCTGGCTAACAGGCTAATAATACTGCATTTACGATGTCATTTCTGATATGTGTGTTTGTGTGTGTGTTTGTACTGTGTGTGTGTGTCTGTCTGTATTGTGTGTATGTCTGTCTGTACTGTGTGTGTCTCTCTCTGTAATGTGTGTGTGTGTGTGTGTGTGTGTGTCTGTACTGTGTCTGTAATGTGTGTCTGTACTGTCTGTACTGTGTGTACTGTGTCTGTACTGTGTACTGTGTGTCTGTACTGTGTGTACTGTGTACTGTGTCTGTACTGTGTGTGTGTACTGTCTGTACTGTGTGTACTGTGTGTCTGTACTGTGTGTACTGTGTGTGTGTACTGTGTGTACTGTGTGTGTGTACTGTGTGTACTGTGTGTGTGTACTGTGTGCATTGTGTACTGTGTGTACTGTGTGTGTACTGTGTGTGTACTGTGTGTGTGTACTGTGTGTCTGTACTGTCTGTGTGTGTACTGTGTGTCAGTGTATACGGTGGTCAGTTATGTGAAGAATCAGATGAACCGTGGAGATTTCTTCATGACTCTCAGGAACCAACCGGTGGCTCTGAGCCTCTACAGACAGGTACTCTTCATCACTCACCACCCTCCTCTTCATCAATAACCACCCTCTTCATCACTCACCACCCTCCTCTTCATCAATAACCACCCTCCTCTTCATCACTCACCACCCTCCTCTTCATCACTAACCACCATCCTCTTCATCACTCACCACCCTCCTCTTCATCACTAACCTGTGTGTGTGTGTGTGTGTGTGTGTGTGTGTGTGTGTGTGTGTGTGTGTGTGTGTGTGTGTGTGTGTGTGTGTGTGTGTGTGTGTGTGTGTGTGTGTGTGTGTGTGTGTGTGTGTGTGTGTGTGTGTGTGTGTGTGTGTGTGTGTGTGTGTGTGTGTGTGTGTGTAGTTCTGTAAGCTACAGGAGCAGGAGACCCTGAAGGACTTGTACAACCAAGACGATGACCACCAGGAGCTAGCTAACTACTACGTTAGCGCTAGCTACAGAGAGAAGGTACTGGCTAACTTCCACGTTAGCGCTAGCTACAGAGAGAAGGTACTGGCTTACTGCTACGTTAGCGCTAGCTACAGAGAGAAGGTACTGGCTAACTGCTACATTAGCGCTGGCTACAGATAGAAGGTATTGGCTAACTGCTACATTAGCGCTAGCTACAGAGAGAAGGTACTGGCTTACTGCTACGTTAGTGCTAGCTACAGAGAGAAGGTACTGGCTAACTGCTACATTAGCGCTGGCTACAGATAGAAGGTACTGGCTAACTGCTACGTTAGCGCTAGCTACAGAGAGAAGGTACTGGCTAACTGCTACATTAGCGCTGGCTAAAGATAGAAGGTATTGGCTAACTGCTACGTTAGCGCTAGCTACATAGAGAAGGTTCTGGCTAACTGCTACATTAGCGCTAGCTACAGAGAGAAGGTTCTGGTTAACTGCTATATTAGCGCTGGCTAACTGCTACGTTAGCGCTAGCTGACTGCTACGTTAGCGCTAGCTGACTGCTAGCTAACTGTGTCCTCAGAGGTTGGAGTCCCGTCTGTCTGTGCTGCAGAGCGCAGTAGACGAATACAACAAAGCTAAGAACGACTTCTCTGCTAAGGTACACACACACACACATACACACACTCAATACACACACTCAATACACACATACTATACACACTACACACTACATGCACACACACACACACACGCATTACACACTACACTACACACTCACACACAAACACTCACGCACACACACACGCACACACGCATTACACACTACACTACACACTCACACACGCACTTCTCACACACACTCAATACACACATACTATACACACTACACACACACACACACTCACACTACACGTGCACACACACACACACTCACACTGATTATAATTGGGTATTTTGAATCATCTCCTAGGCAACCGAGGAGGAAATGCGTCTTCTCCGTTTCCAGAGGAAGCTGGACGATGAGAAGGGGGCGGGGCTACTCGGACTGTCTCTGCAGGTGAGTTATGATAGGGGGTGTGGCTACAGGTGAGTTATGATAGGGTGTGTGGCTACAGGTGAGTTATGATGGGGGCATGGCTACAGGTGAGTTATGATGGGGGCATGGCTACAGGGGAGTTATGATAGGGGGTGTGGCTACAGGTGAGTTATGATAGGGGCATGGCTACAGGGGAGTTATGATAGGGGCGTGGCTACAGGGGAGTTATGATAGGGGGTGTGGCTACAGGGGAGTTATGATAGGGGCATGGCTACAGGGGAGTTATGATAGGGGGTGTGGCTACGGGGGAGTTATGATGGGGCGTGCTTACAGGGGTTATGATAGGGGGTGTGGCTACAGGGGAGTTATGATAGGGGTGTGGCTACAGGGGAGTTATGATAGGGGGTGTGGCTACAGGGGAGTTATGATAGGGGGTGTGGCTACAGGGGAGTTATGATAGGGGCGTGGCTACAGGGGAGTTATGATAGGGGGCGTGGCTACAGGGGAGTTATGATAGGGGCGTGGCTACAGGGGAGTTATGATAGGGGCATGGCTACAGGGGAGTTATGATAGGGGCGTGGCTACAGGGGAGTTATGATGGGGCGTGGCTACAGGGGAGTTATGATGGGGTGTGGCTACAGGTGAGTTATGCTAGTGGGCGTGGCAAAAGGGGGTTTGATTTGGGCGTGGCTACAGGGGAGTTATGATAGGGGCGTGGCTACAGGGGAGTTATGATAGGGGCATGGCTACAGGGGAGTTATGATAGGGGCGTGGCTACAGGGGAGTTATGATGGGGCGTGGCTACAGGGGAGTTATGATGGGGTGTGGCTACAGGTGAGTTATGCTAGTGGGCGTGGCAAAAGGGGGTTTGATTTGGGCGTGGCTACAGGTGAGGTATGATAGGGGCATGGCTACAGGTGAGTTATGGTGGGGGTGTGGCTACAGGTGAGTGTTGATAGGGGGTGTGGCTACAGGTGAGTTATGATGGGGTGTGGCTACAGGTGAGTGTTGATAGGGGGTGTGGCTACAGGTGAGTTATGATGGGGTGTGGCTACAGGTGAGTGTTGATAGGGGGTGTGGCTACAGGTGAGTGTTGATAGGGGGTGTGGCTACAGGTGAGTGTTGATAGGGGGTGTGGCTACAGGTGAGTGTTGATAGGGGGTGTGGCTACAGGGGAGTGTTGATAGGGGGTGTGGCTACAGGTGAGTGTTGATAGGGTGTGTGGCTACAGGTGAGTGTTGATAGGGGCGTGGCTACATGTTATTAATGAGTTTTTCCCTGATGTCACTTCCTGTTTGTCACTTTGTGTTGCCAGGCTACCATGGAGGCCCTGCTAGCCTCTGGACTTCAGAAACAAGCAGACCACCTGTACAGAGACTTCAGAGTCCCAGACAAGAGGTGATGATGTGGATATTGATAAGGGATCAGAGTGATGATGTGGGTATTGATAAGGGATCAGAGTGATGATATGGGTATTGATAAGGGATCAGAGTGATGATGTGGGTATTGATAAGGGTCCAGAGTGATGATGTGGGTATTGATAAGGGTTCAGAGTGATGATATTGATAAGGGATCAGAGTGATGATGTGGATATTGATAAGGGATCATAGTAATGATGTGGGTATTGATAAGGGATCAGAGTGATGATGTGGGTATTGATAAGGGTCCAGAGTGATGATGTGGGTATTGATAAGGGTTCAGAGTGATGATATTGATAAGGGATCAGAGTGATGATGTGGATATTGATAAGGGATCATAGTAATGATGTGGGTATTGATAAGGGATCAGAGTGATGATGTGGGTATTGATAAGGGATCAGAGTGATGATATGGGTATTGATAAGGGATCAGAGTGATGATGTGGGTATTGATAAGGGTCCAGAGTGATGATGTGGGTATTGATAAGGGTTCAGAGTGATGATATTGATAAGGGATCAGAGTGATGATGTGGATATTGATAAGGGATCATAGTAATGATGTGGGTATTGATAAGGGATCAGAGTGATGATGTGGGTATTGATAAGGGATCAGAGTGATGATGTGGGTATTGATAAGGGATCAGAGTGATGATGTGGGTATTGATAAGGGATCAGAGTGATGATGTGGGTATTGATAAGGGATCAGAGTGATGATGTGGGTATTGATAAGGGATCAGAGTGATGATGTGGGTATTGATAAGGGATCAGAGTGATGATGTGGGTATTGATAAGGGATCAGAGTGATGATGTGGGTATTGATAAGGGATCAGTGATGATGTGGGTATTGATAAGGGATCAGAGTGATGATGTGGGTATTGATAAGGGATCAGAGTGATGATGTGGGTATTGATAAGGGATCAGAGTGGTGATGTGGGTATTGATAAGGGATCAGTGATGATGTGGGTATTGATAAGGGATCAGAGTGATGATGTGGGTATTGATAAGGGATCAGAGTGATGATGTGGGTATTGATAAGGGATCAGAGTGATGATGTGGGTATTGATAAGGGATCAGAGGTTCTTGAGAAGCACTTCTTTTAAACTTTCCAGATATTTTGTCACTGTACAGAAAAAACATCCAAGATAATAATAAGCCTGACAGATATTCTGTGAATACTTTTTAATACTTTTTATATATATATATATATATATATATATATATATATCTCATTATTAACATTATAGTTATATATATATAACTATAATGTTAATAATAATGATACATATATATATATATATATATCATTATTATTAACAATAATAATGATATATATATATCATTATTATTAACATAAGTATAATATTATTAACATTATATATATATTTATATATATATATAATGTTAATAATGATATATATATATTATATATATATCATTATTATTAACATAAGTATAATATTATTATTAATAACATTAAAAAAAAATATATATATATATATATATATAATGTTAATAATAATATAATAATGATATATATATATATATATATATATAATGTTAATAATAATATAATAATGATATATATATATATATATATAATGTTAATAATAATATAATAATGATATATATATATATATATATATAAATATGTTATTAATAATAATAATAATAATATAATACTAATGTTAATAATATTGATATATATATATATATATATATATAAAAATAATATGAAAATAATAATATAATACTAATGTTAATAATAATGATATATGTATATATAACTATAATGTTAATAATAATAATAATATAATGGTAATAATAATAATAATATAATGGTAATAAAAATATAATAATACAGTATATATAATATAATACCAATGTTAATAAATAATATGTATATGGGGCATTCTACCGAATTATGCGGTCCCACAACAAGAAAACCTATTTAACAAAACAATTAAGTATTCAGACATAGATATTTACTAAGAATATGTTATGGTCTATTTAAACCCAAGGCATTCAATTAGATAGTGATAAGCTAAATATATACAAAAGCATCATTTATAGGGTACTTTCTATTGGGAAGTAGCTGTCCCAAACCCTGACATCTAAATTTAAATTTCTGTAAATAACACTTAAAACATTTTTTTGATTTTGTTCAATGGTGTATTTACAAAGATATTTATGATTAAGTTTAAACAGAAGTTGGAAGATTTTGATTTATTTTGGGTTTAATTTTTAATTAAAAAACTATACTCAAAAAATCATGTCCCCAGTTTTCATGTCACTACCGAAACACAAGAGTTTTAGTCCATTGGCTGAGCCTGGTTTTTAGCCACACCCCTGCATTTTTGACCAGGCAGTGACACTGCATCCCTGTCCCTCATGGCTGAATGTTAAGTAGCTAAATACCATACTTTTGATATAAATCTGTTCCAAAATCTGAAAATCGGCGTGTAATCTTAATTGTCACTACCGAACACATATTCTCTTCAATTAAGTAAACCTTTTGGGGTTTTATGCAAAGTATTATGTTTTTATGTGTGTACACCACTTCAAAGATGTGTATGCTAGCCATGTGCTAGCCATGTGCTTGCTAGCATTCTTTAGTTATGCTCAAAGTTAGCTAGAATTGTCACTACCGATACAGTCACTACCGAAACATATGGTAAAGTTTCGGTAGTGACATGATCATTTCGGTAGTGACAAAATGGAATGGTAAGTAGTTAAATCCCATCATTTTGAAATAAATGTGTTCTAAAGTCTGAAAATCAGAGTGTAACTTTAAGAATGGAACACATTCTCTTAAATAAATAAAACTACCGAAACAGTGCAGTCACTACCGAAACAGTGCAGTCACTACCGAAACACTGGATGTTATGTAAAAAATAAAGTATATCGAGTTATCAACTAAAATGTTATCATACTGATTGGTTTAATGTATGTTCAATTTCATCAATCATCAACTCTGGAATCAATATGATCAGTATTATGCATTTTACAAAGAAAGATTGCATTTCGATTTTGATGAATTGTATAAATTGAACTTTGAAATTTGGTAAAAATTTCATTTTTATTGATTTAATTGTGAAAACCTTCAAGAAATATTTGTAAAAATACTCTTTAGAGAAGGGAAGGAAACACAATCTTAACAGGTTAATATAATACTTTTTTACTATAGTGTATTACTATGTTTCGGTAGTGACAATTTTTGGGAGAGGAAAAACATTCCAACACAGTCTTAAAATACAATATAAAAATGTACGGTTTTGTGAATAAAAATTTCAAAATATTTCCAACCTGACCAATTCGGTAGAATGGCCCATATATAATATGAATGATTATGTTAATAATTATTATATATTTAATATAACAATGATAATATTAATGTTAATAATAATAATAATAATAATAATAAATCTATATGTATAATAATGATAATGTTACTAATAATATATAATATAATATTGATAATGTCAATGGTAATATATATATAATGTTAATCAATATTATATATTTAATATAACAATGATAATGTCAATAATAATGTTAATTATAATAATAATCTTAATAATAATAATGGTAATTAATACATAATAAAGATAATGTGTTTGCTTGTTAAATTCTTCCTGATCTCAGGTACTGGTGGCTGAAGCTGAGGTCATTGGCTGAGAAGGAGGAGTGGGAGGAGCTAGAGAAGTTCTCCAAGAGCAAGAAGTCTCCCATTGGCTACCTGGTAGGACCTCCTCCTCTTGCTCCTCCTCCTCCTCCCCTGCACAGCTGTTCTAAAGTTAAAACATCTCTGTCTGTCTGTCTGTCTGTCTGTCTGTCTGTCTGTCTGTCTGTCTGTCTGTCTGTCTGCTCTGTCTGTCTGTCTGTCTGTCTGTCTCGTCTCTGTCTCTGTCTCTGTCTCTGTCTCTGTCTCTGTCTCTCTCTCTGTCTCTCTCTCTCTCTCTCTCTCTCTCTCTCTCTCTCTCTCTCTCTCTCTCTCTCTCTCTCTCTCTCTCTCTCTCTCTCTCTCTCTCTCTCTCTCTCTCTCTCTCTCTCTCCCCAGCCCTTTGTGGACGTCTGTATGAAGAGGAATAATAAGTTTGAGGCAAAGAAGTACGTTACCAAGGTAACGCCAGAGCAGAAGGTCAGAGCTCACCTGGCCATTGGGTGAGTACCTGCCTGTCTGTCAGCCTGTCTGTCAATCTGTCTCTCAGCCTGTCTGTCAATCTGTCTCTCAGCCTGTCTGTCAATCTGTCTCTCAGCCTGTCTGTCTGTCATTGAAATGAGTTTCCAAGCAGCTGTCTCTCTCTCTCTCAGGGATATTGAAGGAGCAGCGGAGGCGGCCATGGAGAGGAGGAGCCAGGTGGAGATGGGGGCGGTGATCTCCCGCTGCTCCTCCTCCTCCCAGCGCCCCCTGCTGGACAAACTGCAGCACGCCCTCACCACCGCCAACAGGAAGTGACCTCATAGAGACAGACCGTAATGAATAAGTCACTAAGTGTCTTGATGATAATTGAGACAGCAGAGTGCAGAAGGCTTTGGCCATGCCCTTATCCTACCATGTAACTCCTCCCCCTGAATGAAAAGCTGCCATTAAAGAGGTTTGTGTTGAAAGTGTGTGTGTGTGTGTGTGTGTGTGTGTGTGTGTGTGGTGTGTGTGTGTGTGTGTGTGTGTGTGTGTGTGGTGTGTGTGTGTGTGTGTGTGTGTGTGTGTGTGTGTGTGTGGTGTGTGTGTGTGTGTGTGTGTGTGTGTGTGTGTGTGTGTGTGTGTGTGTGTGTGTGTGTGTGTGTGTGTGTGTGTGTGTGTGTGTGAACCCGTGATGTCTAAGGGTGTTCGAACAACAGGTAAAGTGGGATCCTCTGTGCGCCGGAATAGGAATGGAGTCACCACAGGGGTCAAGGTGCAATAATAATAATACATTTGTGGGAAAATAACAAGGGGTAGCAGACACAGGACAAACACCAACATATCTCAGGAACCAGGCCTAGGGACCTGGTGGAAGTAAGCCAAATCAAAAATAACTAAACAAAGCTCGGCAAAAAGGAAAACTAAACATCAAGCTAAGTTTCCCGGTTGACCAACTAAACGACTCTAGCTTAAAGGACATGGGTGGCATACCCCCTCTAACCTGGGGCGTTACCAATGAGTTACCTACGTGGTGAAAGTGTAAAGAGGCCTCTGTCTCAACTGTCCCCAAGACCTGAACCTTACCCATACCAACCACCGTAGGGACGTGCATGACATGAGGGGGACAAACAAAAGAGAGTGAGCTGGAACAAACAGGAAGCCTTCATACCAAACCAAAGAGGGTGAGCTGCAACAAACAGGAAGCCTTCATACCAAACAAAAGAGCAGGTGGCTGTGAATGGTGGAGTCCGGATCCTGGTGCTGGAGCAGGGCGGGGCTCTGACCTGTAACAGGGAACAAGGCCCACAGGGCCCAAATACCCATATAAACACAGTCAATATACCATATAAACACAGTCAATATACCATATAAACACAGTCACTGACATGGTCACACGCCTCGCCAATGTTTGCAAGTTGGAGTAGTTAGACTACTGACCTTTCCATTCACTAGTATCATTGAGCATAGAAATATAAATATAAGTCCACTAGTCCAAGTCGACTCGTTAAGTGATTAGGTAGCCCTTTATTCAATAGGCTGATACAAGTTCAGTTCAAAAGGCCTTTTCAATAATTCAAGGCTTAGTCAAGTTTCATGGCCTTTTGACCTCATCCCTCTGATGTGGACTTAACCACCTTACTGAAGTACGCCTCGCAGCCTGGTCCTGGCAGTATTACGTGTCTCCGTTGTAGGGGGTGATTAGTGCGGCTGGATGTATAATCCCATGGTTAATCCCTGATTCACGTAGTTTTCCTCTGACATCCTCTGGCCATCTCCGCAGTCCGATCGGGGAAGATCCTCACTTCCATTCCTTCCAGATATATGATATATCTATATCTAGATAGATATAGATATATATGATAGATGTATGACAGATACATGATATGATTTATATATGATAGATAGAGATATGATATATGATATAAATATATGATCGACATTTGATCGATATATGATATGATATATATATATGATATATAGATAGATATATTATATATGATAGATTTGAGATATATTTGAGATGGATAAATGTTAAACGGTCCTGTGTTGATTAACACTAATCAATAATTTCCAGTCACCTGGTGTCAGCGACACCTGGTGACTGGAAATGATTGATTAGCGTTAGCGTTAGCCAATCAGCTGCTGTGACGTCGGCGGGGGCGGGGCGTCATATTGAACACTTGGGCCGTGTTCCATTTCAGAGTCTGCAGCCTAAAAGGCTGCATTTGAAGGCTGCATACGTCACAGCCGCCGCGACAAGGCTGTCCCATTCCGTAGGCTCCTTCAAATGCAGCCTTCAAATGCAGCCTTAATTTCCCGAATTTGAAGTGTGCATCGATGCACACTTCTGCAGCCTTCGGTGCCAGAATATCCCAGAATGCATTTCGCACCAACCGAACAGAATTGTGGGCCGTGTTCAATTTCAGGACAGAATTTGAGCCCGGCTAAAAGCAGTTTTAGATCTCGCTGTAGCAGTGTAATTCAGTCACTTTATTAAGTTGTATTATTTTATTACGCGACAATATACCTATGTAGATTATACATATTTGTTCAGTTTATCCAAATAAAGCCTGTTTAGAAATATGCTACGGCGATTTCGGAGATGTCGGGAGCCGCATATGGGAAGCGCTGGCGCGGGCCAGCTGATCTCCCAGGCCGCCTGTGTGTGTGTGTGTATATATATGTGTGTATATATATATATATATATATATGTGTGTATATATATATATATGTATATATATGTATATATATAACAATAAAGATTGGTTAATATTGGTGAAGTTATAATTCCTATTTATATATATGTATATGTATATGTATATTTATATATATATATATATATATATGTATATATATATATATATATATGTATATATATATATATCTATATATATATATATGATATATATCTATATATATATATATATATATATATATATATATATATATATATATATATATATTAATAGGAATTATAACTTCACCAATATTAACCAATCTTTATTTACCCATGGTTCTGTCTTAGCCGAAATAACATCAAACGTCGACGCCGGCGGTGAAACTCCAGCTCCTTAAGTTCATTAGTTAAAAAGAATACTGAATACAAATCATCCATTTTTAACACGCAATTGATTTCCCTCGTATTATTAAACTCTCAAAAAGACGCTTCTAGTTGGACTATCTCCGCGGCTCTGGTCAGCGCGCGACGACGGTGGGCGTGGCGCTTCGTGACGCAGCTGGTGACGCATTCAGGAAGTACTCCGTAGGCTAGACCGTCCCATTTAACAAGTTTTTGAAGCAGCCTTCGAAGCAGCCTTAAGACTGCAGCCTTCGGATGCAGCCGAAGGATGCAGCCTTAAGGCTGCAGACCCTGAAATGGAACACGGCCTTGGACTCTTCACGTGATTTGTTTCGCCAGACGAGGAGCACTCAACTACCGTAGGGTAAGTAACGTTACTATATCCGTTACTATAACAGTGACGTTACTATATCCGTTACTATAATAGTGACGTTACTATAGCCGTTACTATAATATTGACGTCACTATAGCCGTCACTATATCAGTGACGTTCCTATAACAGTTACGTTACTATAGCCGTTACTATATCAGTGACGTTACTATATCTGTTACTTTAACAGTGACTTTACTATAACAGTTACGTTACTGTAGCCGTTACTATAATATTGACGTCACTATAGCCGTCACTATATCAGTGACGTTACTATATCCGTCACTCTAACAGTGACGTTACTATAACAGTTACGTTACTATAGCCGTTACTATAATATTGACGTCACTATAGCCGTCACTATATCAGTGACGTTACTATATCCGTTACTATAACAGTGACGTTACTATATCCGTTACTATAACAGTGACGTTACTATATCCGTCACTATATCAGTGACGTTACTATATCCGTCACTCTAACAGTGACGTTACTATATCCGTTACTATAACAGTGACGTTACTAAATCCGTCACTATAACAGTGACGTTACTATATCCCCCGGCTCCTAGCAAAAACTGTGGAGGTGTCCTTGATCAAGACCCCCTAACCCTAACTGCTCCTGACTCCTGGCTGTCTCCTTGATGGCTGACTCCTCCTGGGTGGATGAATGGGTGAATGTGAGGCATGACTTGTAAAGCACTTTGGATAAAAGCGCTATATAAAAGCCGGCATTATTATTATTATTATTATTATTATATCCGTTACTATAACAGTGACGTTACTATATCCGTTACTGTATCCGTCACTATAACAGTGACGTTACTATAGCTGTTACTATATCCGTTCCTATATCCGTTACTATAACAGTGACGTTACTATATCCGTTACTGTATCCGTCACTATAACAGTGACGTTACTATATCCGTTACTATACATGTTACTATAAAGGTAATGTAACTATATACGTTACTATAAAGGTAATGTTACTATATACATTACTATAAAGGTAATGTTACTATATACGTTACTATAAAGGTAATGTTACTATATACGTTACTATAAAGGTAATGTTACTATATACGTTACTATAAAGGTAATGTTACTATATATGTTACTATAAAGGTAATGTTACTATATACGTGACTATAATGGTAATGTTACTATATATGTAATGTTACTAAATACGTTACTATAAAGGTAGTTACTATATACGTAATGTTACTAAATACGTTACTGTACGGGAAATGTTACTATATTCCAGTGGTGAAGCATGTCTATCACAACTGGACCTTCTGTAGACCCCCCCCCCCCCATTCGAACATTCCGTTTTTCTAGTCAGACGGACATCACGGAGGAACTTTATGCGTTATCTCATTTAGGCAGATCAGATTGTCGCAGCCAATTGACAAGTGTACCATAGTTGTCAAAGCAGTGTCCATGTAGTGAAGTAACAGCCCAACACAGACCACCAGACACGCTATCGGTTAAAGGGACGGTCTAACACGCTTAACGTGAAAAGGCTTAATTAACTTAAAGTTCCAAAACAGCGATCAATAATCACCAAATGACTCTGGCATATGTCTTGTCATTTTCCTCTCATAAAGCTGCGTTAAGACTTTTCCTTACTGGCTCAATAGAGAGGAAAACACTTAATGTCACATAACGTCCATAATGGTAGGATTTAAGTTGAGATATTTTGACAGGTGAGAGTGCTAATGACAATGCCAGAGATTTTGTAACTCTTAGTTACGTTAAGTCTTTTCACGTTAAGCGATGCAAGTCAAAGATCAAGTCAAAACTCTCAATTTAAATGCACAACAATGTTTAACAAACCCAAGACAGCCATTAACTAATCATTCAACAAGTGTGTGGAAACAAAATGCAACAACCAGCTCAACGAGACGCAACACTGAGACAAAACCAGCAAAGACAAATTAGTCTCACTCACCAATGATGTTCACTTAAAGACCAAATCCATTCTCCTGTCCTTCTGGATGAATGTTTCGATAACCCGGTCATAAAGCTGATCACTGCTTTTCAGATCCAAAAGAAGTTGCCTTTCAATAGCTATGGAAGCTAATGCAGTCGGGATTGTCCTGTTCTGTTCCTCCATATGTTTTTATAATATTAAAATGTCCTTTCCACAGATGCAGTGGTGACAGGGATCGTAAAACTTTTTTATAATGTCCATCTTTACACTGAATGGTCGTCTTGAAAAGGTTACTAACAACAATTCCTCAACAACATCATCTTCACCTGTTGCCATTTCAACGTAAAAAACCTACATAGAAAAAATCCAACGTGGCACTAAGCTAGATCTTCTGTCTCGAGCCAGTGAACTAAATGGACCTTCTAGCGCACTATGGACCTGTGGGGAAATACGCCCATTGGATCAATAGATAATATATACAAATCAATATATGATTGGTTGATCAAATTTAGTCTAATGGCCAAAGCATTTGTGAATACTTTGGTTGAAGGATATTCTTCCCAGCAACCCAGAAAAATATCTGATTGGATGCCTTGTTTTTCCAACACAAAACCACTCAAATGCGTTGTGCATGGACCGAAAAAGACAAACAAATCAACGTAACTGTAATATAACAGATAATAATCGTAATGTTACTAAATTCGTTACTATACAGGAAAGTTACTATATACGTAATGTTACTATATACTGTACATGACTATAAAGGTAATGTTACTATATACGTTACTATAAAGGTAATGTTACTATAAACGTTACTATAAAGGTAATGTTACTATATACGTTACTATAAAGGTATTACTATTATATACTTCTCTCTCCTCTCCCTCCTTTCCTCTACTCCTCCTCTCCCTCCTCTCCTCTACTCCACCTCTCTCCTCCTCTCCTCTACTCCTCTCTCCTCCTCTCCTCTCCTCCTCTCTCATCCTCTCTCCTCTCCTCTACTCCTCTCCCTCCTCTCCTCTACTCCTCTCTCATCCTCTCTCCTCTCCTCTACTCCTCCTCTCCTCTACTCCTCTCTCCTCCTCTCCCTCCTCTCCTCTCCTCCTCTCTCATCCTCTCTCCTCTCCTCTACTCCTCCTCTCTCCTCCTCTCCCTCCTCTCCTCTACTCCTCTCTCCTCCTCTCCCTCCTCTCCTCTACTCCTCTCTCATCCTCTCTCCTCTCCTCTACTCCTCCTCTCCTCTACTCCTCTCTCCTCCTCTCCCTCCTCTCCTCTACTCCTCTCTCCTCCTCTCCCTCCTCTCCTCTACTCCTCTCTCCTCCTCTCCCTCCTCTCCTCTACTCCACCTCTCTCCTCCTCTCTCATCCTCTCTTCTCTCCTCTACTCCACCTCTCTCTCCCCTCCTCTACTCCACCTCTCTCCTCCTCTCTCCTCTACTGCACCTCTCTCCTCCTCTCTCCTCTACTCCACCTCTCTCCTCCTCTCTCCTCTCCTCTACTCCACCTCTCTCCTCCTCTCTCCTCTCCTCTACTCCACCTCTCTCCTCCTCTCTCCTCTCCTCTACTCCACCTCTCTTCTCTCCTCTACTCCACCTCTTTCCTCCTCTCCCTCCTCTACTCTACTCCACCTCTCTCTCTCCTCTACTCCTCCTCTCTCCTCCTCTCCTCCTCTCCTTCCTCTCCTCTACTCCACCTCTCTCCTCCTCTCTCTTCTCTACTCCTCCTCTCCTGTCCTCTCTCTCCTCCCTCCTTTCCTCTACTCCACCTCTTTCCTCCTCTCCCTCTACTCTACACCACCTCTCTCCTCCTCTCTCTCCTCTACTCCTCCTCTCTCCTCCTCTCCTTCCTCTCCTCTACTCCACCTCTCTCCTCTACTCCTCCTCTCTCCTCCTCTCCTTCCTCTCCTCTACTCCTCCTCTCTCCTCCTCTCCTTCCTCTCCTCTACTCCACCTCTCTCCTCCTCTCTCTCCTCTACTCCTCCTCTCTCGTCCTCTCTCTCCTCCCTCCTTTCCTCTACTCCACCTCTCTCCTCCTCTCTCTCCTCTACTCCACCTCTCTCCTCCTCTCTCCTCTACTCCTCTCTCCTCCTCTCTTTCCTCTCCTCTACTCCACCTCTCTCCTCCTCTCCCTCCTCTCCTCTACTCCTCTCTCCTCCTCTCCCTCCTCTCCTCTACTCCTCTCTCCTCCTCTCCCTCCTCTCCTCTACTCCTCTCTCCTCCTCTCTTTCCTCTCCTCTACTTCACCTCTCTCCTCCTCTCCCTCCTCTCCTCTACTCCTCTCTCCTCCTCTCCCTCCTCTCCTCTACTCCTCTCTCCTCCTCTCCCTCCTCTCCTCTACTCCTCCTCTCTCTCCCCTCCTCTACTCCACCTCTCTCCTCCTCTCTCCTCTCCTCTACTCCACCTCTCTCCTCTCCTCTACTCCACCTCTCTCCTCCTCTCTCCTCTCCTCTACTCCACCTCTCTTCTCTCCTCTACTCCACCTCTTTCCTACTCTCCCTCCTCTACTCTACTCCACCTCTCTCCTCCTCTCTCTCCTCTACTCCTCCTCTCTCCTCCTCTCCTTCCTCTCCTCTACTCCACCTCTCTCCTCCTCTCTCTTCTCTACTCCTCCTCTCCTGTCCTCTCTCTCCTCCCTCCTTTCCTCTACTCCACCTCTTTCCTCCTCTCCCTCTACTCTACTCTACTCCACCTCTCTCCTCCTCTCTCCTCTACTCCTCCTCTCTCCTCCTCTCCTTCCTCTCCTCTACTCCACCTCTCTCCTCTACTCCACCTCTCTCCTCCTCTCTCTCCTCTACTCCTCCTCTCTCGTCCTCTCTCTCCTCCCTCCTTTCCTCTACTCCACCTCTCTCCTCCTCTCTCTCCTCTACTCCACCTCTCTCCTCTCTCCTCTCCTCTACTCCACCTCTCTCTCCTCTCCTCTACTCCTCCTCTCTCTCCTCCTCCCTCCTCTCCTCTACTCCTCCTCTCTCCTCCTCTCCTCTACTCCTCCTCTCTCCTCTTCTCTCTCCTCTCCTCCTCTCTCCTCCTCTCTCCTCCCTCCTCTCCTCTACTCCTCCTCTCTCCTCTACTCCCTCTCTCTCCTCTCTCCTCCTCTCTCCTCCCTCCTCTCCTCTACTCCTCCTCTCTCTCCTCTCCCTCCTCTCCCCTACTCCTCCTCTCTCTCCTCTCTCTTCCTCTCTCTCCTCTTCTTCATCTCAGGTAATTTACCTGTCGGATGATGTCATCGGTGAAAGTGGAGTGTGTGGTGAGGGAGAGCTGTCTGATTGGTGAAGGGCCGGTGTGGGAGGAGTCAGAACAGTCGCTGCTGTACGTGGACATCGCCGGGCAGAAGATCCACCGCTGGAACCCAGCAACCAATAGGAAACAGTCTGTTGCCACAGGTGACCCTGGTCTGGGCCAATCAGAAGCCAGAGAGCAAACACACCTCCCATCACCTGGGCAAACTAAACTCTCTGTCTGTCTCTCTGTCTCTCTCGCTCTCTGTCTGTCTGTCTGTCTGTCTGTCTGTCTCAGGTCACATGGTTGGTTTTGCAGTTCCTCGTAGGTCAGGTGGTTATGTGGCGGGGGTGGGGCGGAGCTTCGTGGCTGTTGATTGGTCGACGGGGACTGTGAGCCGATTGGTGGACGTGGACGCAGACAAACCCAACAACCGCTTCAACGACGGGAAGGTGGACCCTGCTGGACGACTGCTGGCTGGTATCATTAACTAGATCTAACTAGAACCACTAACTAGAACTAACTAGTACCACCAACTGGTACCACCAACTAATACTAACCAGTACTAACTAGTTCTAACTAGCACCACTCACTAGTACTTACTAGTACCACTAACAAGTACTAACAAGTTCCACTAACTAGTACCATTAGCTAGGACTAATGTGTGCTACTAACTATTACCACTAATAAGTACTAGTACCACTAACTAGTACCACGTACTAGTACTTACCTCTAACTAACTAGAATCTCTAACGTGTACTACTTACTAGTACCACTCACTAGTACCTCTCACCAGTCACACTAACTAGTACTACTAACTAAGTTGTACCTCTAAATATTACTACTAACTAGTACATCTAACTAACTACTGCCTATAACCAGGGGCGGACTGGCAATCTGGCAGTTCTGGCAAATGCCAGAAGGGCCGACGCACTTTTGGGGGCCGGCCCATTCCACCCCCTTTCTGAAAGTGGGCCGGTCAAGGGACTAAATGCCAGGGCCGAATTTTTGTCCCAGTCCGCCCCTGCCTATAACTGTAACTACTAACTAACTAGTACCCCAAACTAGAACGACTAACTAACTAGTACCTCTAACTAGTACCTCTAACTAACTCTCTCCTCCCCCTCTCTCTCCTCTCTCCTCTATCTACCACTAACTTAGTAGCACTACTCACTAGTAAATCTAACTAGCCATACTCCCTAATGAGCACCACTACCTCGTGCCTCTAACTAGTGTGTGTCCAGGTACTATGGACCTGGGAGAGGATCCAGCGGTTCCCCAGAAGCAGCAGGGGTCACTGTACTCCCTGAACTCTGACCTATCTGTTACCAAGCACTTCAGCCAGGTCCTCCTCCTCTCTCCTCCTCTCCTCTCTCTCTCCTCTCTCTCCTCCTCTCCTCTCTCTCCTCTCTTCTCTCTCCTCTCTCTCTCCTCTCTCCTCTTCCTTCTCATGTGATGAGTATTTCTTGGTCTGATGAGTATTTCTTTGTTAGTATTTCCTGGTATGATGAGTATTTAATGCTATTAGTATTTCTGGTCATGTGATGAGTATATCCTGTCATGTGACCAGGTGGACATATCCAACGGTCTGGACTGGTCACCTGACCATAAGATCTTCTACTACATCGACAGCCTGAGCTTCAGGGTGGATGCATTCAGCTATGACCTGAACACTGGCTCTCTGAGTAAAATACACATTATATACACTATAAATACACATATATATATATAATATACCTACATTCATATATATCTTATATAAATACACATTTATGACCTGAACACTGGCTCTCTGAGTAAAATACACATTATATATAATATAAATACACATATATATAATATACCTACATACATATATATATTATATAAATGTATATACGGTATATATATATGTATATAAAATATACATACATACATATATATACAATATAAATACACATATATGACCTGAACACTGGCTCTCTGAGTAAAATATACATTATATACAATAAATACACTTATATATAATATACCTACATTCAGATATATCTTATATAAATACACACACATATATATATATATATATATATATATATATATATATATATATATATATATATATATACATATATTTATAATATAAATACATATATATGACCTGAACACTGGCTCTCTGAGTATGGACACACATATATAATATACATATGTATTTATAATACACACCAAACGTGCATCTAATAGACATTCAGTATAAATAGTCTACATGTTTCTAATAATCACATATAGTATATATTTGTGTAGTGAATATTGTTTCTATTTCAGGTAACCGTAGACAAGTTTACCGTCTGCAAGAGGAAGAGGGCATCCCAGACGGTAGGAATATACTCTAGATTTATATTCTATAATAGATATATATATAGATTTATATATACAATATATAATATCTACTTATATTATATATATGTAATACAAGTATATATATATAGTTTATTGTGTGTATATACAGTACTTTATATGTAATATATATATATATTTAATATATTTAATATACTGTATGTCTAATGTATTTTGTAGGTATGTGTGCATACAGTACTCCATATTTAATTTACAGTACAGTATTTAATATATATATTTAAAATATATATAATGTATATTGTAGGCTTGTGTATATACAGTACTTTATATTTAATGTATATATTTAATATAGATTTTAAGTATATGTATATACAGTACTTTATATTAAATGTATATTTTAGGTATGTGCATTGTGTGTTAGGTGTTATGTGTAGGTATTTATATTTAATATATTTTATATATATTTTTATACAGTGCTTTATATTAAGTATATTTCATTAAATTAAATATATCTTTTAATATATATTGTAGGTATGTGTGTGGATATACAGTGTATATACTGTAGTGTAGTATATTTCATATATATAATGTAAATTTAATTTATATTTGAGGAATGTGTATGCATGGTTTAGTACTTTATATTTAATATATCTTGTATGTGTATTATATATTGTAATACATATCGTAGGTGTGTGTATATACAGTTCTTCATATGAAGTATATTTCATATCTTTAATATGTCTTTTAATATCTATTGTAGGTATGTGTGTGGATAGTGATGGAGGACTCTGGGTTACTTGTTATAATGGAGGAAGAGTCATCCAGATTGACCCCAATGTTGGTGAGGACCTGTCTGTCTCTCTCTTAGTCTGTCTGTCTGTTTACCTGTCAGTCTGTCTCTCTGTCTTTCTGTCTTTCTGTCTCTTTACCTGTCTGCCTGTTTACCTGTTTACCTGTCTGTCTGTCTGTTTACCTGTCCGTCTATCAGTCTGTCTCTCTGTCTTTCTGTCTCTGTTTACCTGTCTGCCTGTTTACCTGGGCAGCAGTATAGCTCAGGAGGTAGAGCGGTCGCCTCACAACCTTCCGGTTGCTGGTTCAATCCCCTGGCTCCTCCTAGCAACAAAAAAACAACCTGTGGAGGTGTCCTTGAGCAAGACACCCTAACTGCTCCTGACATGCTGGCTGTAAGCATGCAGAAATAAATAATAAAAGATGCATAAAGCATCTTTTACCTGCCAGTCTGTTTACCTGTCTGTCTGCATGTTTACCTATCTGTCTGTTTATCTGTCTGTCTATTTACCTGTCTGTTTACCTGTCTGCCTGTTTATCTGTCTGTCTGTTTCCCTGTCTGCTTGTCTATTTATCTGTGTCTGTCTGTACCTGTCTGCCTGTATGTTTCCCTGTCTGTATGCCTGTTTATCTGTCTGTCTGTTTCCCTGTCTGTCTGTTTCCCTGTCTGTCTGCCTGTTTATATTTCTGTCTGTCTGTTTACCTGTCTGCCTGTCTGTCTGTGTGTTTCCCTGTCTGTCTGTCTGTTTACCTGTCTGCCTGTCTGTTTCCCTGTCTGTCTGTCGGTTTACCTGTCTGTCTTTCTGTTTACCTGTCTGTCTGTTAACTTGTGTCTGTCTGTCTGTCTGCCTGTTTCCCTGTCTGTCTGACTGTTTACCTGTCTGTCTGTGTGTCCAGGGGTCAGGGTCCTGTCTGTCCCTCTGCCCGTTTCCAAGACGACCTCCTGCTGCTTCGGAGGTCCCACCTTCAGTGACCTCTACGTGACCTCGGCCTCCCTAGGGGTCGACCTCCAGCTCCACCCCCTGGAAGGCTCCACCTTCAAGGTGTGTGTGTGTGTGTGTGTGTGTGTGTGTGTGTGTGTGTGTGTGTGTGTGTGTGTGTGTGTGTGTGTGTGTGTGTGTGTGTGTGTGTGTGTGTGTGTGTGTGTGTGTGTGTGTGTGTGTGTGTGTGTGTGTGTGTGTGTGTGTGTGTGTAATCATGTGTGTGTGTGTAATAATGTGTGGTCTCTTCAGGTTTCAGGCCTGGGGGTTAAAGGTCTTCCTACAAATTCCTTCTCTGGTTGAAGTCCATGATGCCCCTCCCCCTCAGCCTGAAATAAACAGTTAAAATCACATTAAATAAACTGTTAAAATCACATGAACTAAACTTATGAAATTAAACTTTTATCACAATACTTTTACTTGTATCAGAGTATTTATTACTTGTATCAGAGTATGTGTTTACTTGTATAAGAATACTTCTATTATATGTCTTAACTGTATTTATTCAATGTATGAAACACTGAACTACAAACCATTGTTACTGGTTAATCCAATCAAGCCAATGTAGACCAACCTGGACCCACTAGTACCAGTTAGACCGACCAACCTGGACCCACTAGGACCAGTTAGACCGACCAACCTGGACCCACTAGTACCAGTTAGACCGACCAACCTGGACCCACTAGGACCAGTTAGACCGACCAACCTGGACCCACTAGGACCAGTTAGACCGACCAACCTGGACCCACTAGGACCAGTTAGACCGACCAACCTGGACCCACTAGGACCAGTTAGACCGACCAACCTGGACCCACTAGGACCAGTTAGACCGACCAACCTGGACACACTAGGACCAGTTAGACCGACCAACCTGGACCCACTAGGATCAGTTAGACCGACCAACCTGGACCCACTAGGACCAGTTAGACCGACCAACCTGGACCCACTAGGATCAGTTAGACCGACCAACCTGGACCCACTAGGACCAGTTAGACCGACCAACCTGGACCCACTAGGACCAGTTAGACCGACCAACCTGGACCCACTAGGACCAGTTAGACCAACCAACCTGGACCCACTAGGACCAGTTAGACCAACCTGGACCCACTAGGACCAGTTAGACTGACCAACTTGGACCCACTAAGACCAGTTAGACCAACCTGGACCCACTAGGACCAGTTAGACCGACCAACATGGACCCACTAGGATCAGTTAGACCGACCACCCTGGACCCACTAGGACCAGTTAGACCGACCAACCTGGACCCACTAGGACCAGTTAGACCGACCAACCTGGACCCACTAGGACCAGTTAGACTCTGATACAAATAGAGGTGTCTTCACTCCAGGGTCACGTGACCAGGGAGGGACCTGACTGACCAGGGACCTGACTGACCAGGGACCTGACTGACCAAATACCTGGCTAACCAGGGAGGGACCTGACTGACCAGGGACCTGACTGAGTAAATACCTGGCTAACCAGGGAGGGACCTGACTGACCAGGGACCTGACTGACCAAAGACCTGACTGACCAAAGACCTGACTGACCAAAGACCTGACTGACCAGGAACCTGATTGACCAAAGACCTGACTAACCAGGGAGGGACCTGACTGACCTGGGACCTGACTGACCAAGGACCTGACTGACCAAAGACCTGACTGACCAGGGACCTGACTGACCAAGGAGGGACCTGACTGACCAAAGACCTGACTGACCAAAGACCTGACTGACCAGGGATCTGACTGACCAGGGACCTAACACTAGTTGATTCAGAACTAAACAGCATTTAGTAGTTACTGGTATTAATTTGTTTTGCTACGTTAGGATGAAAATTCGTAATAAACTTTGTTGTTCATGGTGGAATTAGTGAATTTCATGATCTTGTAGAGTGTTGGGTCAAAGGTATCTTGTGGGTGACTTTACACATTTTGGCATCTCTGGCTAGCCTGTTTAGACATTTCGTAAAATATAAACTGAAAAGAATCAGTCCTGAACTTCACGGATCATCAGAGAAAGACAAACTCAATGGATGACTGATCTGAGACGCTGGTTCATCAGTTGTGTGGTCAGACCTTGTCCTCCATCTTCACCCTTAACAATACTCCTCATTAAGGAGCAGGAAGGCGTTAACCGGTACAGATATGGGTCATTAATGAGCAGGTAGGGGTTAGACAGTACAGAGACAGGTCATTAAGGAGCAGGTAGGGGTTAGACAGTACAGAGACAGGTCATTAAGGAGCAGGTAGGGGTTAGACGGTACAGAGACGGGTCATTAAGAAGCAGGTAGGGGTTAGACAGTACAGAGACAGGTCATTAGGGAGCAGGTAGGGGTTAGACGGTACAGAGACAGGTCATTAAGGAGCAGGTAGGGGTTAGACGGTACAGAGACGGGTCATTAAGGAGCAGGTAGGGGTTAGACGGTACAGAGAAGTGTCATTAAGGAGCAGGTAGGGGTTAGACAGTACAGAGACAGGTCATTAAGGAGCAGGTAGGGGTTAGACAGTACAGAGACGGGTCATTAAGGAGCAGGTAGGGGTTAGACAGTACAGAGACGGGTCATTAAGGAGCAGGTAGGGGTTAGACGGTACAGAGAAGTGTCATTATGGAGCAGGTAGGGGTTAGACAGTACAGTACCCTGCCTCCAGAAGGAAAGCTACATAAACAAAAATAAATACAGCTCAAGTTGTTTATTTATTTTATTGATACTGTTTGGTAGAGAGTGATGTGGATGTGAAACTATATTGAATATCACATTTTAAACTAATGCTGTTCTATGGTTAACAAACTGGTTTAATACAGAGTATTTATATTCACAAGCAGCAGCTCACTCCCTATTGGCTGAAGAGTCACATCAGTGATGTCATCTTTAGGTCATCACCATTCCAGATCAGAGTATTGGCTGATTTGAGGTGTGATGTCATCGCTTAAGGTGTGATGTCATCGATTAAGGTGTTATGTCATTGCTTAAGGTGTGATGTCATCAGGGTATGACATCATCATCTGGGTGTGATGTAATCGTCTGGGTGTGATGTCATCGTCTGGGTGTGATGTCATCCTCTAGGTGTGATGTCATCGTCTGGGTGTGATGACATCGTCTGGGTGTGATGTCATCAAGATATGACATCATCGTCTGGGTGTGATGTCATCGTCTGGGTGTGATGTCATCAAGATATGACATCATCGTCTGGGTGTGATGTCATCGTCTGGGTGTGATGTCATCGTCTCGGTGTTATGCCATCGTCTGGGTGTGATGTCATCGTCTGGGTGTGATGTCATCGTCTGGGTGTGATGTCATTGTTGTGGGGTTCAGGCAAATGGCTGACCTGAAGTATGAGGTCTCTGGACCCGATCCAGTGTGCCACTGATCCAGGGCAGGAAGCGGGACAGTTTGGTGAAGACCAGGCCCCTCCCCCTGGGGGGGCGGGGCAGCAGCAGGCCAGTGAGGAAGGCGGTCCCGTGGTGTCGGGACGCCACCGGCGACGCCCTCCAGCGCCCCGCCACTTCCTGTCGGTCCCCCCGGCCGGCCATGCAGAACATCTTGTTGCTGATTGGGCGAGAGGCGTTGAGAAGGCGGAGACAGTCGTTTGGGGTCTCGTAGGTCACTACCTCCGACCCCCGACCCAGCCACACCAGCCCGGGGCTCCCGGCCCGCATCAGAACCTTCTCCCCAAAGTCCTTGGTGGGCAGGCAGAGGGGGAAGAGGGTGGGGCCTAAGGTCAGGGGCGTGGCCAAGTGGAGCAGCGCCAAGTCGTTGTCATGGTGACCCAGCCGGAAGCCCCGGTGGACGAAGGAACCAAGGATGGAGACCTTCTGAACTCCTGTTATTATAACATGTTATAAAAGGTTACTGTACATGAAATATGTTATTACTGTTATTATTATTATTACATGTAATAACATGTTACTGTACATTAAATACTTTATCACTGTTATTATAACATGTGACTGTACATGAAATACCTTGGTATATATAACCTGTTATACATTCTTAGAACTATTTGTATAACATGTTCTTACTATCATCATAACATGTTGTTACTGTTATCATAACATATTACTGTTATTATAGCATTTTGTTGTAATACCTTTATTTTAATCTGTTATTACTTATACTGTGTATTACATGTATTACTGTTATTACAACACTTTAATACTGTTATTATAACATGTTACTGTACATGTCATCTGTGTGTGTTTGGTTGAGTGTGTGTGTGTGTGTGTGTGTGTGTGTGTGTGTGTGTGGTTGAGTGTGTGTGCGTGTGTGTGTGTGTGGTTGAGTGTGTGTGTGTATGTGGTTGAGTGTGTGCGTGTGTTTGAGTGTGTGTGTGTGTGTGTGTGTGTGGTTGAGTCTGTGTGTGTGTGTGTGTGTGTGTGTGTGTGTGTGTGTGTGTGTCTCACCCTGGAGAACATGCAGGCTTGTTGCTGCTCCTGTGTAACACTGAGCTGAGGTCAAGATGGCCACGCCCCCTATGACCACGCCCTCGCATAGCTCCTCCCCCTTGTTGTCTACTAGCGATACCTGACAACATAACAATAACAGAACACTACTCATTATATCAAAACATAATAATCATATATAACATTTATATATGTATATATAATATAACAAATAATAATTTGGTATATATTGTTATAAAAAGTGTTTACATCTTGTTCATGATTTAGCTATCGGCCTCTCTTCCCATTGGCTGGAAAAGAGGAGGATGGTTGTGATTGGCTGAGAGACCTACCTGCCACGGACACCGGCCATCAGAGCATGTGGGCGGAGCTAAGGTTGTTTGGTTTTCGTTGCTCAGCAACCACCGTCCACAAGGATACTCAACTGGTAACAAAATACACACATCAGGTCAGGTACAGTTGTGTGTCAGGTAGACAGGTGTATCTGTCAGGAACAGGTGTGTGTCAGGTAGAAATGTGTATCTGTCAGGAAGACAGGTTTGTTTCAGATAGACAGGTGTATCTGTCAGCTAGACAGGTGTGTGTCAGGTAGACAGGTTTATCTGTCAGGTAGACAGGTTTATCTGTCAGGTAGACAGGTGTATCTGTCAGCTAGACATGTGTGTGTCAGGTAGACAGGTGTATCTGTCAAGTTGACAGGTGTGTGTCAGGTGTGCCTTACCGTCAGGCAGACAGGTGCGCTGGTCCGTGTGCAACCTGAATCCCTCGGTGCAGGAACAGATCAGCTCAAGGTTCCACACTCTACAGAACTGTTGACAGGAACCAGGACCATCCACGGAGCACTGAACCTCTACATGGAAAGTAGTCGATTAGTAGTTGTGGGGTCAAGTTACCTGCTATAGTGACTTGTGAGGTCATGTTACCTGCTATAGTGACTTGTGGGGTCATGTTACCTGCTATAGTGACTTGTGAGGTCATGATACCTGCTATAGTGACTTGTGAGGTCATGTTACCTGCAATAGTGACTTGTGAAGTCATGTTACCTGCTATAGTGACTTGTGGGTCATGTTACCTGCTATAGTGACTTGTGAGGTCATGTTACCTGCTATAGTGACTTGTGAAGTCATGTTACCTGCTATAGTGACTTGTGAGGTCGTGTTACCTGCTATAGTGACTTGTGAAGTCATGTTACCTGCTATAGTGACTTGTGGGTCATGTTACCTGCTATAGTGACTTGTGAGTTCATGTTACCTGCTATAGTGACTTGTGGGGTCATGTTACCTGTTATAGTGACTTGTGAGATCATGTTACCTGCTATAGTGACTTGTAGGGACGTATAACCTGCTATTTTGACTTGTGAGGTCATGTTACCTGCAATAGTGACTTGTGAAGTCATGTTACCTGCTATAGTGACTTGTGAGGTCGTGTTACCTGCTATAGTGACTTGTGAGGTCATGTTACCTGCTATAGTGACTTGTGAGGTCATGTTTACTACAATAGTGACGTGTAGGGATGTATAAACTGCTATTTTGACTTGTGATGTGTTACCTGCTATAGTGACTTGTGATGTCATGTTACCTGCTACAGTGACTTGTGGGGTCATGTTACCTGCTATAGTGACTTGTGGGGTCATATTACAAGCTATAGTGACTTGTGAGGTCATGTTACCTGCTATAGTGACCTGTGAGGTCATATAACCTGCTATAGTGACTTGTGAGGTCATGTTACCTGCTATAGTGACTTGTGAGATCATGTTAACTACAATAGTGACTTGTAGGGACGTATAACCTGCTATTTTGACTTGTGATGTGTTACCTGCTATAGTGACTTGTGATGTCATGTTACCTACTAAAGTGACTTGTGGGGTCATGTTACCTGCTATAGTGACTTGTAGGGATGTATAACCTGCTATTTTGACTTGTGATGTGTTACCTACTTTAGTGACTTGTGATGTCATGTTACCTGCTATAGTGACTTGTGAAGTCATGTTACCTGCTATAGTGACTTGTGGGGTCATGTTACCAGCTATAGTGACCTGTGAGGTCATATAACCTGCTATAGTGACTTGTGAGGTCATGTTACCTGCTATAGTGACTTGTGAGATCATGTTACCTGCTATAGTGACTTGTAGGGACGTATAACCTGCTATTTTGACTTGTGATGTGTTACCTGCTATAGTGACTTGTGATGTCATGTTACCTGCTATACTGACTTGTGGGGTCATGTTACCTGTTATAGTGACTTGTGAGATCATGTTACCTGCTATAGTGACTTGTAGGGACGTATAACCTGCTATTTTGACTTGTGAGGTCATGTTACCTGCAATAGTGACTTGTGAAGTCATGTTACCTGCTATAGTGACTTGTGAGGTCGTGTTACCTGCTATAGTGACTTGTGAGGTCGTGTTACCTGCTATAGTGACTTGTGAGGTCATGTTACCTGCTATAGTTACTTGTGAAGTCATGTTACTGCTATAGTGAATTGTGAGGTCATGTTACCTGCTATAGTGACTTGTGAAGTCATGTTACCTGCTATAGTGACTTGTGAGGTCATGTTTACTACAATAGTGACTTGTAGGGACGTATAAACTGCTATTTTGACTGGTGATGTGTTACCTGCTATAGTGACTTGTGATGTCATGTTACCTGCTAAAGTGACTTGTGGAGTCATGTTACCTGCTATAGTGACTTGTGGGGTCATATTACAAGCTATAGTGACTTGTGAGGTCATGTTACCTGCTATAGTGACCTGTGAGGTCATTTATCCTGCTATAGTGACTTGTGAGGTCATGTTAACTACAATAGTGACTTGTAGGGACGTATAAACTGCTATTTTGACTTGTGATGTGTTACCTGCTATAGTTACTTGTGATGTCATGTTACCTACTAAAGTGACTTGTTGGGTCATGTTACCAGCTAGTGTGACTTGTGAGGTCATGTTACCTGCTATAGTGACTTGTGGGGTCATGTTACCAGCTATTGTGACTTGTGAGGTCATGTTACCTGCTATAGTGACTTGTGAGGTCATGTTACCTGCTATAGTGACTTGTGAGGTCATGTTAACTACAATATTGACTTTTAGGGACGTATAACCTGCTATTTTTACTTGTGATGTGATACCTGCTATAGTGACTTGTGAGGTCATGTTAACTACAATATTGACTTTTAGGGAAGTATAACCTGCTATTTTTACTTGTGAGGTCATGTAACCTGCTATAGTGACTTGTGATGTCGTGTTACCTGCTATAGTGACTTGTGAGGTCATGTTACCTGCTATAGTGACTTGTGGGGTCATGTTACCTGCTATAGTGACTTGTGAGGTCATGTTACCTGCTATAGTGACTTGTGAGGTCATGTTACCTGCAATAGTAACTTGTGAAGTCATGTTACCTGCTATAGTGACTTGTGAGGTTGTGTTACCTGCTATAGTGACTTGTGAGGTCATCTTACCTGCTATAGTTACTTGTGAAGTCATGTTACCTGCTATAGTGAATTGTGAGGTCATGTTACCTGCTATAGTGACTTGTGAAGTCATGTTACCTGCTATAGTGACTTGTGAGGTCATGTTTACTTCAATAGTGACTTGTAGGGACGTATAAACTGATATTTTGACTTGTGATGTGTTACCTGCTATAGTGACTTGTGATGTCATGTTACCTGCTAAAGTGACTTGTGGGGCCATGTTACCTGCTATAGTGACTTGTGGGGTCATATTACAAGCTATAGTGACTTGTGAGGTCATGTTACCTGCTATAGTGACCTGTGAGGTAATTTAGCCTGCTATAGTGACTTGTGAGATCATGTTACCTGCTATAGTGACATGTGAAGTCATGTTACCTGCTATAGTGACTTGTGAGGTCATGTTAACTACAATAGTGACTTGTAGGGACGTATAACCTGCTATTTTGACTTGTGATGTGTTACCTGCTATAGTGACTTGTGATGTCATGTTACCTACTAAAGTGACTTGTGGGGTCATGTTACCAGCTATTTTGACTTGTGAGGTCATGTTACCTGCTATAGTGACTTGTGATGTCGTGTTACCTGCTATAGTGACTTGTGAGGTCATGTTACCTGCTATAGTGACTTGTGAGGTCATGTTTCCTGCTATAGTTACTTGTGGAGTCATGTTACCTGCTATAGTGACTTGTGAGGTCATGTTACCTGCTATAGTGACTTGTGAGGTCATGTTACCTGCTATAGTGACTTGTGAGGTCATGTTACCTGCTATACTGACTTGTGGGGTCATGTTACCTGCTATAGTGACTTGTGGGAACGTGCTACCTGCTATAGTGACTTGTGAGGTCATATTACCTGCTATAGTGACTTGTGAGGTCATATTACCTGCTATAGTGACTTGTGGGGTCATGTTACCTTCTAAAGTGACTTGTGGGATTGTGTTACCTGCTTTAGTGATTTGTGGGGTCGTGTTACCTGCTATAGGGATTTGTGGGGTCGTGTTACCTGCTATAGTGACTTGTTGGGTCATTTTACTTGCTATAGTGACTTGTGTGCTATAGTGACTTGTTGGGTCGTGTTACCTGCCTTAGTGAGTTGTGGGGTTGTGTTACCTGCTTTAGTGAATTGTTGGGTCGTGTTACCTGCTATAGTGACTTGAGGGGGTCGTGTTACCTGCTATAGTGACTTGTGAGGTTGTGTTACCTGCTTTAGTGACTTGTGGGGTCATGTTACCTGCTATAGTGACTTGTGAGGTCATGTTACCTGCTATAGTGACTTGTGAGGTCAAGTTACCTGCTATAGTGACTTGTGAGGTCATGTTACCTGCTATAGTGACTTGTGAGGTCACGTTACCTGCTATAGTGACTTGTGAAGTCATGGTACCTGCTATAGTGACATGTGAAGTCATGTTACTTGCTATAGTGATTTGTGAGGTCATGTTACCTGCTATAGTGACTTGCGAGGACGTGTTATCTTCTATAGTGACTTGTGAGGTTGTGTTACCTGCTATAGTGACTTGCGAGGACATGTTATCTTCTATAGTGACTTGTGAGGTCGTGTTACCTGGTTTAGTGACTTGCGAGGACGTGTCTGGTGCGGCCGGTCTCTGCTCACAGGTCGGTCCATAGTACGGGTCCCTGCAGGTGCAGACAAAGCCGCCCACTCGGTCAGTACAGTTCCCACCATGGAGACAAGGGTTTGGCTGACACTGGTCTCCATCTGCCAATCACAGAGGAGAAAACCCTCCTTTAACACACATGCAGGTGAACAGATAGGATAGAGAGAGAGACAGATGATAGAGACTGAGAGACAGACATATGAAAGAGAGAAAGACATATGATAGATAGAGATAGATAGATAGATAGATAGAGAGAGGGAGAGAGACAGATTATAGAGAGACAGACAGATGAGGGTTAGGGTAAGACGATAGAGAGACAGACAGATGATAGAGAGCTAGGTGATAGAGAGACATGTCACCGTACCGTAGTAAATGGTCCAGAATGAGATCTGAAAGAAGAAACAGGATGTGCTCATGATATCACTAAAACCACAT
>CM051009.1:14208907-14211407 GCA_027704905.1 Muraenolepis orangiensis
TCTACTACTGAGGTGGGGAATAGAACCTCTAAACCTGCAGTGTTAGTGCCTTGCTCTACTACTGAGGTAGGGAATAGAACCTCTAACCCTGCAGTGTTAGTGCCTTGCTCTACTACTGAGGTAGGGAATAGAACCTCTAACCCTGCAGTGTTAGTGCCTTGCTCTACTACTGAGGTAGGGAATATAACCTCTAACCCTGTAGTGTTAGTGCCTTGCTCTACTACAGAGGTAGGGAATAGAACCCCTAACCCTGCAGTGTTAGTGCCTTGCTCTACGTACCCAGGATGACATAGATGGATCGTGATTGGTTCATGCAGTGGGCGGCAGTCAGGATGAGGAAGTTGTTCAAGATGGTTCCTCCACAGAACCCCCGGTGTTCCTCGTTCAGAAGAAGAGCCTGAAGAACAGCAAGAACCAGCTCTACCTTAACAAGTAACAGTTTACCTGCTGCCAGAAGAAGCAGCAGAACAAGTATAAATCAATAGAACCAGTATAAACCAATGTAAACCAACAACCACCTCTACCTCAACCTTAATCAGTCAGTCAATCAACAGTTGACCAGCCACCAGTAGAACCAGTAGAAACCAGTTGACCTGCCAGTATAACCCGCATAAACCAGTATGAACCAGTTGTAGTAGACAACGCTGCCACCAGCCATTAAAATGGCTTATTGAGGGCTTCTTGAGGGCTCCCACACTTCAACCCCAGGTGGACCACCTGCCACCAACCCGCTACCCTCCAGGCTGCGGTCACCTTGGCAGACGACCATCTGGCCCCGGAGCCATGGGATCGGCTTGGGAGGCAGGAACCTCAACCACCCTCCTGCACCGCATTGCCCCCACGCCCCGAGACACCTACTCTCCCAGTTCCCAGCCCTCACCGTAGCCCCGTGCCGTTCCCAGCACCAGGTCCGTTCCCGGGGATTACCCTGGGAACGCCATGGAGGGAACCTCCGGGGATGGGGCTGGAGTGCTGGGGCTGCGGCCAAGAGGGACACCGGCAGCAGGAGTGTCCCCTCATGGAGGTGTGCCAGGTCGTCCGGGTCGCTGCAGAATCAGCCGCCCGATCAGGAGTGGCGGTACCGGATCCCGGTAAGAAGGCACTGGGGTACGTACCGGGAAGTGTTGGACTCGGGGAGTTCGAAGACCCTGATCCACCAAAGCCTGGTTCGGCCCGGGGCTCTGTTGGAGGCGTCATGGGTGGAGATCGCATGTGTGCATGGGGACATTCACAGTTACCCTCTAGTGACTCTAGAAATTTGCTTCCAGCCGAAAAAGCACAGAGCAAAAGTCGCACCCTCTGTTATCAGGCACCAATTGGCAGGGCTTCAGCAGGTTAGTCTCTGATAGTGGCGCGCGTGCACAACCGGTAGGGCAAAGTGGAGTGTGCGCCGTGCTCAGCGGTGATGAGAGGCCGGCTGCTCGGGGGGGAGGAGGGACGGCAGGAGCTGGAGGCAGAGGCTCCGCCACTCCCTCAATTTCCCCCGGGGAGAGATTTTCCTCTGGAGCAGTCAAGGGACAACTCTCTACACTCAGTCTTGGACCAGGTGATACAACTGATGGTCAGCGGGTACTCCCTGACGTGGTCGTTACATTCCCACAGTTTATTATAATTAGGGACAGATCATAAAAGAGGTCAGGGGAGGAGGTGAGCCAACTGCTTAAACCAGCCACCAACCAAACACACACACAGTATAACCTGTAACAAATTCTCATGAACCAGTATGAACCAGTATGAACCATACCTGGTTGTTTATACCTGCCAGTATAAACAATATAAACCAGTATGAACCAGTTTACCTGCCAGGGACATTCTCCAGGTGGGCAGTTTTCCCCGCCCACAATGCGTGAGGTCCCCTGGAACTCAGGGACGATAAGCTCCTCCTCCACACCATCCTCGGGGTAGTCCTCCTGTTGCCAGGGAAACCCACCAATGGGTTCGAGGAACTCGGGGACCTGCAGCGGTCCCTGGTCCGACCACAAGGGGGTGTTGTTCAAACTGCTGACGTTCTGACTCTCGTCGTACAGGAAGATGGAACGAGTGTTCTTGTTGAACAGAACGCCACATTTATACGTTTCTGGAGAGGAAAGACATGGGTTAGACAGTACAGAGACGGGTCAGACAATTGCAGGTAGGGGTTAGACAGTACAGAGACGGGTCAGACAATTGCAGGTAGGGGTTAGACAGTACAGAGACAGGTCATTAAGGAGCAGGTAGGGGTTAGACAGTACAGAGACAGGTCATTAAGGAGCAGGTAGGGGTTAGACAATACAGAGACAGGTCATTAGGGAGCAGGTAGGGGTTAGACAGTACAGAGACAGGTCATTAAGGAGCAGGTAGGGGTTAGACAGAACAGAGACAGGTCATTAAGGAGCAGGTAGGGGTTAGACAGTACAGAGACAGCTCATTATGGAGCAGGTAGGGGTTAGATAGTACAGAGACAGGTCATTAAGGAGCAGGTAGGGGTTAGACAGTACAGAGACAGGTCATTAAGGAGCAG
>CM051009.1:14216407-14293907 GCA_027704905.1 Muraenolepis orangiensis
ACAGATGTGCTGGAGGAAAGCAGACGTGTCTCTACGAGCTCCCGCAGTTGATTTAGTTTACTTAGTTCACTTGTACTTTTTACTTGTCTTTTTTTTGCACTTTTCTTTTATATTCAAGTAACTTTATAGGACTATAGCTAGTCACCATGTGTGTTATCACATACGATCACATCGTATAACTACAGACAACGCAACAAAGCACTGGGACTTGAGTGGGGGGAGGGGAGCCACCAAGCCCCGGGGGGAGGGGAGCCACCAAGCCCCGGGGGGCAACAACAAACGCGCCCGCAGGAGAGGGTCCCGTGGCGGCCTACTGGTTAGGAGCCGATGGAACCCAGCCCTACCGAGCATTCTCCTTGCCAACGTCCAGTCTCTCGCAAACAAGTCCGACAAACTGAACTGTCGTATCGCTCGCCACGGGACATCAGGGAGTGTTGCGCCATGATATTTATGGAAACGTGGCTATCCTCCGTGATTCCTGGCGAAGCAGTGCAACCACCGGGACAGGCGTTCAGGTGCTTTCTCAACACTGCTCATCTAATCTGGAATTAACCCTAACCCTGACTATCAAGTGTCGCCCTTTTTACTTTCTGAGGGAAATCTCCGTTATTCTCATGTCGGCGGTTTACATCCAATGACGGGCTCATGCGAACATCGCATTGAACAAACTTGAAGTGAGCAAACTTCAGAATCACTACCCCGAGGCAGTCCCCATTGTGGCGGGGGACTTTAACCACTGCAATTTAAAAAAGCTATTACAAAACTACCAAAATACTATCAACACATCTCATGTCCGACCAGACAGAACAAGACTCTTGATCACTGTTATACCACCATTAAGCACGCTTATCGCGCTGTTGCGCGGCCGGCTTTCGGCAAATCAGACCACGCCTCTGTGCTTCTGCTTCCCGCTTACAAGCAGAAGATGAAGTCCACGCCCACAGTTGTAAAGAACATGCGTCGCTGGACAGACGATGCCGTACTAGACCTGCAGGGGGGGCTAGAAATCACTGACTGGAGTGTATTCAAGACCATTGACCTTGATGTGGATGCAGATCATGTCACAGCATACATTAACTTGCTTGTGGAAGAATGCATCCCAACCAGGTCTGTTCGCTCATTCCCAAACTGCAAACCATGGACATACGGAACAAACTTAAGGAACGGAATACCACTTTCACAACAGGAGACTCTGATCACTACAAGAAGGCCAAGTATGAATTCAGAAAAGCAATCAAGAACGGTAAATTGGATTACAAAAACAAATTGGAATTACAGTTTGGGGGCTCTGACACCAGACGTATGTGGCAAGGTCTGAGGGTCCTCTCCAACTACAAGGGGAGATCAGGGGCAGTCACCAACAACGATCCTAACCTACCAGATGAGCTAAACAATTTTTTCGCTGGCTTTGAAAGGGACCATGAGACAACTTGAACATCCACCCTACGTTCTACAACTGTCCGACCAACTGGCTCCTGTATTCACCGATATCTACAATGCTATCTATTGTCTATTGTCTATTGTCCCAGTGTGCTTCAAAGCGACAACCATTGTGCCGTTACCCAAAAATACCAAGGTAACATGCCTCAATGACTATCGTCCAGTGGCTTTAACACCCATAGCCATGAAGTGCCTGGAGAAACTTGTTATGTCGCATATAAACTTTTCCATCCCTGAGTCCCTAGACCCACTCCAGTTTGCAGACCGTCTACAGACCAAACAGGTCTGTAGACGACGCCATTTCCCTGGCACTACACACGGCCCTGCAGCACCTAGACAGGAGGGACACCTATGTCAGACTGCTGTTCATTGACTACAGCTCGGTGTTCAACACCATCGTTCCCTTCAAGTTGGTCCTGAAACTGAGGGACCTAGGTCTGGGCGCCCCTATCTGTAATTGGATTATGGACTTCCTGACGGGCAGGCCTCAAGTGATGAAGATTGGGAACAACATCTCATCCACTCTGGTCCTCAACACTGGAGCACCCCAAGGCTGCTGCCTCAGTCCCCGGCTGTACTCGCTGTACACACATGACTGGACTGCCACGCACAGCAGTAATCGCATTATCAAGTTTGCAGACGACACCACAGTCATCGGCTTGATAAGCGAAGGGCAATGAAACGGAGTACAGAGATGAGGTAGTCCAGCTGACGCAATGGTGTGAGGACAACAGCCTCGCACTGAATGTCAGCAAGACTAAGGAGCTCACCGTGGACTTCAGGAGCCACCGGGGCACCCACTCCACCATCAGCCTGGACGGGAACCGGTGGAAGTCGTCAGCTGCTTCCATTTCCTTGGGTTACAGATTTCCGATGACCTGGCGTGGACCCGCAACACGGAGGTCATGCTGTAGAAGGCACACCAGCGCCTCTATGCTCTGCGGTGCCTCATAAAAAGCTGAATAGGCGGAGAGAAGATCATCTGTGCACTTCCATGCATTGAGGAGATCTGTAGGACCAGATGCCGGAAGAAGGCCATGTCCATCATAAAGGACCACAACCATGAGGGGTTACCTGCCACCACCATCAGGGAGCTGGGGTTGTTTCCGTGGATACAGTGCGCACAGTGATGACCCAATCAGACCGGATCAGGACTAGTTAGGTGAGGTCAACAGGCAAGGTCAGGTGAGGTCAGATGAGGTCAACAGCTGAGAACAGATGAGGTCATGTGAGGTCTACAGGTGAGGTCAACAGGTGAGGTCATGTGAGGTCTACAGATGAGGTCAGGTGAGGTAAACAGGTGAGTTCAAACGGTAAGGTGAGGTCAACAGGTGAGGTCAACAGGTGAGGTCATATGAGGTCTACAGGTGACATCAACAGGTGAGGTCAGATGAGGTCAACAGGTGAGGTCAGATGAGGTCAACAGGTGAGGTCAGATGAGGTCAACAGGTGAGGTCTACAGGTGAGGTCAACAGGTGATGAAAGGTGAGGTCAACAGGTGAGGTCAGATGAGGTCAACAGGTGAAGTCAGATGAGGTCAACAGGTGAGGTCAACAGGTGATGACAGGTGAGGTCAACAGGTGAGGTCAACAGGTGAGGTCAACAGGTGAGTTGATGTTACCTGCCAGGGACATTCTCCTTTAGGACAGTGGTTACTTCCCACCAGGCGGGTCTGGATGGGTGTTTTGTTTGGTTCTGGACTGGGAGAACTCCGCACGGGTACTCCACTGGTACACACAGTAGTACAGTAGTATTAATACAGTACTACTTCAAATACACACACAGTATCAGTCCTATAGTATCAGTACACGTTGGGCTGCAGATATTGGGGATTGAAGCCGGTAATACTGTACTACTAGTACTACTACAACTTGGTAGTACTGTTGTACTACTGTTGTACTACTACTACTACTACTACTACTACTACTACTACTACTACTACTTCATAGTACTGTTCTACTACTACTACTACTTTGTAGTACTGTACTACTCCTACTACTTGGTAGTACTGTACTACTACTACAACTTAGTAGTACTGTACTACTAGTACAAGTACTACTACTACTTGGTAGTACTGTACTACTACTACTACTTGGTACTACTGTACTACTACTACAACTTGGTAGTACTGTACTACTAGTACACGTACTACTACTACTTGGTGGTACTGTACTACTACTACTACTTGGTAGTACTGTACTACTACTACTACTTGGTAGTACTGTACTACTACTACAACTTGGTAGTACTGCAGGTAGTACCTTGGGCCACACACCGCTGTCCATCCTGCCCTAGAGAAAAGCCTTCAGCACAGGAACAGCTTCTTCGGAGACCAGAACCATCGCAGTAGTGCTCACATCCACCATTCAGATACAGACACTTCAGAGAGTCCTCAAACACTGCAGGAGACCCAGGGGAACCAGAGGGTCAGGAGAACCAGGGGAACCAGAGGGACCAGGAGAACCAGGGGAACCAGAAGGACCAGGAAAACCAGGGGAACCAGAGGGACCAGGAGGACCAGGAGGACTAGGAGGAGAACCAGGGGGACCAGGAGGACCAGGAGGACCAGGAGAACCAGGGGAACCAGAGGGACCAGGAGGACCAGGAGGACTAGGAGGAGAACCAGGAGGACCAGGAGGACCAGGAGGACCAGGAGAACCAGGGGAACCAGAGGGACCAGGAGGTCCAGGAGAACCAGGAGGAGAACCAGGAGGACCAGGAGGAGAACCAGGAGGACCAGGAGGACCAGAGGGACCAGGAGAACCAGGAGGATCAGGAGAACATCCAGGAGAACTGGATGGACAGATATAACTCCTTCTTTAATAGTAGTACTATCTGTAGTAGTAACTGTGTGTTGTACTCTCTGTAGTCGTACTGTAGTAAAGTGTTTACTAGTTCTGTGTACTATGTGTACTAGTACTGTAGTACTATCTGTAGTTGTGTGTAGTAGTACTTTCTGTAGTAGTACTGTAGTACTCTCTGTAGTAGTACTGTAATACAGTGTGTACTAGTACTCTCTGTAGTAGTACTGTAGTACAGTGTGTACTAGTACTCTCTGTAGTAGAACTGTAATACAGTGTGTACTAGTACTCTCTGTAGTAGTACTGTAGTACAGTGTGTACTAGTACTCTCTGTAGTAGTACTGTAGTACAGTGTGTACTAGTACTCTCTGTAGTAGAACTGTAATACAGTGTGTACTAGTACTCTCTGTAGTAGTACTGTAGTACAGTGTGTACTAGTACTCTCTGTAGTAGTACTGTAGTACAGTGTGTACTAGTACTCTCTGTAGTAGTACTGTAGTACAGTGTGTACTAGTACTCTCTGTAGTAGAACTGTAATACAGTGTGTACTAGTACTCTCTGTAGTAGTACTGTAGTACAGTGTGTACTAGTACTCTCTGTAGTAGAACTGTAATACAGTGTGTACTAGTACTCTCTGTAGTAGTACTGTAGTACAGTGTGTACTAGTACTCTCTGTAGTAGTACTGTAGTACAGTGTGTACTAGTACTCTCTGTAGTAGAACTGTAATACAGTGTGTACTAGTACTCTCTGTAGTAGTACTGTAGTACAGTGTGTACTAGTACTCTCTGTAGTCGTACTGTAGTACAGTGTGTACTAGTACTCTCTGTAGTAGTACTGTAGTACAGTGTGTACTAGTACTCTCTGTCTGGCTAGTCTCACAGTCTGGCTAGTCTGGTGAGTCTGGTTACGTTAACCAACAGTCTGGTGAGTCTGGTTAGGTTAACCAACAGTCGGGTTAGTCTGGTTAGTCTGGTTAGGTTAACCAACAGTCGGGTTAGTCTGGTCAGTCTTGTTAGGTTAACCAACAGTCGGGTTAGTCTGGTTAGTCTGGTTAGGTTAACCAACAGTCTGGTTAGTCTGGGCAGTCGGGTTACGTTAACCAACAGTCTGGTTAGTCTGGTTAGGTTAACCAACAGTCTGGTCAGTCTGGTTAGGTTAACCAACAGTCTGGCTAGTCTGGTCAGTCTTGTTAGGTTAACCGACAGTCTGGTTAGTCTGGTGAGTCTTGTTAGGTTAACCAACAGTCTGGTTAGTCTGGTCAGTCTTGTTAGGTTAACCAACAGTCTGGTTAGTCTGGTCAGTCTTGTTAGGTTAACCAACAGTCTGGTTAGTCTGGTGAGTCTGGTTAGGTTAACCAACATTCTGGTTAGTCTGGTCAGTTGGGTAACATTAACCAACAGTCTGGTTAGTCTGGTTAGGTTAACCAACAGTCTGGTCAGTCTGGTTAGGTTAACCAACAGTCTGGTTAGTTTGGTCAGTCTGGTTAGTCTGGTCAGTCTGGTTAGGTTAACCAACAGTCGGGTTAGTCTGGTTAGTCTGGTTAGGTTAACCAACAGTCGGGTTAGTCTGGTTAGTCTGGTTAGGTTAACCAACAGTCAGGTTAGTCTGGTTAGTCTGGTTAGGTTAACCAACAGTCTGGTCAGTCTGGTTAGGTTAACCAACAGTCTGGTCAGTCTGGTTTGGTTAACCAAAAAGTGTGGTTACTCTGATGAGTCTTGTTAGGTTAACCAACAGTCTGGTCAGTCTGGTTAGGTTAACCAACAGTCTGGTTAGTGTGATGAGTCTTGTTAGGTTAACCAACAGTCTGGTTAATCTGGTGAGTCTTGTTAGGTTAACCAATAGTCTGGTTTGTCTGGTGAGTCTGGTTAGGTTAACCAACAGTCTGGTCAGTCTGGTTAGGTTAACCAACAGTCTGGTTTGTCTGGTGAGTCTGGTTAGGTTAACCAACAGTCTGGTCAGTCTGGTTAGGTTAACCAACAGTCTGGTTAGTGTGGTGAGTCTTGTAAGGTTAACCAACAGTCTGGTTAGTCTGGTGAATCTTGTTAGGTTTACCAACAGTCTGGTTAGTCTGGTCAGTCGTGTTAGGTAAACCAACAGTCTGGTTAATCTGTTGAGTCTGGTTAGGTTAACCAACAGTCTGGTCAGTCTGGTTAGGTTAACCAACAGTCTGGTTAGTGTGGTGAGTCTTGCTAGGTTAACCAACAGTCTGGTTAGTCTGGTGAGTCTTGTTAGGTTAACCAACATTCAGGTTAGTTTGGTGAGTCTGGTTAGGTTAACCAACAGTTTGGTCAGTCTGGTTAGGTTAACCAACAGTCTGGTTAGTGTGATGAGTCTTGTTAGGTTAACCAACAGTCTGGTTAGTCTGGTGAGTCTTGTTAGGTTAACCAACAGTCTGGTTAGTCTGGTCAGTCTTGTTAGGTTAACCAACAGTCTGGTTAATCTGGTGAGTCTTGTTAGGTTAACCAACAGTCTGTTTAGTTGGGGTAGGATAACAGGTTACTACTCACCAGTGTAGGTCTGCCAGAACTGTCTCTGGAAGAGCAAGGACATCAAAAGGTTAATTATTCAGCATAACAATCCATCCTAATGTGATTTAGTCACCATGACTCAGCATTGACATGTTATAAATCAACATGACTCAGCACTGACATGTTATAAATCACTATGACTCAATACTGACATGTTATAAATCACTTTGACTCAGTACTAACATGTTATACATCACCATGACTCAGCACTGACATGTTATAAATCAGCATTGACATGTTATAAATCACCATGACTCAGCATTGACATGTTAGAAATCACCACGACTCAGTACTGACATGTTATGAATAACTATGACCCAGCACTGACATGTTATAAATCACCATGACTCAGCACTGACATGTTATAAATCAGCATTGACATGTTATAAATCACCACGACTCAGTACTGACATGTTATAAATCACTATGACCCAGCACTGACATGTTATAAATCACCATGACTCAGTACTGACATGTTATAAATCACTATGACTCAGTACTGACATGTTATAAATAAACATGACTCAGCACTTACATGTTATAAATCACTATGACTCAATACTGACATGTTATAAATCACTATGACTCAGTACTGACATGTTATAAATCACCATGACTCAGTACTGACATGTTATAAATCACCATGACTCAGCACTGACATGTTATAAATCAGCATTGACATGTTATAAATCACCATGATTCAGCATTTACATGTTATAAATCACCACGACTCAGGACTGACATGTTATAAATCACCATGACTCAGAACTGACATGTTATAAATCACCATGACTCAGCATTGACATGTAATAAATCACCATGGAGCAGTACTGACCGTCTTCTCGTCGCTCTCGAAGGCTTCTCTTGCCTCTTCGTAGTTTCAGATCTCCATGCATTCCCTCTCGATGTTCCCCTTTTTCAGCTCCTCCAGGAACCCAGTGTTGGCCCTGCGTACCCTGAGGACCTGATGGGCCCCCGGCCGCTCCACGAACACTGGAGGAGGATACACAGGGACACACTGGAGGAGAACACACTGGAGGAGAACACACTGGAGGAGGAGACACTGGAGGAGAACACACTGGAGGAGGAGACACTGGAGGAGAACACACTGGAGGAGGAGACACTGGAACACACTGGAGGAGGACACACAGGGACACACTGGAGGAGAACACACTGGAGGAGGAGACACTGGAACACACTGGAGGAGAACACACTGGAGGAGGACAAACAGGGACACACTGGAGGAGAACACACTGGAGGAGGACACACTGGAGGTGGAGACACTGGAGGTGGAGACACAGGGACACACTGGAGGAGGAGACACTGGAGGAGCACACACTGGAGGAGGACACACTGGAGGAGGAGACACTGGAGGAGGACACACTGGAGGAGGACACACTGGAGGAGAACACACTGGAGGAGGACACACAGGGACACACTGGAGGAGGACACACTGGAGGAGGAGACACAGGGACACACTGGAGGAGGACACACTGGAGGAGGAGACACAGGGACACACTGGAGGAGGACACACTGGAGGAGGAGACACTGGAGGAGGACACACTGGAGGAGGACACACTGGAAGAGGAGACACTGGATAAGGAGACACTGGAGGGGGACACACTGGAGGAGGAGACACTGGATAAGGAGACACTGGAGGGGGACACACTGGAGGAGGAGACACTGGAGGAGGACACACTGGAGGAGGAGACACTGGAGGAGGACACACTGGAGGAGGACACACTGGAAGAGGAGACACTGGAGGAGGAGACACTGGAGGAGAACACACTTGGAGGAGGAGACACTGGAGGAGAACACACTGGAGGAGGAGACACTGGAGGACACACTGGAGGACACACTGGAGAACACACTGGAGGAGGACACACTGGAGGAGGAGACACCGGAGGAGGACACACTGGAGGACACACTGGAGGAGGACACACTGGAGGACACACTGGAGAACACACAGGAGGACACACTGGAGGGCACACTGGAGGAGGACACACCGGAGGACACACTGGAGGAGGACACACTGGAGGAGACACTGGAGGACACACTGGAGAACACACTGGAGGACACACAGGAGGACACACTGGAGGGCACACTGGAGGGCACACTGGAGGACACACTGGAGGACACACTGGAGGAGGACACACTGGAGGAGGAGACACTGGAGGACACACTGGAGGACACACTGGAGAACACACTGGAGGAGACACTGGAGGAGGAAACACTGGAGGAGGACACACTGGAGGAGGACACACTGGAAGAGGAGACACTGGAGGAGGAAACACTGGAGGAGGACACACTGGAGGAGGACACACTGGAGGACACAGTGACACACTGGAAGACACACTGGAGGACACACAGTTACACACTAGAGGACACACAGTGACACACTGCATTACACACTAGTGGACACACAGTGACACACACTGCATAGTGATGTACACACTGCCACTACACACTGAAAAAACACATATTAGCTAGTTGGAGTGGAGAGTTATCCAGTTCCAGAGTTAAAGACTTGTTCACTAGTTACAGTTAAAGTTCACTAATTACAGTTAAAGTTATCTTGTTAAAGTTGACTAGAATTCACTAGTTAGATAGGTAGAGTTCACTTGTAAAAACTCACTAGACTTCACTAGTTAGAGTTCACTAGTTAGAGTTACTAGTTGGATAGTTAAGAGTCCACTGGTTAGATAGTTGGAGTTGTAAAGTTATAATAGAGGTCTTACCAGCAGACGAGGTCAGGCTGATCAGGACAGAGAGCAGAAACACAGCTCTCATCATACTGACAACTCCTAGTACTAGTACACAAAGTAGTACTACAGACTAGGGAGTATTAGTACAGAAGGTAGTACTACAGACTACAGAGTACTACTACAGAAGGTAGTACTACAGACTACAGAGTACTACTACAGACGGTAGAACTGCAGAGAGTACCAGAGACTGAATGTGAGGTGGAAGGTTTTAGAAAAAGTTCTCTGACCAGTGGATCAATATGATGGGTTAGAGGTCAACCGCCTCTCACACACACACACACACACACACACACACACACACACACACACACACACACACAAAAACACACACACTGAAACACACACACACACACACACACACACACACACACACACACTAAAACACACACACACACACACACACACACACACTAAAACACACACACACACACACACACACACACGCACACACACACACAAACTAAAACACATGCACACACACACAAACACACACTAAAGCACACACACACACACACGCACACACACACACACACACACACCCCACACACACACACACTAAAACACACACACACACACACACACTAAAACACTCACACACTAAAACACACACACACACACACACATCTTAACATAATGTAACAGATATTGTACAGATGTAGTTTTTGATATTTGATTTATTAACAGGACAGAACATGATCACAGTTATGAGAACAGGAAGTGATCCGACGTGAGGACAGGAAGTGATGAGACATTAAGACAGGAAGGGATCAGACGTGAGGAAAGGAAGTGATTAGACACTAGGACAGGAAGTGATCAGATCTTAAGACAGGAAGTGATCCGACATGAGGAATGGAAGTGATAAAACATAAAGAAAGGATGTGATGAGAGGTGAGGACAGGAAGTGATGAGACATTAAGACAGAAAGTGATGAGACGTTAGGACAGGAAGTGAAGAGACTTTAGGACAGGGAGTGATCAGTCGTAGGTACAGGAAGTGCGGTGTGGTTCCCTTGTAGCTCCACCTCCTGTCTGCGGTTGTGGATCCAGTCCAGGTAGTTGGACACACGGGTGTAGATCCCGTAGTTTCCGGGCCGGGCGCAGCCCCGCCCCCAGCTGACCACGCCCAGCAGGAACACGGTGCGGCGGTAGAGGGTGACCAGCGGCCCCCCGCTGTCCCCCTTGCAGGAGTCCTGCGTGCCGTCCAGGAAGCCGGCGCAGAACATGTTGGCGGTCAGCCGCACACCGCTCTGCTCCTCGCAGTCCAGGGTCCGGATCCTGGGGACCTGGGCCCGGCGCAGCAGCCGCGAGGTGGGGCCGTTCTCCCCCCGGCGGCCCCACCCGCTCACCGTGTGGGAGGCCACCGCCCACAGCTGCTGCTCGGCCAGCCGGCGGGTGGGCAGGCAGACGGGCGTGGCGTGGGCCGAGTAGCGGATGGGCGTGGCCAGCAGCAGCAGCGCTATGTCGCCGTCGGCCGTGCGAGCCACGTAATCCTCGTGCATCAGGATCCGGGCCACCTGGAGAACCTGCTCGGTTCCCTCCAGAACCTCCGTGTCGTGCTCACCTGGAGACAGGGAGACAGAAGGGTAAAGATACAGACCGGGAGAGAGACAAACAGGGAGACAGGCAGACAGACAGACAGACACACATGTTGAGATACAGACAGGTAGAGATACAGGTAGGTAGACAGACAGACATCACAGTTTACACAAGTATAAAGCAGTGATGTGAAAATCTTATGTGCAAAACCCGACGACAGACAGCAGTTATAAAATAAGATAAAAAATAGATAAAAATAGAATAAAAATAGAATAAAGTTAAAAAAATAAAAATAAAAATAAATGCAAATTATAAAATGCAAAATATCCGCACAGAAAAGAGCAAATCATACATACAGGTAGAAAGACACACAGGTAGGTAAAGGAACAGGTAGAAAGACAGGCAGAGAGACAGACAGGTTACCTGCCACCACCTGCAGGTTGTGAGCCTGGATGTCTTCAAGGCAGTGAGAGGCCGTCAGAACCCAGAGAGGTCTTATGATGATCCCGCCACAGAAACCCTTCCCCCTGGTCGTCAGCAGGACCTGAAACATCACTTCCTGTTAGACTACACATTACTTCCTGTTAGACCACACCGAACACATCACTTCCTGTTGGTATACCTGCCAGGGACAATGTCCTTTAGGACATTCACTTCCTCCTACGATCCGGGCCCGTGGGTCCAAAGCTTCTGATTGGTTGAGCAGAACAGGAACTGTCCCGCAGGCAAAGGGTTCTGGGGGAATTGACAGGTGAGCTAGCGTTAATATGCTACATTATCATAGATAGCTTTAATATGCTACATTATCATAGATAGCGTTAATATGCTACATGATCATAGCATTAATATGCTACGTTATCATAAAAAGGGTTAATATGCTACATTATCATAGTTAGTGTTAATATGCTACGTGATCATAGCGTTAATATGCTACATTATCATAGGTAGTGTTAATATGCTACGTGATCATAGCGTTCATAAGCTACGTTATTATAGATAGCGTTAATATGCTACATCAGGGGTTCCCAACCTTTTTTGTGCCACGGACTGGCAGATACATGAAAAATATCTCGCGGACCGGTTGTCAAAGTGTGTTGTCAACACACACCCCTAACAAAACGGCAGGGCTCGATTTCAGTATAAACGCGCATGTACGCGGAGCGCCCGTAACAAAACCCGGCTCATTCGACCGACACGTAGTCTCTTTAGTAGCGCGTGCAACTGAAAGTCTCTCGTTATGCCGCCGATATATATTTAATCTATATATATAGATTATACCGCCCATATATACCGCTATATAATCTATATATAGAGATTATACTATATATATAATCTCTATATATCAGTGGTGAAGCGTCAGGGCCTTCAAGGTATTCAGAGAAGACCCTGGAACTCTCAGATGAAACCAAAAAAATCGAATTAATTGTATTAATAAAATGTAATACAATTTAATAACATTTAATAAAATTTAAATAAAATGAATAAATGAGAATCGTATCTGTGTTATATTACAGTGTTACGTTGATTTGTTTGTCTTTCTCGGTCCATGCACGACGCATTTGAGTGGTTTTGTGTTGGAAAAACAATGCAACCAATCAGATATGTTTCTGGGTTGCTGGGAAGAATATCCTTCAACCAAAGTATTCCCGCTGACATTGGCCCTTAGACTGAATGAGAGCGTACGTTTGGATTGACAATTTGATCAACCAATCATATCGTGATTTGTAGCCAATGGGCGTATTCTTTCAGATTTCCCCGCAGCTCAATATGGAGCTAGAAGGTGCAAGGTGGTGGCTGGCGCGAGAGTGGATCTAGCGTAGTGTTACGTTTTCTACGTTGTTTTTTTTACGTCAAAATGGCAACAGGTGAAGATGATGTCGTTGCGGATTTATTGTCTGAACCATTTTCAAGACGACCATTTAATGTTAAGATGGACATAATTAAAAAAGGCCGTCCAACACCTGACAATCTGGAGCTGACTCAAGTAGTTAAAGCAGGCTATGTTCGCCATTTTCAGAGTAGCAACTGGGAAAGATACCCGTGGCTAACGGGCTCTACTAGCCACAAGAGGCTCTACTGATGGGAGTGTTGCTGTTTGGGACCGACAAGAGAGCAGGGAATTGGAACTTATTTTGGATCTGAAAAGCGATCATCTTTATGACCTGATGGTGGTCGAACCATCCAGAAGGACAGGAGAATGGATTTGGTCTTTCAGTGAACATCATTGGTGAGTGAGACTCATTTGTCTTTGCTGGTTTTGTCTCAGTGTCGCGTCTCGTTGAGCTGGTTGTTGCATTTTGTTCCCACACACTTGTTGACTGATTAGTTAATGGCTGTCTTGGGTTTGTTAAGCATTGTTGTGCATTTGAATTGAGAGTTTTGACTTGATCTTTCTTTGCATCGCTTAACGTGAAAAGACTTAACGTAACTAAGAGTTACAAACCCGCGATCAATAATCACCTAATTTGCATATGTTTTGTCATTAGCACTTTCACCTTTTCACTTTCATTTTGACAGGTGAAAGTGCTAATGACAAGACATATGCCAGAGACATTTGGTGATTATTGATCGCTATTTTGGAACTTAAAGTTCCAAAGTTACGTTAAGCCTTTTCACGTGAAGCGTGTTAGACCGTCCCTTTAACCGATAGCCTGTGTGTGATGGTCTGTTACTTCACTACATGGACACTGCTTTACAACTAGGGTACACTTGGGAATTGGCTGCGACAATCTGATCTTCCTAAATGAGATAAGGCATAAAGTGACTCCTCCGTGACGTCCGTCTGACTAGAACAACTGAATTTTCGAATGGTGGTGGTGATGGTGGGGGTGGTGGTCTACAGCAGGGGTTCCCAAAGTGGGGGTCGCGGGACCCCGAGGGGGGGGGGGGGGGGGGGGGGGTCGCGAGATGATTTCAGAATCCTCTTGATGTGACCATGAGGTTTTTATTGTTAATAATAACGTGTGCATAGATATTTTTATATATGTACGGGTGACGAATAAAGGAATTTTGATTCCGACAGATTCACGACAGTATCATTTGCAGCTGAAAAAAAAGCCACACACAATTTTCAATATCACGATTACCCGCCCCCCCTTTGGACTTCACGATGTTCTCGATGGTGAAGATCTGCGCACACGTTGTTTTTAATGTTCCAGTCCCTCCGGTGATAGTGGGGGGGGGGGGGGGGGGGGTCTGTTATGTTGGGGGTCGTGGGCTGAAAAGTTGGGGAACCCCTGGTCTACAGAAGGTCCAGTTGTGATAGACACGCTTCGCCACTGCTATATATAGATTATACCGCCCGCCGTTCACCTATACTCAAATGATTTGAGTCAAATATGATGATAAACACACAGCTGTTTCGCGGCCCGGCAGTAACACCTCCACGGCCCGGTACCGGTCCGCGGCCCGGCGGTTGGGAACCCCTGTGCTACATGATCATAGTGTTAATATGCTACGTTATTAAAGAAAGTGTTAATACGGACGGGCCAAAAGGCCAGCAGCCTCGGCCGTATCGGAGGCAGAGTGGAGGGTGTGGGAGGAGGAGGTTCTGGCAGACAGTCCAGCGCCTCAGGAGGGGGAAGCGTGGATCCATCCAAGCTGTTTACAGTAAGGGTGGGACATTGCTGACCTCAACTGAGGAGGTGAAAGGAGCACTTTGAAGGATCACTTTGAGGAACTTCTTAACCCTTAACCCACCCTCAACGGTAGAGACAGAGCTGGAGGATGACCAGAGGGTGTGTGCCAATTACAGGGGTATCACATTACTCAGCCCCCCCGGTCTACTCCAAGGTGCTGGAAAGGAGGGTTCGGCCGATTGTGGAACCTCAGAGTCTACATGTGCTTTGTGGATTTGGAGAAGGCATATGACGGCATATGACCCCGGAGATACTGTGGGGGGTGCGGGGGTCATTACTGAGGGCCATCCGATCGGGAGGAGACCACGGGGCAGACCAAGGTCCAGGTGGGAGGAGACCACGGGGCAGACCAAGGTCCAGGTGGGAGGAGACCACGGGCAGACCAAGGTCCAGGTGGGAGGAGACCACAGGGCAGACCAAGTTACAAGTGGGAGGAGACCACGGGGCAGACCGAGGTACAGGTGGGAGGAGACCACGGGGCAGACCAAGGTCCAGGTGGGAGGAGACCACAGGGCAGACCAAGTTACAAGTGGGAGGAGACCACGGGGCAGACCAAGGTCCAGGTGGGAGGAGACCACAGGGCAGACCAAGTTACAAGTGGGAGGAGACCACGGGGCAGACCAAGGTCCAGGTGGGAGGAGACCACGGGGCAGACCAAGGTCCAGGTGGGAGGAGACCACAGGTCAGACCAAGTTACAAGTGGGAGGAGACCACGGGGCAGACCAAGGTCCAGGTGGGAGGAGACCACAGGGCAGACCAAGTTACAAGTGGGAGGAGACCACGGGGCAGACCAAGGTCCAGGTGGGAGGAGACCACGGGGCAGACCAAGGTCCAGGTGGGAGGAGACCACAGGGCAGACCAAGGTCCAGGTGGGATGACTTAATCTCCACGCTGGCCTGGGAATTACTATTAGTACACTTTTAGTAATACTATTAGTTTACTAATATGATAACTATTAGTATTAGTAATAGTATATTAATATAACTACTATTAGTAGTAGTATTTGTAATACTATTAGTTTACTACTAGTATAACTTATAGTAGTAGTAATAGTGTACTGATAGTTCTACTATTAGTAGTAGTACTATTAATAGTAATACTATTAGTATACTACTATTACTACCAGTAATAGTTACCATCAGTCTGGCACCCCCCCCCATCTGCTGACAGGAAGTAGCCATCAGCACACGAGCACTTCCTGCTTCCTCCGACATCCTCGCAGAAGTGCTCGCATCCCCCGTTGTCATGGAGACAGTCTTCTGGGACGTCCGAGAGCACTGGAGGAGACACAATAATAATAATTAAAATAATAATAATAGTAGTTATTAGTATAATATTATAATATTTGTTCCTCATATAGTAATAATAATAATGGTAGTTATTAGTATAATATTAATAATATTAGTTCCTCATATAGCAGTAATAATAATAATAATAGTTTTTAGTATAATAATATAATATTTGTTCCTCATATAGTAATAATAGTTATAGTAGTTATTCGTATAATATTAATAATATTAGTTCCTCATATAGAAATAATAATAATAATAGTAGTTTTTAGTATAATATTAATCATATTAGTTCCTCATATAATAATAATAATAATAATAATAATAATAGTAGTTATGTATATAATATTAATAATATTAGTTCCTCATATAGTAATAATAGTAAAAGTAGTTATTTGTATAATATTAATAATATTAGTTCCTCATATAGAAGTAATAATAATAATAATAACAGTAGTTATGTATATAATATTAATAATATTAGTTCCTCATATAATCATAATAAGAAGAAGAAGAACAAGAACAAGAAGAACAAGAATAGTAGTTATGAGTATAATATTAATAATAATAGTTCCTCATATAATAATAATAATAATAATAATAATGGAGGTAGGATTGTGGCCCATGCTGTCTGCTGCTCCTCTTCTAGTCAACACTAACGTTACTGCTTGTGTTTTTTTTAATGGTTTATACATGGTTTTTCTACTGTTTACGTGGTTTTTACTACTTTATATCTGGACCCTTTGTTTTCCAGCGAGTTGGATGAGGTGAACCTTGGACTAGTCAATACCGAGTGCTGCCTTCCTGATCTCCTGGGGGTCCCTGTTCCCCCAGCTGGAGGACGGTTGTTCAGTGTTTCTTTCTCTTCCCACGGTGCTGGTGATGATCTCATCCACCGCTCCACAGATATGGCGTTGGCGCCGCTTCATAGTTCCATCAGGGCAAGGGCTCTTTAACTCGCTGCCAGGAGGTCACATGACCTTCTAACTTCACTCTGCACCATGTAAATCAACATGTCATTGTAGGTGATTTAAATCTGTGTTGACAACCCCTCCTGTAATTTAGCAGTAGAGTTCCTGAGTCTGCTGGAGTGACCTCAACATGCAGCAGCCTGCTGAGGTTCCTACTAGATCTGGTCATTACTGACTCCGCCCCTATCAGTAACCTACAGGTCTATGATCTGGTCATTACTGACTCCGCCCCTATCAGTAACCTACAGGTCTATGATCTGGGGTGCGTTTCCCGAAGCCTTCTTAACGCTACGTCATTCGTAAGTTCCACCTTAAGTTCCACCTTAACTTCTCGCCGTGTTTCCCGAAACGTTCTTAGCTAAGTATACCTTCCGTAAGTAACACTTTCGTAGGGCAGGTCTGGAGCTCTCTTAACTCCACCTTAGCGATGTTGTCAGCTCTCTCCGCTAGTGGCCACCACTGTTCCGACCCGCAAGCCTCTGAAATCAGCTGTTGGCCTAGTTTTATTTCAATCTGTGAATCAATATGTAGTTCATAACGGTAATAATATACAACAAAAATACCACATTAATGGGAATGTTTTCATGCCGAAATTGTACATTACGGTGGATACATTTTGCACTTTATTGAACATGAAATCGCCTCTTAAACTCCTAAAACTCGAAAACAGTGCTCGAAAACAGTCTTCACGATTCAGCGCCACCTCATCCAGCATGACCTCCATCTCCACATTGGTGACGCTGGCGGACCGCTTTTTGCGATGTTTTTGCCCTGACATCAGTGGCGTAGCGGAGGCCCCCGCAGACCCCGCGGTGCGGGGGAGCCCCGGAGTTTAGGAGCCCCCCCCCCCCCCCTACCTGTTAAGTTGCTAGGCACCACGGTTTGACTGGCCATCTGGCATACCTGCCGGCCCGGACCACCACCCTACCGTCGGACTTCACGATCGCGACCCCCCCCCCCCCCGTTGGACTTCATGACCTGCGGGGGAGCACCGAAATATTGCGCAACACCACTGCCTGACATATCTAATGTTACATATCTAATGTTCATTTCTTGTTGGTGCGCTTTTATTGAAATTGTCAGCCAATCAGAGAGAATTGTGAACTACACCAGTTATGTGATGGGGCTGCTGGTTAATCAACCCTAATTGCAAAGTTATTTAAGGCACCATGACAATGATATAAAAAATATTTAAATCAACCTTTTCTTGCCAAATAAGGTGTACTGGTAGGTGGCGTAATTTGCTGAGGTGGTGTAGCGGGAAGAGGCTTGATATCACAATCTGAGGTGGCGGGCTCGTGCCACCTGTAGGCAATCATTAGATTTACGGTTTGATAATTGAGTTTGTAAGTTTTAAATTCTATGAATATGTTCTCAGTCATGATAAATGCAATGTTCTTTAGTATTCCTGCAGTGTTTTATTGATAAAACTCTCATAACGCGGTGAAACAGTCGCTACCTGGAGTGAAAAGTCGATTCTCGAGTCATCGATTTCAGCGCAACGTCGGACGTAAGAAGGTATACCTTAAGCAGCCGCCTGAGGGATAGTTCGTGGAACACACGTAGAACAGTAAACAACTTTAGTAAGGTATACCTTTCAAGTCTTCGTAACACGCTAAGAGACAACGTTATCGGGAAACCCACCCCTGGTCATTACTGACTCTGCCCCTATCAGTAACCTACAGGTCTATGATCTGGTCATTACTGCCTCCGCCCCTATCAGTAACCTACAGGTCTATGATCTGGTAGGATCATAGACCTCTGGTCTCAAAGGCCTTGACATTTCTACTGCTCCCTTCTAGACCCAAGCATCAAATGTTTTTCTGAACTGTGAAAGTCTTGACCCAGCCACCATGGCCATGGACCTCCAGCGAATCACCTGCCCAGCCTCTGGGTGAATGGATGAATTAGTGGAGCTCTATAATACATCTTTGAGCAGTGTCTTAGATCTCCATGCCCCTGTCAAGACAGGTGAGGTCCACTACTCATGCTCTGCCCCCTGGTTCACACATGAACTGAGGAAAATAAAAACAGCTGGGCGTGTCCTGGAATGAGGCTTTAGACACTCTGGGCTCACTGTCCATGAACTGGCTCCAAGTCACTTAAAGATGTTCGGTCACAATTGTACTCCTACTTTATCAATTAAAAAAACGGCTACTCGAAGCAGCTTTTTTCCAACATAAACCATCTTCTGAAGCCACAATCATCCTCCTCAACTAAGGCTACAGATGAGCTATGTAACAGATTTATTGACTGCTTTAGATCTTAAGTCAACAACATTCACTCTCTAATGTTCAGCTCTTCCTCTCCGTTATCCCTTACCATCAAGCCCCTGCCTGGGAGCTTGCTGTCCCTCACATTCTCATTCTCCTCCACCTGATGACAGATCACCATGGGTTCTCATTCTCCTCCACCTGATGACAGATCACCATGGGTTCTCATTCTCCTCCACCTGATGATGGATCACCATGGGTTCTCATTCTCCTCCACCTGATGACGGATCACCATGGGTTCTCATTCTCCTCCACCTGATGACGGATCACCATGGGTTCTCATTCTCCTCCACCTGATGACGGATCACCATGAGTTCTCATTCTCCTCCACCTGATGACAGATCACCATGGGTTCTCATTCTCCTCCACCTGATGACGGATCACCATGGGTTTTCATTCTCCTCCACCTGATGACGGATCACCATGAGTTCTTATTCTCCTCCACCTGATGACGGATCACCATGGGTTCTCATTCTCCTCCACCTGATGACGGATCACCATGGGTTCTCATTCTCCTCCACCTGATGACGGATCACCATGGGTTCTCATTCTCCTCCACCTGATGACGGATCACCATGGGTTCTCATTCTCCTCCACCTGATGACGGATCACCATGGGTTCTCATTCTCCTCCACCTGATGACGGATCACCATGGGTTCTCATTCTCCTCCACCTGATGACGGATCACCATGGGTTCTCATTCTCCTCCACCTGATGACGGATCACCATGGGTTCTCATTCTCCTCCACCTGATGACGGATCACCATGGGTTCTCATTCTCCTCCACCTGATGACGGATCACCATGGGTTCTCATTCTCCTCCACCTGATGACGGATCACCATGGGTTCTCATTCTCCTCCACCTGATGACGGATCACCATGGGTTCTCATTCTCCTCCACCTGATGACGGATCACCATGGGTTCTCATTCTCCTCCACCTGATGACGGATCACCATGGGTTCTCATTCTCCTCCACCTCACAGCAGCATTTGACCTGGTGGCTGTGCTGCTCCAGGCCTGTGGAATGGCCTTTAAACACTAAATACCTGTTTATTTAGGAAGGCCTTTTTATGGTTATATTAGTGCTCGCTATTCTTAGTCATTTGATGACGTTTGTATAGTATGTATATGTGAATGTATATGTATATATAGTATAATCTAAATAATATTAGTTATTTTATATAATAATAATAATATTAATAATAATAGCAATTCATATAATATTAATATTAGTAATATTATAATACTTGTAATATTAGTTTAATATTGTTAATTTATATTAATATAATAATGTTAATAATAGTTATTAGTATAACAGAATATTATAAAATCATTGGTAGTATACTATTACCATTATAATAATATTAGTTATTATAGTTATTATACTAGAATATAATACTACTTATAATATAAGTAACATTATACTAGTACTAATATAGCATTACCCATATTATGATATTAGTAATATTATACTATGAGTAATGCTAGTTCCTCACCCAGCTGACAGCGGTCTCCACTGAAGGGGGGTTGACAGTAGCAGATGAAGGACGATCCTTGACCTGAACAACTTCCTCCATTGAGACAGGGTCCTGACGCACACACATCTACCGCTACACACACACACACAGTGTGTTACATTGTGTTACAGTGTGTGACAATGTGTTACATTGTGTTTCAGTGTGTGACAGTGTGTTACAGTTTGTTACAGTTTGAAACAGTTTGTTACATTATCTTACTGTTGTAGCGACTCCAGAACACACAGTGTGGGACAGTGTGTGACAGTGTGTTACAGTTTGTTACAGTGTTTTACATTATCTCACTGTGCTAGCGACTCCAGAACACAGTGTGTTACATTGTGTTACAGTGTGTTGTGTTACAGTGTGTTACAGTGTGTGACAGTGTGTGACAGTGTGTGACAGTGTGCTACAGTTTGTTACAGTGTGTTACATTGTCTTACGGTTCTAGCGACTCCAGAACTCACAGTGTGTTACATTGTGTTACAGCGTGTTGTGTTACAGTGTGTTACATTGTGTTACAGTGTGTTACATTGTGGTACAGTGTGGTACAGTGTGTTACAGTGTGCTACAGTGTGTAACATTGTGTTACAATATGTTGTGTAACAGTGTGTAACATTGTGTTATATTGTGTTACAGCATGTTGTGTTACAGTGTGTAACATTGTGTAACATTGTGTTACAATGTGGTAGTGTTCTACAGTGTGTTACAGTGTGTTACAGAAGGTTGTGTTACAGTGTGTTACAGTGTGTGACAGTGTGTTACAATGTGGTAGTGTTCTACAGTGTGTTACAGTGTGTTACAGAAGGTTGTGTTACAGTGTGTGACAGTGTGTGAAAGTGTGTTACAGTTTGTTACAGTGTGTTACATTGTCTTACGGTTCTAGCGACTCCAGAACTCACAATGTGTTACATTGTGTTACAGCGTGTTGTGTTACAGTGTGTTACATTGTGTTACAGTGTGTTACATTGTGGTACAGTGTGCTTAAGTGTGTTACAGTGTGCTACAGTGTGTGACATTGTGTTACAATATGTTGTGTTACAGAGTGTAACATTGTGTAACATTGTGTTACAATATGTTGTGTAACAGTGTGTTACATTGTGTTACATTGTGTTACAGCATGTTGTGTTACAGTGTGTTACATCTTGTTACAGTGTGTTACATCTTGTTACAGTGTGTTACAATGTGGTAGAGTTCTACAGTGTGTTACAGTGTGTTACAGAAGGTTGTGTTACAGTGTGTTACATCTTGTTACAGTGTGTTACATTGTGTTACAGTATGTTACAATGTGGTAGTGTTCTACAGTGTGTTAGAGTGTGTTACATCTTGTTACAGTGTGTTACATTGACTTACTGTTGTAGCGACTCCAGAACTCATCCTGAGAAGAAAATGAGACTCAAAATGAGATATGGTCATTATTGTATAAATTGTAGTATATATTATAGTATATATTGTAGTCTATATTGTAGTTTGAATTGTATTATAGTATATATTGTAGTTTATATTGTAGTATATATTGTAGTTTATATTATATAATAGTATATATTGTAGTTTATATTGTAGTTGATAGTATATATACTATATATGGTAGAGTATATAGTAGTATATATTGCAGTTGATAAAGTAGTATACGTATATAGTAGTTGATATTGTAGTGGATATGGTAGTGGATATGGTAGTGGATATGGTAGTATATATAGTAGTGGATATGGTAGTATATATAGTGGTGGATATGGTAGTGGATATGGTAGTATATATAGTAGTGGATATGGTAGTATATATAGTAGTGGATATGGTAGTGGATATGGTAGTGCAGTGGTTCCCAACCTGGGGGGCGCGCCCCCTTGGGGGGCGCGCCCCCTTGGGGGGGCGCCAAAGATCGCAGGGGGGGCGCCAGGCCTATAATTGTACATATAATTGTAACGCAATACATGATTGTCGCTAAAAGCCTTGTCTCTACATTACAATAAAATATAGAAATTCATTGATTAATTAATTTTAATAAAAATTCTACAAATTAATCTGATACTCGCGCCAACATTGACGTTACTGTGTCAGCTTCCGTAGTAGTAACAGTTTGCTGTGCTTGCTAGCTAGCGACCAACTTCATAAGGTGAATATTTTGTCTAAAAATGTCTGAAAAACGTAAAGGAGATGACAGCTCATCTGCAATCAAAAAGAAAATGAGGACCTACCTAGAGAGCTATCTTAACTTAGGTTTCATGGAGGGAACGGACAAAACCCGCCCAGAGTGTGTGATATGCAGAGAGAAGCTAGCCAACGACAGCATGAAACCCTGCAAAATGAAGAGACACCAACAGACCATGCACCCAAAAAAACGGTCGGGCGTGATCGGGACTTTTTCATAAAGAAACAACAGCTTGCAAAGGCAAACAAGCCAAAGGATATCAGAACAGCGTTTGTTAGGGCTGGCAGCGATGTACAGAAGGCCACCGAGGCCTCTTTTGAATGTGCACTTTTAATAGCAAATGCAAAGAAACCGCACAACATTGGCGAGCAGCTCATTAAGCCAGCTTGCATTAAAATGGTTGAGAAACTGTGCGGCCCGCAGGTGGCGGAGAAGCTAAAAACTGTACCACTGTCAAACAATACGGTGAAAGACAGAATTGACAAGATGGCAAGTAACTGCGAGCTGCAGCTGCTCGAAAAGCTTGGAAAGGGGCCATTTGCCATACAACTTGATGAAACTACAACTGTAGCAGACGAGGCTGTGCTCATCGTTTATGTGCAATATATCGATGGGGAAGATTTGAAGCAGGACATTCTTATGTCAGTCAACCTTACCACTACCACCCGGGGTGAGGACATTTTTACTGCAGTGGATTCTTTTTATTAGGCATAGTCTATTATTTTGAAGTGTCCTGTTCTTCGAAATTTTAAATAAATATGATGCATACAATTGCAAGTTAGTAGCTAATAAAGGCATAAAAAGACAGAAATGTATCATTTTTTCTTCTGCGCGTAAGGTGTCGGTTTCAGTTGGATTATTTGTCACAGTTGCTCCGATCAAATCGGTATCCTCCATTTTGTAGATTATTTACAACTTTTGAATCCACATATCGGCAAAATCCGGCTTACTTTGAGTATGTGTTTTAAACAGTTTAATCTCTTTGCGAATTGTTTCCACTTGCGCCGTCCTTTAATTTATTCATACAGCGGGCATCCAAATTAAATAATCCCGAGTCCAATACCCATCAAAGTCACTCCAATAGTGCTCCTTAATTACGCTTTCATCCTCCTTTAACGAAATACTTTACATTCATCCAGTTTGTTACAGTAGTCACAAGTAGCATTTTTGAGACTTTGAAACTCAGCACAAATTCCGGGGGGGGGGGTGGTGCGCAAATTCCAACAGGAGTCATTTGGGGGGGCTCTGGGTGAAAAAGGTTGGGAACCCCTGTGGTAGTGGATATGGTAGTATATATAGTAGTGGATATGGTAGTATATATAGTAGTGGATATGGTAGTATATATAGTAGTGGATATGGTAGTGGACATGGTAGTATATATAGTAGTGGACACGGTAGTGGACATGGTAGTATATATAGTAGTGGACATGGTAGTATATATAGTAGTGGACATGGTAGTGGATATGGTAGTATATATAGTAGTGGACATGGAATATAGAATGGCGCCGTACAAGATGGCTGCCGTGTCGCGAGCTCCCGCACGACGACGCAGTTTTTTGTTATTTATTCTTTTTATCGCAACTATTTTAGTTCAGGAAGTTAGCAGCACATTCACTTATAACTTTTGCACACTTCGGGAGATCAGATCGACAGTCGCTCGCCGCCTACCAGAGTTTTTTCATTCTTTCGACTCGGACGTCCCGCCCAAAGTCACAGCTGGATTATCTCCGACCATCTTGGGCACGATTACACGCAAGCGTCGCCAGAGGAAGTGAGGGAAGCGAGCCGGCGTGCTAGTCAGGCTGAGACGTCGATCCGATCGCCCCCCACTACCCACCATTCTACTGGCTAATGTACAGTCTCTGGACAATAAGTTAAGCGAGCTACAGGCTCGTATTCAATTCCACCGGGAAACTAAGGACAATTGTATCATCTGCCTTACGGAGACATGGATGTCGGAGGGGGTTACCGACGCAGCTATCGAGCCGACAGGCTTTTCCGTCCACCGGGCGGACAGAACAAAGGCTCTCTCCGGTAAAGATCGCGGAGGGGGGGTATGTCTCATGATAAATAGATCTTGGTGCAAGCAAAGTCATGTACATCCCCTCAAGTCTTTCTGTTCCCCGGACCTGGAGTACCTGATGCTTATGTGCCGTCCACACTGGCTACCTCGGGAGTTTACAGCGGTAACCGTGACTGCTGTTTACATTCCCCCACAAGCCAACACGGACACATCGCTGAAGGAACTGTACGGGGCTATCAGCGAACAGGAGTCGGCACACCCCGAGGCTGCTCTCATCGTGGCGGGGGACTTCAACAAGGCGAACCTGAAGAAGGTTCTCCCGAAGTTCTACCAACACATAACGAGCAACACACGGGGTGAGCGGATCCTCGACCACTGCTACACTCCCTTCCGTGATGGCTACAAGGCCCTCCTCCGCCCACCGTTCGGCAAATCAGACCACCGCTCTATCCAGCTACTCCCCGCCTATAGGCATAGACTGAAGCAGCAACCGATCGCTGTGAGGGAGGTCCAATGCTGGTCGGACCAATCAGACTCTACGCTGCAGGATTGTTTTGATCACGCTGACTGGCACATGTTCCGCGTTGCCTCGGACAATAACATCAACGAGTACGCGTCGTCGGTCACCGGGTTCATCAAGAAGTGCATAGATGACGTTGTTCCGACCAAGTCGGTTCGGATATATCCCAACCAGAAACCGTGGATTAACGGCGATGTTCGCGCTGCCCTACATGCGCGTAACGCCGCCTTTGGCTCCGGGAATACGGAGGAATATACGAGAGCCCGTTACGACCTCCGTAAGACCATCGTCACTGCCAAGCGGGAGTATAAGGACAGAGTGGAAGATAAATTCAAGAACCACGATGCGAGGGGTATGTGGCAGGGGCTGCAGACGATAACGAACTTCAGAGGGAGAACCAGTTGTGTAGAGAACTCCTCTACCTCCCTCCCAGGAGAGCTAAATACATTTTTTGCTCGGTTCGACGTAAACGGCAGCCCGCCGAAGCCAGCACCGACTGAGGAGACCAGCCAGCTGCGCATCTCGGAGGTGGATGTGCGCCGCACCTTCAAGTGGCTGAACATCCGTAAGGCGGCAGGCCCCGACGACATCCCGGGCCGCGTCCTCAGAGCATGCGCAGACCAGTTGGCAGGAGTCTTTGCAGACATCTTCAACCTCTCCCTGTCCCAGGCTGTTGTCCCCGCGGTCTTCAAGATGTCCACCATCGTGCCTGTCCCTAAACAACCCAAGGTAACATGCTTGAATGACTATAGACCTGTAGCCCTCACCTCGATCGTTAGCAAATGCTTCGAGAGGTTGGTCAAGGACTTTATTTGCTCTGTGTTACCTACCACGCTGGACCCATGGCAATTTGCATATCGTCAAAATAGATCCATGGACGACGCAATTGCCATGGCCCTCCACACTGCCCTTTCCCACCTGGAGGGAAATAACTGTTATGTGCGAATGCTGTTTGTGGACTACAGCTCAGCATTCAACACAATAGTTCCTGCCAAGCTCGACACCAAGCTGAGAGGTCTAGGCGTACCCCCATCCACGTGCAGCTGGATACTGGACCTCCTGTCGGACCGCCGCCAGGTGGTGAGGATGGGCAGCACCACATCAGAGCCACTGACCCTCAACACGGGAGCCCCCCAGGGATGCGTGCTGAGCCCTCTCCTCTACTCCCTCTACACCCACGACTGCATGGCTATGCACAGCTCCAACGTCATCGTCAAGTTTGCTGACGACAGTGATGGGCCTGATCGCCGGCGACGACGAGACAGCCTACAGGGAGGAGGTCGGATCGCTGGAGCAGTGGTGCCAGGAGAACAGCCTCGCCCTCAACGTCAAGAAGACCAAGGAGCTGATCGTGGACTTCAGGAGGCAGAGGAGAGAGCACTGCCCTATCTCCATCTACGGCGTTGCAGTAGAGAGGGTCAGCAGCTTCAAGTTCCTCGGCGTGCACATCTCCGAGGACCTCACATGGTCCACGCACACCACACACGTGGTGAAAAGGGCCCAACAACGCCTGTATTTCCTCAGGCGTCTGAAGAAATTCAGCATGGGCCCCCGCACCCTGAGAACATTCTATAACAGCACCATCGAGAGTGTTCTTACAGGGTGTATCACCGCCTGGTACGGGAACTGCACTGCACTCGAGCGCAGAGCGCTTCAAAGGGTGGTGCGGACGGCCCAGTATATCGTTGGAGGTGAGCTCCCCTCCCTCCTGGATATTTACAATCAGTGGTGCGTGGCCAAGGCCAAACGAATTATAAAAGACATTGCCCACCCCAGCCACGAACTGTACTCACTCGTCAGGCAGGCGATACCACAGTATCAAGTGCCGTACAAATAGGCTTAGAGATAGCTTCCACAGTCAGGCCATCAGGCTGCTGAACAAGGTCGTATAGCATATAACAATGTATATTTTATTACATTGATTTATATATACATATTGCTCTTTTCTGTGCTGATATTTTGCATTTTATAAATTGCATTTTTATTTTAAATTTTAAATTTTATTTTTAACTTTATTCTATTTTTATTCTATTTCTATCTATTTTTATCTTATTTTATAACTGCTGTCTGTTGTCGGGTATTGCACACAAGATTTTCACATCACTGCTTTATACTTGTGTAAACTGTGAAGTGACAATAAACTTGACTTGACTTGACTTGACTTGACTTGGTAGTGGACATGGTAGTATATATAGTAGTGGATATGGTAGTGGACATGGTAGTATATATAGTAGTGGATATGGTAGTGGACATGGTAGTATATATAGTAGTGGATATGGTAGTATATATAGTAGTGGATATGGTAGTATATATAGTAGTGGATATGGTAGTATATATAGTAGTGGATATGGTAGTATATATAGTAGTGGATATGGTAGTATATATAGTAGTGGATATGGTAGTATATATAGCAGTGGATATGGTAGTGGATATGGTAGTGGACATGGTAGTATATATAGTAGTGGACATGGTAGTATATATAGTAGTGGATATGGTAGTATATATAGTAGTGGACATGGGAGTGGACATGGTAGTGGACATGGTAGTGGACACGGTAGTATATATAGTAGTGGACATGGTAGTGGACATGGTAGTATATATAGTAGTGGACATGGTAGTATATATAGTAGTGGACATGGTAGTGGACATGGTAGTATATATGGTAGTGGACATGGTAGTATATATAGTAGTGGACATGGTAGTATATATAGTAGTGGACATGGGAGTGGACATGGTAGTGGACACGGTAGTATATATAGTAGTGGACATGGGAGTGGACATGGTAGTGGACACGGTAGTATATATAGTAGTGGACATGGTAGTATATATAGTAGTGGACATGGTAGTGGACATGGGAGTGGATAGTGTATATTTACGGTGGGGGTGGTGAACTCAAACACCTCCCTGGCCTCCTCGTAGGAGCACAGCTCCTCCAGACACTCTCTCTCCAGGTCTCCTCTCCGGAGCTCCTCCAGCCAGCCGCTGTTGGCCCTCCTGGTCCGGCCCAGGAGGGCGTGGGCTCGCTGCTCCGTCTCCAGAACTACGGAGGAACATTAACGCTCCTATTGATCAACATCACAATCAATATTCACCTGACTTCAAAGTTATTATATTATAATAATGATATCAATATAATTACACTGTATATTATAATATATATATATATATATATATATATATATATAAGTAGATTGTTTATCAATATTAATTTGAATAGTCATATTATATTCATTTTAATATATATACACCGGTAGATATAGGTCTTATTAATATAAATAGTCATGTTATAGTCATATTGATATGAATTTAATTAAACTTGATTTATTAGTTTATTAATATTATTATAAATGTGAATATTCATCTAACATGAATATGAATATAATTATAAAACACCATATGAGATATAGGAATTTAAATATGAATATAATATCATAACCATTATACTGTTGACAAAATGACAGATGAAGTTAATATTAATATTGCTATAAAATATTCATATTATAATTACTGTATTCGTTATTAATATTTATGTATTATCCGTATTTATATCAAATTAATATACATATAATAATCTAAGCAATATGAATATCATATTGCTAAAATATTTATATATTACCGGTAATGTATAATAATACACACTCTTACACAAACTGACACACACTATCACACACACACACACACACACACACACACACACACACACACACACACACACACACACACACACACACACACACACACACACACACACACACACACACCTACCTGAGGCAGCATGAGAACTGTGTAGGATGAACAAAAGTATCGTTAGCATGTTTAACAGCTTGGTGCCGCCATGGGCTGCCATCTTGTCTGTCCTGGCGAGGGTCCAAAGTCTCTAGTCACCTGACCTGTAGTCAACTGACCTGTAGTCACCTGACCTGTAGTCACATGACAACCACCCCGTCCGGTGGGTGTTTGTTTCGACTACTGGAGGGACTGAACTTCTTGACCCATCTAGAATAGAGTATATTTGTGTTGCTAATCAGGTTGATACTAACTGTAACTAGAGTTTTGCAAGTAAGTTGTACTTCATTCAATAATCATTAGTCCATTGTTAGCCAAGTGTTGAAGTGTAGTCTGAGTATATTTAGTTGCTTACCTGGTTAATACTATCTGTAACTCGAGTTTGTCAAGTTTATCAGGTGATACTATCTGTAACTGGAGTTTGTCAGGTTGATACTAAGTGTAACTGGAGTGTTGCAAGTAAGTTGTGCTTCACTCATTGGTCTATTGTTAGTCAAGTGGTCAGGTAGTGCTTAAGTGTTGTGGCCCATTGAAGGGGGCCCAATTGACCCAATCTAGGTCAACTGCCTTGTTAATCGTGTGGGAGGGGCCTGCACTCCTAGCAGACTCTCAGTCAATTAGCAACCAGTGTTAGTTAGCCACTTCCTGAAAGCGGCAGCTTTGGAGTGGCAGGCAAACAAAGGCAGAATAAGGCTACAGTCGACTTTTTCAAGTTCGACTTGAAGGCAAGGCAGAATAAGGCTACAGACGACTTTTTCAAGTTGGACTTGAAGGCAAGGCAGAATAAGGCTACAGTCGACTTTTTCAAGTTCGATTTGAAGGCAAGGCAGAATAAGGCTACAGTCGACTTTTTCAAGTTTGACTTCTTCTCAGGTTGGCATCTTATTGTACTGTAATCTACCATGTGTGGCATTGCAGTACACACTTCTTTGCGGAGGTCACACAGACACTGGGTCACATCCAGGCGCCACCGTGATCCCACAAACCTCATTTTCCCTACTCTGTCTACCCATGTCCAGCTAGTGGTAACTGGGGGGCTTTGGAATTGCCAGTCGGCAGTGCAGAAAACTGAGTTCATCTCAGGCTATGCATCCTTGCTTGCCCTGAACTTCCTTGCTCTTACTGAGACTTGGATCAGCCCTGAATACACCGCTTCGCCTGCTGCTTTGTCAGATGTGTACTCTTTTTCTCACACCCCCAGAGTCGCAAGACGAGGCGGTGGTACTGGTCTGTTGATTTCATGTGACTGGAAATACCCTTGAAGGAATGGGTGTCTTGGGCTCTGCTCTCGCCTTGTTTGCATCCTACCTGATGGGTCGCTCTTACAAGGTGGCACTGGGAGGGTCTGTGTCGGAACCACGCCGACTGACTACTGGGGTTCCACAAGGATCGGTCCTGGGTCCTCTTCTCTTCTCCCTCTACACAACGTCCCTTGGTGCTGTTATCCACTCCCATGACTTATCCTACCACTGCTATGCTGACGACACCCAACTGGTCTTGTCGTTTCCCCCCTTGGACACACAAGTGGAAACACGCATTGCTGTGTGCTTGAACAGACTTGGTCTGTTAATTTCGTGTGACTGGAAATACTCCCCGATTTCCATTCCACAGTTGAATTTCATGCTGTAACTGTTTGTTTTCCATTTAAGCTCATTGTTGCAGTTGTTTATCGTCCTCCCGGCCCAGCTGGTGACTTCTTGGAGGAGCTTGACATGCTGATCTCCCACTTCCCTGATGATGGTTCTGGCCTCATCCTTCTTGGCGACTTCAACATCTTGACTGAGAAGTTGGACCCTCTTCTCTCCTTCCTCGCCTCCTTCGACCTTTCCCGCCGCCCCTCTCCTCCGACCCACAAGGCCGGCAATCAGCTGGACCTCATCTTCACCAGACACTGCGATACAGGAAACCTTTCAGTTACTCCTCTCCATCTATCCGATAACTTCTTCATGTCCTTCTCCCTCTTCCTCCCTTCCCCCCCCCCCTCCCACTCTCCCCCTACCAAGATGGAGACGTCCCGTCGCAATCTCCGCACACTCACCCCTGCCGATCTCTCCTCTTCTGTTCTCTCTGCCCTCCCTCCTCCTGATTCGTTCTCTGTTCTACCCCCTGATATTGGCATTGACCTTCTTCTCTCTACCCTGTCCTCCTCTCTGGACACGCTGTCCCCTCACCTCCAGGTCTGCACGTCCAACTCCACGTGCCCCCTGGTTGTCGGACTCAGTGCGTACGCAGAGGCGGAGCCTCAGAGAGGCGGAGCGCAGGTGGAAGAAAGGAAAAACCCCAGAGGACCATCTTCAAGGGCTCCTGTCAAACTTCTCCTTGTCGCTTTCATCCGCCAAAGCTGCATTTTACTGTTCCAAAATTCAAAGCGCAGCATCTAACCCTAAAAAACTGTTTGATACTTTTTCCTTCCTCCTCCATCCCCCTCCCCCTCCGCCCAGCTCCTCCCTTCTCCCGGATGATTTCACCAACTTCTTTGACAAGAAGGTCAACAATATCCGATCCTCCTTCCCTGACCCCCCGGCCGATGCTCGCATCAACCACCCATGTCTTCCCCCCACCCTCCCACATCCCTCCCTTACCCATTTCTCTCCCCTCTCCACATATGATGTTCTTCGCCTCATCACATCCAGCGTCCACTGCGCCTGAACTCCTGCCCTTCCTGACACACATCATCAACGCATCTCTGATATCTGGATGCTTTCCCGCTGCTTTCAAGAGTGCCAGAGTCACCCCCTCCTGAAGAAACCAACACTCGACCCCTCTGAACTCAAGAAATAAACACCGGTATCCCTTTTGCCCTTCTTATCCAAAACTCTTGAACCTGCTGTCTTTAACCAATTGTCCTTGTATCTCCACCAGAACTGCCTCTTGGACCCCCACCAATCTGGTTTTAAGGCAGGTCACTCGACAGAAACTGCCCTTCCGGCAGTAACTGAGTCGCTCCATGTTGCTAGAGCTAATTCGCTCTCCTCGGTCCTGATACTCCTGGACCTGTCTGCAGCATTCGACACTGTGAACCACCAGATTATCCTCTCCACCCTTGGGTGGAGAGGACCAGGAATGGGTGTCTTGGGCTCTGCTCTCGCCTTGTTTGCATCCTACCTGATGGGTCGCTCCTACAAGGTGGCACTGGGAGGGTCTGTGTCGGAACCACGCCAACTGACTACTGGGGTTCCATAAGGATCGGTCCTGGGTCCTCTTCTCTTCTCCCTCTACACAACGTCCCTTGGTGCTGTTATCCACTCCCATGACTTATCCTACCACTGCTATGCTGACGACACCCAACTGGTCTTGTCGTTTCCCCCCTTGGACACACAAGTGGAAACACGCAAATTGGTGTCGATGCACCACCTAAAGCTCAACCTGGACACGACTGAGCTAGTGTTCTTCCCGGCAAAGGGCTGTTCGCACCGAGACCTGGCTGTCACCATTGATGATGCTGTGGTGACACCTACTCGGACCGCAAGGAATCTGGGTGTGACCCTGGACGACGAACTGTCGTTCTCGGCAAACATTGCATCGGTGACACGCTCCTGCAGATTCCCCTCTACAACATCAGGAGGATTCGGCCTTTTCTCACTGAAAAGGCTGCGCAGATGCTCATCCAGGCTCTTGTCATCTCCCGGCTGGACTACTGCAACTCCCTCCTTGCTGGCGCCCCGGCATTTGCCATCAGGCCCCTGGAGCTCATTCAGAAAGCTGCAGCTCGCCTGGTGTTCTACCGCCCCAAGTACTCCCACACATCTACCCTCCTTCGGACTCTAAACTGGCTCCCTGTAGCTGCTCGCATCCAGTTCAAGACCTTGGTGCTAGCCTACAAGGTAGTAAAAGGTACTGCTCCATCCTACCTCCAGGCAATGGTCAAGGCCTACATCCCAACCCGTCCACTTCGCTCTGCTTCTTCGGGCCGTCTGCTTGCCCCCTCACTTGGGGGCCCGTGTGGCCGATCTACGCGGTCACGGCTCTTCTCCGTCCTGGCCCCAATTTGGTGGAAGAAACTCCCCACGGAGGTCACGACTGCAGAGTCACTCCCCATCTTCCGCCACAGGCTGAAAACCCATCTCTTCAGGACACACTTCCCGGATCCTTCCTCGTAGCGTCAATTAAGTCAGTCAAAAGTAGATGACATATTATAGATAGGTATATATTGTTCTTGATATTGTTGCATATTGTTTGCCAACTTATTGTACTTTTTCCCTTACACTTTTGCCTGAATTATTGTACTTCTACCTGAGCACTGGTTCAGTTATTGGAGACGTGTTAGAAATGAAATGCACTTTTGACTTCTGGTGACGAGTTGTTCTCCTACCTTCCTTTGTTGAAACACACTACTGTAAGTCTCTTTGGATAAAAGTGTCTACTAAATGACTGGAATGTAATGTAATGTAATGTCACATGACATAGAAATAAGTTGAAAACACGTGAATCAGTGAATTGAACGTATAGAACTTTAATATTATTGTCAGAATAGCACACATCTGAACACTAAACGTAGAAACACATTGAGGACCATCTGACTCCTCCTCTTCCTCCTCCTCCTCTGACTCCTCTGAACCCAGTATCCCACTATCACACTGACCAATGAACCATTCACCCAATTAACCAGTTGACCGATTATCCAACCAACTCCAGTAACTGGACTATTTAACTCATTCACTTTTTAACTACTGGACTATTTAACTCATTCACTAGTAAACTACTGGACTATTTAACTCATTCACTTTTTAACTACTGGACTATTTAACTCATTCACTTTTTAACTACTGAACAATTTAACTCATGAACTAGTGAACTACTGGACTATGTAACTCAATCACTTTTTAACTACTGGACTATTTAACTCTTGAACTAGTGAACTACTGGACTATGTAACTCAATCACTTTTTAACTACTGGACTATTTAACTCTTGAACTAGTGAACTACTGGACTATGTAACTCATTCACTTTTTAACTACTGGACTATTTAACTCATGAACTAGTGAACTACTGAACTATGTAACTCATTCACTTTTTAACTACTGGACTATGTAACTCATTCCCTTTTTAACTACTGGACTATTTAACTCATTCACTTTTTAACTACTGAACTATTTAACTCATGAACTAGTGAACTACTGGACTATTTAACTCATGAACTAGTGACCTACTGGACTATTTAACGCATGAACTAGTGAACTTCTGGACTATTTAACTCATGAACTAGTGAAATTCCGGACTATTTAACTCATGAACTAGTGAACTACTGGACTGCTTAACTCATGAACTAGTAGACTATTTAACTCATTTACTAGTGAACTACTGGACTATTTAACTCATTCACTAGTGATGTAGTGAACAAGTTTACTAATGAACTAGTGAACTACTGGACTGCTTAACTCATGAACTAGTAGACTATTTAACTCATTTACTAGTGAACTACTGGACTATTTAACTAATTCACTCGTGATTTAGTGAACAAGTTTACTAATGAACTAGTGAACTACTGGACTACTTAACTCATGAACTACTAGACTATTTAACTCATGAAGTAGAAGACTATTTAACTCATGAAATAGTAGACTATTTAACTAATTTTCTAGTTAACTACTGGACAATTGAACTCATGAACTAGTGAACTACTGGACTACTTAACTCATGAACTAGTAGACTATTTAACACATTTTCTAGTTAACTACTGGACAATTGAACTCATGAACTAGTGAACTACTGGACTACTTAACTCATGAACTAGTAGACTATTTAACTAATTTACTAGTGAACTACTGGACTATTTAACTCATTCACTAGTGATTTAGTGAACTAGTTTACTAATGAACTAGTGAACTACTGGACTACTTAACTCATGAACTACTAGACTATTTAACTCATGAAGTAGTAGACAATTTAACTCATGAAATAGTAGACTATTTAACTCATTTTCTAGTTAACTACTGGACAATTTAACTCATGAACCAGTGAACTACTGGACTACTTAACTTATGAACTACTGGACTATTTAACTCATGAACTACTGGACTACTTAACTCATGAACTACTGGACTATTTAACTCATGAACTACTGGACTATTTAACTCATGAACTACTGGACTACTTAACTCATGAACTACTGGACTATTTAACTCATGAACTACTGGACTACTTAACTCATGAACTACTGGACTATTTAACTCATGAACTACTGGACTACTTAACTCATGAACTACTGGACTACTTAACTCATGAACTACTGGACTATTTAACTCATGAACTACTGGACTACTTAACTCATGAACTACTGGACTATAGAACTCATGAACTAGTGTGCGGCCATGGTGGCCTCCAGCCAGTCCTGCAGGGCACTGACCCGGGTGTAGACCCCGTACAGGTGGGGCTGGGCACAGTCCCGCCCCCAGCTGACCACACCCAGCAGGAACCAGGTGTTCTTGTAGCGGGTGACCAGCGGCCCCCCGCTGTCCCCCTGGCAGGCGTCTCTCCCCCCCCGGGGGAAGCCGGCACACAGCATGTTGGAGGTGAGGCTGAGCTGGCCTTCGAACGGCACACTCGCACACTCCTGCAGAGGTACCCTGGGGACCTCCAGCCTCTGGAGCATCCGGGCGGGGGGGCCGCCCCGGGCCAGACGACCCCACCCGCTCACCGTGGAGAGACGCATCGTGGCCAGGGTGCGGGAGAAGGAGGGGGCGGAGGAGGAGGGGAGGCAGACGGGGATCACCAGGGGCCCCGGGACCAGGGCCCGGCGGAGCAGCAGCAGGGCCAGGTCGCGGTCCTTGGAGGCGTGGTCGTATTGCGGGTGGACGAACATCCGGGACACCCGCCGGGTCTGCTCAGAACCCTCCTTCACCTGGCGGTCCGTCTCACCTGGACAGGATGGGATGTCACATGAGGGAGAGACAGACAGAGGGACAGACAGACACAGGGACAGACAGACACACACAGGGACAGACAGACAGACACAGGAACAGACAGACACAGGGACAGACAGACACACACAGGGACAGACACACACAGGGACAGACAGACAGACACAGGGACAGACAGATACAGGGACAGACAGACACAGGGACAGACAGACACACACAGGGACAGACACACACAGGGACAGACAGACAGACACAGGGACAGACAGACACAGGGACAGACAGACACAGGGACAGACAGACACACACAGGGACAGACAGATAGACACAGGGACAGACAGACACAGGGACAGACAGACACAGAGACAGACAGACACAGGGACAGATAGACACAGGGACAGGAACAGACACACAGACACAGGGACAGACAGACACACACAGGGACAGACACACAGGGACAGACAGACACACACAGGGACAGACACACAGGGACAGACAGACACAGGGACAGACAGACAAACACAGGGACAGACAGACACACACAGGGACAGACACACAGGGACAGACAGACACACACAGGGACAGACACACAGGGACAGACAGACACAGGGACAGACAGACAAACACAGGGACAGACAGACACACACAGGGATAGACACACAGGGACAGACATACAAACACAGGGACAGACAGACACACACAGGGACAGACAGACACAGGGACATGCACAGACATTTTCGGGGGCAGGAGCTCAAGTGAGAAAAAGGGCACTTTCCATAATAATTTATAAAAAAATGTTTTAAAACAAAAAGTTAAATATAGTTGCACATCTCTGACTTACTGACACACACTGTAGTGTAGTGTGTGTGTGTGTGTAGTGTGTAGGCACGTGCACACATAGACATCACAGGGGGCTTGAAGCCCTGCTCTTTTTCTTCCTCCAGAGAAAGTGCCCTTTTTATGGGATGCTTTTAAAATATATATATATATTTTTATTTTTATTTTTTTAATTTATATATATCTACTCCTGTTTGCGCACAGTTTCCCTTTCCAACAAATCTATTGATTGAATATCAGCTCGGGAGATTAGACTGTCAAGTTCCGATGCTCTCTCTACCCTCCCTCCCTCCCTCCCTCTCTCCTCCCTCCCTCCCCGTCTGCTGCACAGCAGTGCGGACAGTCCTCGGCAGTCCCTTCAGACAGGTAGCAGCACCTCCCACCTTACAGTCCCTTCAGACAGGTAGCAGCACCTCCCACCTTACAGTCCCTTCAGACAGGTAGCAGCACCTCCCACCTTACAGTCCCTTCAGACAGGTAGCAGCACCTCCCACCTTACAGTCCCTTCAGACAGGTAGCAGCACCTCCCACCTTACAGTCCCTTCAGACAGGTAGCAGCACCTCCCACCTTACGGTCCCTTCAGACAGGTAGCAGCACCTCCCACCTTACGGTCCCTTCAGACAGGTAGCAGCAGCTCCCACCTTACGGTCCCTTCAGACAGGTAGCAGCACCTCCCACCTTACGGTCCCTTCAGACAGGTAGCAGCACCTCCCACCTTACGGTCCCTTCAGACAGGTAGCAGCACCTCCCACCTTACGGTCCCTTCAGACAGGTAGCAGCACCTCCCACCTTACGGTCCCTTCAGACAGGTAGCAGCACCTCCCACCTTACGGTCCCTTCAGACAGGTAGCAGCACCTCCCACCTTACAGTCCCTTCAGACAGGTAGCAGCACCTCCCACCTTACAGTCCCTTTAGACAGGTAGCAGCACCTCCCACCTTACAGTCCCTTCAGACAGGTAGCAGCACCTCCCACCTTACAGTCCCTTCAGACAGGTAGCAGCACCTCCCACCTTACAGTCCCTTCAGACAAGTAGCAGCACTTCCCACCTTACAGTCCCTTCAGACAGGTAGCAGCACCTCCCACCTTACAGTCCCTTCAGACAGGTAGCAGCACCTCACACCTTACAATCCCTTCAGACAGGTAGCAGCACCTCCCACCTTACAGTCCCAAGTGATGCTGGCTTTTCTTGGCTTGTCTGAAGGTGAGTGGTGATGAACAAATGACTAAGCTGCCAGTGCCTCGAGTTTACAGCTAATTAGCCAAAAGACTAAAACAAATATAGTTAACTAGCTAATGGATAAGTTAGCTCAAAGTTGAGCTAAGGCAATTTATCATGGGCATACAGGCTAATGTACTGTACTTAAGGGGAGACACTACAGGTGAATACAGTCAAATGTGTATCTAATAACGTCATCACAATTGCCACAATGATATGCAAATTAGGCGTGTAGAGAACAGCCTTTTTCAGTTTTGTGTGAAGATTTTTGTTGATTTTGAAGTGTTATTTATTTTAATACCACAAAAATCAAAGGACTTATTGTTGTGCTAAAATAAACTAATTATTATAGCAATTTTAACTAGTAGCATAGAAAACATGCACATTGTGGCATAGTTTCCTTTGTTGTTGTCTGCTCTTGTGCGTAGTGACCATTGTCTCTGTGTTCACTGATTATTTTGTAGAATTCTGTTGAGTATTAAACACTTGTGTGAGTGTGAGGGTATTAAAATGAATTGGTCAGTAAGTCAGAGATGTGCAACTATATTTAACTTTTAGTTTTAAAACATTTTTTTATAAATGATTATGGAAAGTGCCCTTTTTCTCACTTGAGCTCCTGCCCCCAAAAATGTCTGTGCACGTCCCTGGTAGTGTGTATGTGTGTGTGTGTGTGTGTGTGTGTGTGTGTGTGTGTGTGTGTGTGTGTGTGTGTTGTGTGTGTGTGTGTGTGTGTGTGTGTGTGTGTGTGTGTGTGTGTGTGTGTGTGTGTGTGTGTGTGTGTGTGTGTGTGTGTGTGTGTGTGTGTGTGTGTGTGCTGACCAGCAGTGACCTCCAGCTGGGTGATGTTCTTCCTCCAGACACAGTGAGCTGCTGTGAGGATCCAGCGGTCTGACAACACCACAGCTCCACACAGGAACCTGGATCTAGAGGCCAGGAGCGCCTCAAACACACACACACACACACACACACACACACACACACATATATATATATATATATATATATATATCAGACTCATCCGCATCCGGCCCGCAGACGCTTATTTTGTGGCCCCGACATGCCTGGTTATGAATGCATAATAATTATAATTAACCAAAAAAAAAATCCTGACCTGCTTTGGATCTACTTATGTGTGTGAAAGCTCCTTCTCTGCCATGGGAATAATCAAATCAAAGCAGCGTTCCCGTCTAATTGACAGACATTTGGCAGACTATCTCAGAGCAGCTACAACTGAGCAACAACCACATCTGAAAGTACTTGTGAAAAGAATGCAGACTCAGAGCTCTCACTAGGAATAAGTAACAACTGTTTGTTATATTGTTATTGTTATTAATATTAGTGTAATGCAGACTCAGAGCTCTCACTAGGAATAAGTAACAATTGCAAACTTTATCAATGTCATCAATGCAAAGCTATTCACTCCAGTGTTAATAAAACATCAGCTTGACCAACACTTGACACTACATTTGTTACTCAAATTGAGAATATTTGTTAAATATTCCATGATGCTTTGGAATGCATTAAAAATGACAAGCAAGACAGCATATTAAACAGCAGTAGTATATACAGCGAATAAAATGGTACAAATATATGTTAATAATAAATTGTGGCCCTTTGCACCTGTTGTGGTTTAAATGTTATATATATATATTTTTTATATATTTTACAATATATATATATGTGATATATATACTGTATATACTGTATATATCATATATATAATTTTATAACATATATTATATTATATAATTATTATATTATATGATATATATATATTATATTAAATATGCTCCACACAGGAACCTGGAGCTGGAGGACAGGAGTGCCTGCCATATACAGTATAGTGTGTGTATCTATTCTATTCTATGATATGTATATTGTGTGTGTATCTAATCTATGATATATATAGTGTGTGTATCTAATCTATGATATGTATATAGTGTGTGTATCTAATCTATGATATGTATATAGTGTGTGTATCTAATCTATGATATGTATATAGTGTGTGTATCTAATCTATGATATCTATATAGTGTGTGTATCTAATCTGTGATATCTATATAGTGTGTGTATCTAATCTATGATATATATATATAGTGTGTGTATCTAATCTATGATATCTATATAGTGTGTGTATCTAATCTATGATATATATATAGTGTGTGTATCTAATCTATGATATGTATATAGTATGTGTATCTAATCTATAATATGTATATAGTGTGTGTATCTAATCTATGATATCTATATAGTGTGTTACCTGCCAGGGACAGTGCCCTGGAGGACAGGCGTATCCATTGACGATCCTCGGACCAACTCTGTCCACCGTCCGACCACACGGGAACGCCACTACAACACAGGAAGTACACCGCGCTGGACAGGAAGTACACCACACTGGACAGGAAGAACCTCATACTAGACAGGAAGGACCTCATGCTAGACAGGAAGGACCTCATACTAGACAAGAAGTACACCAGACCTTGTGGCAGGCAGCTGCTGTTGTCTGGGGCCAGTTGGTAACCATGGGAACAGAGGCAGTGATGGGAGAGGTCCGGAGTGTCTTGGCAGAAGTGTTCACAGCCTCCGTTTCTAAAGAGGCAGCCGTTGGAGGTCAGCATCTCTGGACAGGAAGTCACAAACACTATCAAACACACTGGACTGTGAGGCTTCCCCTTTAAGGGAGTAGGGTAGTGTTTAAAGGTAGTGTTTAAGGGAGTGTTTAAGGGAGTGTTTAAGGGAGTGTTTAAAGGTAGTGTTTAAGGGAGTGTTTAAGGGAGTGTTTAGGGGAGTTTTAAGGTAGTGTTTAAGGGAGTGTTTAAGGGAATGTTTAAGGGAGTGTTTAAAGGTAGTGTTTAAGGGAGTGTTTAATGGAGTGTTTAAGGGAGTGTTCAAGGGAGTGTTTAAGGGAGGGTTTAAAGTAGTGTTTAAGGGAGTGTTTAAAGGAGTGTTTAGGGGAGTGTTTAAGGGAGGGTTTAAGGGAGTGTTTAAGGGTAGTGTTTAAGGGAGTGGTTAAGGGAGTGGTTAAGGGAGTGTTTAAGGGAGCGTTTAAGGGAGTGTTTTAAGGGAGTGTTTAGGGTACCCTTGTGGCAGGTGCGTCCCTGGTATCCCGGGGGACAGAGGCAGGTGAAGGCTCCATCCTGAGAGAGGCAGGAGGCTCCTCCGGCACAGGGACCAGACACACACGGGTCCACCTCTGGACCAGAACACACACTTTAGAACACACACACACACACACACACACACACTGGTCCACCTCTGGACCAGAACACACACTTTAGAACACACACACACACACACACACACACACACACACACACACACACACACACACACACACTCACACACACACACACACACACACACACACACACACACACACACACACACACACACACAGATGTGACTGTACCTGAATACACCTTCCAGAAGGCTTTCTGAAACACAGACACAGTTATTAATACTCTGATTATGATTAATATGAGTTATTAATACTCTGATTATGATTAATATGAGTTATTAATACTCTGATTATGATTCATATGAGTTATTAATACTATGATTATTATCATATGAGTTATTAATACTATTATTAACATGAGTTATTAATACTATTATTAACATGAGTTATTAATACTATGATTGCTATGAGTTATTAATGCTATGATTACTATGAGTCATTGATACTATGATTAACATGAGTTATTAATACTATGATTAACATGAGTCATTAATACTCTGATTAACATGAGTTATTAATACTATGATTAACATGAGTCATTAATACTATGATTAACATGAGTCATTAATACTATGATTAACATGAGTCATTAATACTATGATTAACATGAGTCATTAATACTATGATTAACATGAGTTATTAATACTATGATTAACATAAGTCATTAATACTATGATTAACATGAGTTATTAATACTATGATTAACATGAGTCATTAATACTATAATTAACATGAGTTATTAATACTATGATTAACATGAGTCATTAATACTATGATTAACATGAGTCATTAATACTATGATTAAAATGAGTTATTAATACTATGATTAACATGAGTCATTAATACTATGATTAACATGAGTTATTAAAACTATGATTAACATGAGTTATTAATACTATGATTAACATGAGTTATTAATACTATTAACATGAGTTATTAAAACTATGATTAACATGAGTTATTAATACTATGATTAACATGAGTTATTAATACTATTAACATGAGTCATTAATACTATGATTAACATGAGTTATTAAAACTATGATTAACATGAGTCACAACCGGAAGGTTGCTGGTTCGATCCCCGGCTCCTCCTAGCAAAAACTGTCGAGGTGTCCTTGAGGAAGACCCTAACCCTAACTGCTCCCCGGGCGCTGTATAAATAGCTGCCCACTGCTCCTAATACTAGGATGGGTTAAATGCAGAGAACACGTTTCACTGTATGTCTTCATGTATGTGACCAATAAAGAGGATTCAATCCTCACGATTTGTTGTTGTTGTTGTAATACTATGATTAACATGAGTTATTAATACTCTGATTAACATTAGTTATTAATACTATGATTAACATGAGTTATTAATAATATGATTAATATAAGTTATTAATACTATGATTAACATGAGTTATTAATACTATGATTAACATGAGTTATTAATACTCTGATTAACATGAGTTATTAATGATCCTGGTATTGTCTCTGGTACCAGTTGTTCGGGGAGCTGGTACACCTCCCTGGCCTCCTCGTAGGAGCACACCTCCTCCAGACACTCTCTCTCCAGGTCTCCCGTCTTCAGCTCCTCCAGGAGGTCATAAGCGCGCCGCGACCGCTGGAGAACCGCGCTAGCATCGCTCCTGCTAGCAAACACAGGACCTGCCGCACAGCGCTACGCGTTAGCATGCCTCCTGCTAGCTAAACACACCACCTCAGAAGGAGAAAAGGAGGTGAAGAGTGAGGTAAGGAGGAGGTGTAGGAGGGAGATAAGAAGGGGGTGAAGGAGTGAGATAAGCAGGAGGTGAAGGAGTGAGATAAGCAGGAGGTGAAGGAGTGAGATAAGCAGGAGGGGAAGGAGTGAGATAAGCAGGAGGTGAAGGAGGGGGATAAGCAGGAGGTGAAGGAGTGAGATAAGGAGGAGGTGAAGGAGTGAGATAAGCAGGATGTGAAGGAGTGAGATAAGCAGGAGGTGAAGGAGTGAGATAAGGAGGGGAAGGAGTGAGATAAGGAGGTGAAGGAGTGAGATAAAGAGGTGTAGGAGGGATATAAGAAGGAGGTGAAGGAGTGAGTAAGAAGGTGAAGGAGTGAGATAAGCAGGAGGTGAAGGAGTGAGATAAGGAGGTGAAGGAGTGAGATAAGGAGGTGAAGGAGGGAGATAAGCAGGAGGTGAAGGAGTGAGATAAGGAGGTGAAGTAGTGAGATAAGGAGGGGAAGGAATGAGATAAGCAGGAGGTGAAGGAGTGAGATAAGCAGGAGGTGAGGGAGTGAGATAAGCAGGAGGTGAAGAAGTGAGATAAGGAGGTGAAGGAGTGAGATAAGCAGGAGGTGAAGGAGTGAGATAAGCAGGAGGTGAAGGAGTGAGATAAGGAGGTGAAGGAGTGAGATAAGCAGGAGGTGAAGGAGTGAGATAAGCAGGAGGTGAAGGAGTGAGATAAGGAGGGGGAGGAGTGAGATAAGGAGGTGAAGGAGTGAGATAAGCAGGGGGTGAAGGAGTGAGATAAGGAGGTGAAGGAGTGAGATAAGGAGGTGAAGGAGTGAGAAAAGCAGGAGGTGAAGGAGTGAGATAAGGAGGGGAGGGAGTGAGATAAGGAGGGGGTGAAGGAGTGAGATAAGGAGGAGGTAAAGGAGTGAGATAAGGAGGGGGAGGAGTGAGATAAGGAGGTGAAGGAGTGAGATAAGGAGGGGGATGAGTGAGATAAGGAGGGGAAGGAATGAGATAAGGAGGTGAAGGAGTGAGATAAGGAGGTGAAGGAGTGAGATAAGGAGGGGGGGAGGAGATAAGGAGGAGGTAAAGGAGTGAGATAAGATGGAGATAAGCAGCAGGTGAAGGAGTGAGATAAGGAGGGGAAGGAGTGAGATAAGGAGAAGGTGGAGGAGATAAGGAGGAGGTGGAGGAGGTAAAGGAGTGAGATAAGGAGGTGAAGGAGGTAAGGAGGAGGTAAAGGAGTGAGATAAGGAGGTGAAGGAGGTAAGGAGGAGGTAAAGGAGTGAGATAAGGAGGTGAAGGAGGTAAGGAGGAGGTAAAGGAGTGAGATAAGGAGGTGAAGGAGGTAAGGAGGAGGTAAAGGAGTGAGATAAGGAGGTGAAGGAGGTAAGGATGAGGTGGAGGAGATAAGGAGGAGGTGGAGGAGGTAAGAAGAAGATAAGGAGGAGGAGGTAAGGAGGAGATGGAGGAGGTAAGGAGGAGGTGGAAGAGGTAAGGAGGAGGTAAGGAGGAGGTGGAGGAGGTAAGGAGGAGGTAAGGAGGAGGTGGAGGAGGTAAGAAGAAGGTAAGGAGGAGGTGGAGGAGGTAAGGAGGAGGTGGAGGAGGAGGTAAGGAGGAGGTGGAGGAGGTACCGTAAGGGAGCGCAGGGCTCTGAGAGTAGCAGAGCAGCAGCAGGGAGAACCAGATGAGACCAGCAGACACCATGACAGTCTCTCTTTCTGGACAAAGTTCAGCTGACAAACAAACACACACTTTACCCTCGCCTGGGGAACCTCCTCCTCTTGCCCTGTACCTCCTCCTTATTTCTTCCTCTCGCTCTGTACCTCCTCCTTATCTCCTCCTATCGCTCTGTACCTCCTACTTATCTCCTCCTCCTCCTCTCGCTCTCTACCTCCTCCTTATCTCCTCCTCTTGCCCTGTACCTCCTCCTTATTTCTTCCTCTCGCTCTGTACCTCCTCCTTATCTCCTCCTATCGCTCTGTACCTCCTACTTATCTCCTCCTCCTCCTCTCGCCCTGTACCCCCTCCTTATCTCCTCCTATCGCTCTGTACCTCCTACTTATCTCCTCCTCCTCCTCTCGCCCTGTACCTCCTCCTTATCTCTTCCTCTCGCTCTGTACCTCCTACTTATCTCCTCCTCCTCCTCTCGCTCTGTACCTCCTCATTATCTCCTCCTCTCGCTCTGTACCTCCTCCTTATCTCTTCCTCTCGCTCTGTACCTCCTCCTTATCTCCTCCTATCGCTCTGTACCTCCTACTTATCTCCTCCTCCTCCTCTCGCTCTGTACCTCCTCATTATCTCCTCCTCTCGCTCTGTACCTCCTCCTTATCTCTTCCTCTCGCTCTGTACCTCCTACTTATCTCCTCCTCCTCCTCTCGCCCTGTACCCCCTCCTTATCTCTTCCTCTCGCCCTGTACCTCCTCCTTATCTCTTCCTCTCGCTCTGTACCTCCTCCTTATCTCCTCCTCCTCCTCTCGCTCTGTACCTCCTCTTTATCTCTTCCTCTCGCTCTGTACCTCCTCTTTATCTCCTCCTCCTCCTCTCGCTCTCTACCTCCTCCTCCTCTCGCTCTGTACCTCCTCCTTATCTCCTCCTCCTCCTCTCGCTCTCTACCTCCTCCTCCTCTCGCTCTGTACCTCCTCCTTATCTCCTCCTCCTCCTCTCGCTCTCTACCTCCTCCTCCTCTCGCTCTGTACCTCCTCTTTATCTCCTCCTCCTCCTCTCGCTCTCTACCTCCTCCTCCTCTCGCTCTGTACCTCCTCCTTATCTCCTCCTCCTCCTCTCGCTCTGTACCTCCTCTTTATCTCTTCCTCTCGCTCTGTACCTCCTCTTTATCTCCTCCTCCTCCTCTCGCTCTCTACCTCCTCCTCCTCTCGCTCTGTACCTCCTCCTTATCTCCTCCTCCTCCTCTTGCCCTGTACCTCCTCCTTATCTCTTCCTCTCGCTCTGTACCTCCTCTTTATCTCCTCCTCCTCCTCTCGCTCTCTACCTCCTCCTCCTCTCGCTCTGTACCTCCTCTTTATCTCCTCCTCCTCCTCTCGCTCTCTACCTCCTCCTCCTCTCACTCTGTACGTCCTCTTTATCTCCTCCTCCTCCTCTCGCTCTCTACCTCCTCCTTATCTCCTCCTCTCGCTCTGTACCTCCTCCTTATCTCCTCCTCGATTTAAACCTGAAGAGGATCCCGCCCACTAGGGGGAGACGGAGCATCAACAAAGCTCCAATACAACTCACAAACGCGATTATTACACAATATATATACCGTATAAACTAAAAGTGTATTATGATTATGGTTCAACGTGTGTTACACGTATGGTAACCCCTAACCAGTAGAATGTTAATAACAAGTTACACGTATGGTAACCCAGAGCTGCCAAGTCTCACCCTTTGAGAGTGAGAGTCACGCAATTTAACCTCTTCACACGCCTCACGCCACACTTGCCATTTCACACGCTTTTTCCCCCTTTCACTACTTTATAATTATTGTTTTATTTAATTATATATTTCCATTACTTGTTGCTTGAGGCTTGCCGTAGTTCGAGTCAGGGACAGGGTGAGCCCGCCCTATTCTGCCCCCGATTGGCTGACCGAGATATGTGATAACCAATCATCAGCCCTCGAGGCTAAATCTAACCAACCCAACGAAAGGCACCACGTATACAAACCAATCAGAGGCAGCTTAGGGCGGGTCATTGCGTCTCTATCCTATGAAGAACAACCAACCTAACTCTATGAGAACAACACTTATGGTGGAGAAATCGAAAAGTAAACGTGAAACGTCTGTCAGCGCCTCAATAATGCCGTCACTGCATTTTTACAAACATTATTTTTTTACAAATATTTTTATTTAGATTAAGTCAACGGTGGGTCTGACTACGTGAGACTTAACGTTACACAGGCTGCTGGTGAGCAGTGTGGCAGGTTGCTGCGGTGGGTTTAACAACAAACAACCGTGACTAATAGCAGTGTTAGTTAAATCATCACGGTATGTGCTCGGTATGAGCAGATTTGGGAGGCTCTCTCGTATTGCCAAGTTGGTGTTGGTACTTCCACATTCAAATGCTGATGCTGAACGAGTGTTCTCTGTGGTGGGACTGAACAAAACCAAAACCCGAAACAGTTTGGCTCTTGATGGAACTCTATCATCCATCATGACTGTGAAGATGGCAAACCTTGAGCCACAGTGTTTCAAATGGGAGCCCCCTCCCTCTGTCATCAAGGCATCAACATCTGCCACAAACACCTACAACATGAGACATGTCATGTAAACCAAAACACACAAACAAAGACATGCACTTTATTTTTTTATAATATATATATATATATATTATTCTGGTTCTAATTTTGTTACACTTAAAAAAAATGCACTAAAGGAAAAGGCTGCTATTGTTTCTTAAAAGGCTGCTATGTTTTCTTTATATTGACATTTTATAAATAAATGTATTTTATTTGTCAAACTTTCTTGTTACAATTGTTTTCATTTCTACTTGTGCTGGTCAATTATTAACACGATATAAGCATGAGGAGGCCGACAGTGCAGGGAGAGCAGCTGGCATGGGGGTGAAGACATCACAACAGTCTTAATGTTCATTTAAATTGAGATATTCCTCTAAATCGACGTTAAAAAAGGCCAAAAAAAATCGCCGCCGGCCGAACGCATCTTCCCCCGAAAGTCTCACTCCTACTTTTTCCTGAAACTTGGCAGCCCTGGTAACCCCTAACCAGTAGAATGTTAATAACAAGTTACACGTATGGTAACCCCTAACCAGTAGAATGTTAATAACAAGTTACACGTATGGTAACCCCTAACCAGTAGAATGTTAATAACAAGTTACATGTATGGTAACCCCTAGCCAGTAGAATGTTAATAACAAGTTACACGTCTGGTAACCCCTAACCAGTAGAATGTTAATAACAAGCTACACGTATGGTAACCCCTAACAAGTAGAATGTTAATAACAAGTTACACGTCTGGTAACCCCTAACCAGTAGAATGTTAATAACAAGCTACACGTATGGTAACCCCTAACAAGTAGAATGTTAATAACAAGTTACATGTATGGTAACCCACTACAATGGAGGCCACACATCCGTGGGAGAAGTTTATCGATTTTTTTATTTTGAGATTGGTCTAAAATTGATATATAATATGTGGCCTGAAACTATACAAAATAATTGTTAATAAAAATCCTCATAAACTTCTGCCGTTATATTCTACCCCCTCTATGACATTCTTGCTTGGCAACCCAGGCTGTGCAAGCACAGAAACGGTCAACCAAACAGTATTTGAGTCATCTTACAGGTTCATAAAACCTCGACAGGTCTGGTGTCTACATCAACTTTATTAAAATCAACAGATTCAGATATTCAGAATTCAGTAACTAAGGTAGCATGTTTGCTCCTCCTTTATTTGTTTAGTTTTGTCGGACCAACAGACCAAATAAAATACATTCGATCAAAAACTAGAACCAGTTCCTTAAATACAATTTACTCAATTGATTGACTTTTTAGTTTGAGGTTTGATTCCACTTTTGATTTGCTTTACCTCTAAACCAACACCAGCTGAAGAGTATTGTTGTTGTTTTTTGATCCAACCATCAAGCTTAACAGACATGTTTGTCATAAAAAAGGTTATCATTTAAAGTAAATAAATATATATAGCGTGGATACATTTTACAGGAGACCCCTGTGCATCTGTGTTGATGAGAAAATCCTAAAAAGAAGACTGCAAGGATAATAACAGCTCCGCCCACTTTGCAGCTCAACTCACTGCCCCCTGCAAGACACAACTAAATATTGTCTTACAAAGATGCACTGATGGCCTCTCTTAGGTGCATACACACGTTCACAGCCTGGTAGGGATCTGTTGGTGGAGTCAGATGGGACTCCACCATGAGGATATTGCGAGGTTCATAAATATCCGGATGGCACGGTGTGGTCAAGGGAAAGAGACACATTCACTTTACGCAGTTGAACATGTTCCTCTTCCACTGGAGAAAGGAAGTCTCTTGTCCCATACAGTTCACCGCTGGGGACCTTCATGTTCCTCCATGGCCTGATGGTGTGTGCGTTCCAGACGCAGTTTCATCCAACTCGTCCTGTTAAAAAGAATATACAAATACACTGAGGAAGAACAGTACATCAACTTAAATAGAGAATAGACCACTAAACTATACCATCCACATGCCTCCCTCCCCTCCTCCTTTAAATCTCTCCTCTCTGCCTCTCCTCCTCTGACTCTTTAAATCCCCTCTATTCCCACTCCTCCTCCCTCACATACACACACCTAACACACTGTAAGTTATCACATACACACACCTAACACACTGTAAGTTATCACATACACACCTAACACACTGTAAGTTATCACATACACACACCTAACACACTGTAAGTTATCACATACACACCTAACACACTGTAAGTTATCACATACACACACCTAACACACTGTAAGTTATCACATACACACACCTAACACACTGTAAGTTATCACATACACACCTAACACACTGTAAGTTATCACATACACACACCTAACACACTAAGTTATCACATACACACACCTAACACACTAAGTTATCACATACACACACCTAACACACTGTAAGTTATCACATACACACCTAACACACTGTAAGTTATCACATACACACCTAACACACTGTAAGTTATCACATACACACACCTAACACACTGTCAGTTATCACATACACACACCTAACACACTGTAAGTTATCACATACACACACCTAACACACTGTCGGTTATCACATACACACCTAACACACTGTCAGTTATCACATACACACACCTAACACACTGTCGGTTATCACATACACACACCTAACACACTGTAAGTTATCACATACACACACCTAACACACTGTAAGTTATCACATACACACCTAACACACTGTCGGTTATCGCATACACACACCTAACACACTGTCAGTTATCACATACACACACCTAACACACTGTCGGTTATCACATACACACACTGTAAGTTATGACATACACACACCTAACACACTGTCAGTTATGACATACACACACCTAACACACTGTAAGTTATCACATACACACACACACCTAAAAGCTCTCAAGGGCTCTGGGGGGCAGGCCCCCTAAACGCCGCACCGCTTCGATGTAATACCCTCTTCTAACACTTGGGGTGGATATTAGTTGTGTAGGCGTTAAGCCGGATCATATTCTCCTTGAAGAGCCATCGGTACTTCCATAGACACACACGCCATAAGGCTTCCGTTGATCACACGAGTCTACGTGCCGGGTGAAGTTCGCAAACAAGTATTGCGAGAACTCGTAAAATAGTATAATATAGTACATCTTACATTGCTCTCATTCTGTGTCTCTTCCCGGGCTCCGTCATTTAATAACAAACTAAACAATGTAGCGCAGAATAAAAGTCAAACGCCGAGAGGAACCGAACATTGAGTTCGTGAGCGGAACAATAAGAACGACGGACAACAACGTGGGAAATGACGTAACAGAAACCAGATGAATTGTGGGTAAAGGAGTCGAAAGCGATGAATGAAACGCCGAGTTACTTTCCTCCAAAACAATAAAGCCCGTCCATCGATGACTGGTTTGATTGATCGATTGAAGGTTTAGTGAGCAAGGTAACTAGTGAACGAGGTAACTAGTGGACATGGAGGAAGAGGCTTCTTCAGACCACGTCGGTAAGTTAAATCAATGTTCCCTTTTTATTATCAATAATAACATGTTTAACTCATCATGTTAGTGAATACAGACCGGTAATAACATCATCTTGATCTGTGTGTTTGTGTGAGTGTGTGAGAGCGTTAGGTGTGTGTGTGTGTGTGTGTGTGTGTGTGTGTGTGTGTGTGTGTGTGTGTGTGTGTGTGTGTGTGTGTGTGTGTGTGTGTGTGTGTGTGTGTGTGTGTGTGTGTGTGTGTGTGTGTGTGTGTGTGTGTGTGTGTGTGTGTGTGTGTGTGTGTGTGTGAGAGAGAGAGTTTGGGGTGTGTGTGTGTGTGTGTGAGAGAGAGAGTTAGGTGTGTGTGTGTGTGAGAGAGAGAGTTAGGTGTGTGTGAGAGAGAGAGTTAGGTGTGTGTGTGTGTGTGTGTGAGAGAGTTAGGTGTGTGTGAGAGAGAGAGAGAGTGAGTTGTATTCCTGTAGTAATGTATACGGTTGTTGATGTACTTCATCCTGTACTTGTACATGTTGTACACAATGTGTGTGTGATCATTAAAGTGGTGCTTTGATCACATTTTTAATTAAGATCAATAATAAGAATATATCTTAAAAAGTATTCTCAAGTATATCTTGTATAATACACCCTGTAATACACTGATGGATATCCTATAATGGTGAATACACCCTGTAATACACTGATGGATATCATATAATGGTGAATACACCCTTTAATACACTGATGGATATCCTATAATAGTGAATACACTGATGGATATCCTATAAGGTGAATACTCTGTAATACACTGATGGATATCCTATAATGGTGAATACACCCTGTAATACACTGATGGATATCATATAATGGTGAATACACCCTTTAATACACTGATGGATATCCTATAATAGTGAATACACTGATTGATATCCTATAATGGTGAATACTCTGTAATACACTGATGGATATCCTATAATGGTGAATACACCCTGTAATACACTGATGGATATCCTATAATGGTGAATACTCTGTAATACACTGATGGATATCCTATAATGGTGAATACACCCTGTAATACACTGATGGATATCCTATAATGGTGAATACACCCTGTAATACACTGATGGATATCCTATAATAGTGAATACTCTGTAATACACTGATGGATATCCTATAATAGTGAATACTCTGTAATACACTGATAGATATCCTATAATGGTGAATACACCCCCTAATCCTATACTATGATAGTGTTTAATGTCTCTGCTGGTTCCTTGCTGGTCAGAAGCCCGCTGGTTCTGGGAGGACCAGGACGTGGAGCTGGTCTTCAACAGGGTGTGTGAGTACCTGGACCAGCTCAGGACCCGTCTGAGGACCAGCACCGCCACACACACCGGTACCTGTCTGCCTGCTGTCTGTCTGTCTGCCACACACACACACGTGTATATATATATATATGTATGTATGTATGTATGTATGTGTGTATGTAGATATGTATATATATATGTATGTATATATATATATATATATATATATATATATATATATATATACAGTTGAAACCAGAAGTTTACATACACTATATGAAAAGACACATACGATTTTTTTCCGCACTGTCTGACATGAAATCAGACTAAACTTTTCCTGATTTAGGTCCGTTAGGATTACCAAAATTATTTCTATTGGCTAAATGCTAGAATAATGAGAGAAGGAATTTTTTTTTAAGAAGGAACAATTGTTTTATTACTTTCTTCAAAGTCAGAAGTTTACATACACTAAGACTACTATGCCTTTAAACAATTTGGGAAAGCCCAGATGATGATGTCATGTCTTTGGAAGCTTCTGATAGGTTTATTGACAACATCTGAGTTAATTAGATACACACCTGTGGATGTATTTTAAGGCACACCTGAAACACACTGCTTATTTGTGCAACATCATGGGAAAGTCAAAAGAAATCAGCCAAGATCTCAGGAAGAGAATTGTGGACTTGCACAAGACTGGTTCATCCTTGGGTGCAATTTCCAGATGCCTGAAGGTGCCACGTTCATCCGTTCAAACTATTATACGCAAGTATAAACACCATGGGAATGTCCAGCCATCATACCGCTCAGGAAGGAGACGGGTTCTGTGTCCCAGAGATGAACGTGCTTTGGTCCGAAAAGTGCATACCAACCCAAGAACCAAAGCAAAAGACCTTGTGAAGACGCTGGCTGAAGCTGGTAAGAGTGTGTCATTATCCACAGTGAAACGAGTACTGTACCGACATGGGCTGAAAGGCTACTCTGCCAGGAAGAAGCCATTACTCCAAAAGAAACACAAAAAAGCTAGATTACAGTTCGCAAATGCGCACAGAGACAAAGACCTTAATTTTTGGAGACATGTCCTGTGGTCTGACGAAACTAAAATTGAACTGTTTGGCCATAATGACCATCGATACGTTTGGAGGAAAAAGGGGGAAGCTTGCAAGCCTGAGAACACCATCCCAACTGTGAAATACGGAGGTGGCAGCATCATGTTATGGGGTTGTTTTGCTGCAGGAGGGACTGGTGCACTTCACAAAATAGATGGCATCATGAGAAAAGAACATTATGTGGAAATATTAAAGCAACATCTCAAGACATCAACCAGAAAGTTAAAGCTTGGGCGCAAATGGGTCTTCCAAATGGACAATGACCCGAAGCACACTGCCAAACTGGTTAAAAAGTGGCTTGAGGATAACAAAGTGAATGTTTTGGAGTGGCCATCACAAAGCCCTGATCTGAATCCCATTGAAAATGTATGGGCAGAGCTGAAAAGGCATGTGCGAGCAAGACGGCCTACAAACTTGGCTCAGTTACACCAGTTTTGTCAGGAGGAATGGGCCAAAATTCCTGCCAACTATTGTGAGAAGCTTGTGGAAGGATATCCAAAACGTTTGACCCAAGTCATACAGTTTAAAGGCAATGGTACCAAATACTAATGAAATGTATGTAAACTTCTGACTTTGAAGAAAGTAATAAAACAATTGTTCCTTCTTAAAAAAAATGTCCTTCTCTCATTATTCTAGCATTTAGCCAATAGAAATAATTTTGGTAATCCTAACGGACCTAAATCAGGAAAAGTTTAGTCTGATTTCATGTCAGACAGTGCGGAAAAAAATCGTATGTGTCTTTTCATATAGTGTATGTAAACTTCTGGTTTCAACTGTATATATGTATGTATGTATGTATGTATGTATGTATGTATGTATGTATGTATGTATGTATGTATGTATGTATGTATGTATGTATGTATGTATGTATGTATGTATGTATGTATGTATGTATGTATGTATGTATGTATGTATGTATGTATGTATGTATGTATGTATGTATGTATGTATGTATGTATGTATGTATGTATGTATGTATGTATGTATGTATGTATGTATGTATGTATGTATGTATGTATGTATGTATGTATGTATGTATGTATGTATGTATGTATGTATGTATGTATGCATGCATATATACACACATATATATATATATATGTGTGTGTGTGTGTGTGTGTATATATATGTGTGTATATATATATATGTATGTATATATACATACATACATATATATATATATGTGTATGTGTATATATACATATGTATGTGTATATATATGTGTTGTATAGATTATGTTATATATGTATATTGTGTTGGTGATATAATGTATATATGTTATAGATGATGTTATATATGTATATAGTGTTGGTGATATAATGTATATATGTTATAGATGATGTTATATATGTATATAGTGTTGGTGATATAATGTATATATGTTATAGATGATGTTATATATGTATATAGTGTTGGTGATATAATGTATATATGTTATAGATGATGTTATATATGTATATAGTGTTGGTGATATAATGTATATATGTTATAGATGATGTTATATATGTATATAGTGTTGGTGATATAATGTATATATGTTATAGATGATGTTATATATGTATATAGTGTTGGTGATATAATGTATATATGTTATAGATGATGTTATATATGTATATAGTGTTGGTGATATAATGTATATATGTTATAGATGATGTTATATATGTATATAGTGTTAGTGATATAATGTATATATGTTATAGATGATGTTATGTATGTATATAGTGTTAATGATATAATAATGTATATATATGTGTTATATATGATATGTATGTATATAGTGTTAATGTATATATATATGTGTTATAGATTATGTTATATATGTATATAGTGTTAGTGATATAATGTATATATGTGTTATAGATGATGTTATGTATGTATATAGTGTTAATGATATAATGTATGTTATAGATGATGTTACATATGTATATAGTGTTAGTGATATAATGTATGTGTTATAGATTATGTCCAGGGGGTAAGGCTGGTCAGCTGGGCTGAGGAGGGACGGACCTCACAACCTCCAGAAGCCGCCACTCATGATGTCATCAACACAGGTCAGAAGGACCATGCTTTATTTACTATAAATACTATATAGTTAAATAGTATTTAAAATACTATATATAGTATTTAAAATACTATACTATATGAAGTATATATCATACTATATATCAGTATATATATAATACTATATTGAGCAAATCAAAAAAATAAATGCATTTCAAATCTATAAAGTATATATTGTGTATATAATACCATATATTAGTGTATACAGTTGCAAGAAAAAGTATGTGGAATTACCTGGATTTCTGCATAAATTGGTCATAAAATGTGTTCTGACCTTCATCTAAGTCACAACAACAGACAAACAGTCTGCTTAAACTAATACCACACACACAATTATATGTGTTGATGTTTTTATTGAACACACCATGTAAACATTCACAGTGCAGGGTGGGAAAAGTATGTGAACCCTTGGATTTAATAACTGGTTGACCCTCCTTTGGCAGCAATAACCTCAACCAACGTATCCTGTAGTTGCAGATCAGACCAAACGGTCAGGAGGAATTTTGGACCATTCCTCTTTACAAAACTGTTTCAGTTCAGCAATATTCTTGGGATGTCTGGTGTGAACCGCTCTCTTGAGGTCATGCTATAGCATCTCAATCGGGTTGAGGTCAGGACTCTGACTGGGCCACTCCAGAAGGCGTATTTTCTTCTGTTGAAGCCATGCTGTTGTTGATTTACTTCTGTGCTTTGGGTCATTGTCCTGTCACCCATCTTCTGTTGAGCGTCAATTGGTGGACAGATGGCCTTAAGTTCTCGTTGCCCCCCCACCATACTTCACAGTTGGGATGAGGTTTTGATGTTGGTGTGCTGTGCCTTTTTTTTTCTCCACACATAGTGTTGTGTGTTCCTTCCAAACAACTCAATTTGGTTTCATCTGTCCACAGAATATTTTGCCAGTAGTGCTGTGGAACATCCAGGTGCTCTTTTGCAAACTTCAAACGTGCAGCAATGTATTTTTTGGACTGCAGTGGCTTCCTCCGTGGTGTCCTCCCATGAACTCCATTCTTGTTCAGTGTTTTCCGTATTGTAGATTCGTCAACAGAGATGTTAGCATGTGCCAGAGATTTTTGTAAGTCTTTAGCTGACACTCTAGGATTCTTCTTCACCTCATTGAGCATTCTGCAATGTGCTCTTGCAGTCATCTTTACAGGACGGCCACTCCTAGGGAGAGCAGCAACAGTGCTGAACTTTCTCCATTTATAGACTATTTGTCTTACCGTGGACTGATGAACATCAAGGCTTTTAGAGATACTTTTGTAACCCTTTCCAGCTTTATGCATCTCAACGATTCTTAATCTTAGAGCTTCTGAGAGCTCTTTTGTGCGAGGCATGGTTCACATCAGGCAATGCTTCTTGAGAATAGCAAACTCAAAACTGGTGTGTGTTTTTTATAGGACAGGGCAGCTTTAACCAACACCTCCAATCTCGTCTCATTGATTGGACTCCAGGTTGGCTGACTCCTGACTCCAATTAGCTCTTGGAGAAGTCATTAGCATAGGGGCATACTTTTTCTTGCAACTGTATATACATATCTCTATAGATAGATATTTCTGATCTTTTCTCTGTCTTGTTGGTTCAGAGCTCCTGTCTGTCACCACCTCCTCCCAGGATGAGGAAGAGGAGCAGGAGGAGCAGCCATCCTCTCCTCTCTCTCAGCCCCTGAGCTACAGTCACCTCCTGGTCGCCCCCCCGGCACCTCCTTCTGTTGGACAGCAGGAGGAGGTGAGGGTCAACCAGGAGGAGGTTAGAGTTATCCAGGAGGAGGTTAAGATTAGCCAGGAGGAGGTTAGAGTCAACCAAGAGGAGCAGGAGAAGGTTACAATTAGCCAGGAGGAGGTGAGGGTCAACCAGGAGGAGGTAAGAGTCAACCAGGAGGAGCAGGAGGAGGTGAGGGTCATCCAGGAGGAGCAGAGGGTCATCCAGGAGGAGGTCTCGACCGGACCGGAGGAGGCGTCTCCTGCCCAGGCCTTCTACCGACCACACCAGTGTTCAAAGGTAACATCACCATGGTAACGGACTAGGATGAGATGATGGTCATGAGATGATGGTCATGTGATGGTGGTCATGTGATGTTATTTATGTGATGGTGGTAATCATGGGCATCATGTGATGGTGGTCGTCATGTGATGTGATAACATGTGATGGTCATTATGTGATTGGGTTATGTGATGTGATAACATGTGGTGGTGGTCATTATGTAATGGTAATGGATGCTTTTATATAGCGCTTTTATCCAAAGCGCTTTACAAGTCATGCCTCACATTCACCCATTCATCCACCCAGGAGGAGTCAGTCAGGAGCAGTTAGGGTTAGGGGGTCTTGATCAAGGACACCTCCACAGGTTTAGCTAGGAGGAGCCGGGGGATCGAACCAGCGACCTTTCGGTTGTGAGGTGACCGCTGTACCTCCTGAGCTATACTGCCACCATTCTTTGATGGGGTTATGTGATGATAACATGTGGTGGTGGTCATGTGGTGGTAACATGTGGTGATAACATGTGATGGTAACATGTGGTGATAACATGTGGTGGTAACATGTGATGGTGGTCATGTGGTGGTAACATGTGATGGTGGTCATGTGATGGTAACATGTGGTGGTAACATGTGGTGATAACATGTGGTGGTAACATGTGATGGTGGTCATGTGACGGTAACATGTGGTGGTAACATGTGATGGTGGTCATGTGGTGGTAACATGTGGTGATAACATGTGGCGATAACATGTGGTGGTAACATGTGATGGTAACATGTGATGGTAACATGTGGTGGTAACATGTGATAGTGGTCATGTGGTGGTAACATGTGATGGTGGTCACATGTGATGGTGGTCACATGTGATGGTAACATGTGATGGTAACATGTGATGGTAACATGTGACGGTAACATGTGGCGGTAACATGTGATGGTGGTAACATGTGGTGGTAACATGTGGTGATAACATGTGGTGATAACATGTGGCGATAACATGTGGCGGTAACATGTGGTGGTAACATGTGATGGTGGTCATGTGATGGTAACATGTGATGGTGGTCACATGTGATGGTGGTCACATGTGATGGTGGTCACATGTGATGGTAACATGTGGTGGTAACATATGATGGTGGTAACATGTGGTGGTAACATGTGGTGATAACATGTGATGGTAACATGTGGTGGTAACATGTGATGGTAACATGTGGTGGTAACATGTGATGGTAACATGTGGTGGTAACATGTGGTGATAACATGTGATGGTAACATGTGGTGATAACATGTGATGGTAACATGTGGTGATAACATGTGATGGTAACATGTGGTGGTAACATGTGGTGATAACATGTGATGGTGGTCACATGTGATGGTGGTCATGTGATGGTAACATGTGGTGATAACATGTGATGGTGGTAACATGTGATGGTGGTAACATGTGATGGTAACATGTGGTGGTAACATGTGATGGTAACATGTGGTGGTAACATGTGGTGGTGGTCATGTGGTGGTAACATGTGGTGGTAACATGTGATGGTAACATGTGGTGGTAACATGTGGTGGTAACATGTCCCCCCAGGCCTGCCTGCCCCTCATGCCCAGATCCGGTCAGCCCTTCTGGGGTCAGAACCCCCTCAAGGTTCCTCTGCTGTGTGGATTCCGGAGGCTGGGCGGGACACAGGAAGTGAGGGGGACAGGAAGTGACCTGGTCTACGCCGCCCCCTGCGGGCTCCGCCTGCGTTGTCACGACGACGTGTTGCGCTTCCTGTTAGCCACGGAGAGCTACGAGGTGCTGCAGGTGAGTCACCTGGTCACCACGGTAACAGTCTGAATACCACAACCTTAATATTAGGGTTTGCTTTCACCTCCTCCTCTGGTCTCTTTTTCTCTCTCTCTCCTCCTTCTCGTCTCTCCCCCCCTCCTCCTGTCTCTCCTCCTCCTGTCTCTCCCCCCTCCTCATGTCTCTCCTCATCCTGTCTCTCCTTCTCCTGTCTCTCCCCCCTCCTCTCGTCTCTCCTCCTCCTGTCTCTCCCTCCTCCTGTCTCTCCTCCTCCTCCTCTTGTCTCTCCTTCTCCTGTCTCTCCTCCTTCTCGTGTCTCTCCCCCCTCCTCGTGTCTCTCCTCCTCCTGTCTCTCCACCCTCCTCTCGTCTCTCCTCCTCCTGTCTCTCCCTCCTCCTCCTGTCTCTCCCTCCTCCTCCTGTCTCTCCCTCCTCCTGTCTCTCCTCTTCCTCCTCTTGTCTCTCCTCCTTCTCGTGTCTCTCCCCCCTCATCGTGTCTCTCCTCCTCCTCCTCCTGTCTCTCCACCCTCCTCTCGTCTCTCCCCCCTCCTTCTCTCATCCTTCTCCTGTCTCTCCCCCCTCCTCTCGTCTCTCCTCCCCCTCCTCCTATCTCTCCTCCTTCTCCTGTCTCTCCCCCCTCCTCTCGTCTCTCCTCCTCCTCCTCCTGCCTCTCCTCCTTGTGTCTCTCCCCCCCTCCTCCTGTCTCTCATCCTTCTCCTGTCTCTCCCCCCTCCTCTCGTCTCTCCTCCCCCTCCTCTCGTCTCTCCTCCCCCTCCTCTCGTCTCTCCCTCCTCCTGTCTCTCCCCCCCTCCTCCTGTCTCTCCCCCCCTCCTCCTGTCTCTCCTTCTCTCCTCCTCCTGTCTCTCCTCCTGTCTCTCCCCCCTCCTCCTGTCTCTCCTCATCCTGTCTCTCCTCCTCCTCCTGTCTCCCCCCCTCTCATCTCTCCTCCTCTTCTTGTCTCTCCTCCTCCTGTCTCTCCTCCTTCTCGTGTCTCTCCCCCCTCCTCCTCCTCCTGTCTCCGCCCTCCTCTCGTCTCTCCTCCTGTCTCTCCTCCTTGTGTCTCTCCTCCTCCTGTCTCTCCCACCTCCTCCTGTCTCTCATCCTTCTCCTGTCTCTCCCCCCTCCTCTCGTCTCTCCTCCCCCTCCTCTCGTCTCTCCCCCCTCCTCCTGTCTCTCCCCCCTCCTCCTGTCTCTCTCCCCTCCTCCTGTCTCTCCCCCCCCTCCTCCTGTCTCTCCTCCTCCTGTCTCTCCTCCTGTATCTCCTCATCCTGTCTCTCCTCCTCCACCTGTCTCCCCCCTCTCATCTCTCCTCCTCCTCCTGTCTCTCCTCCTCCTCTTGTCTCTCCTCCTCCTGTCTCTCCTCCTTCTCGTGTCTCTCCCTCCTCCTCCTGTCTCCGCCCTCCTCTCGTCTCTCCTCCTCCTCTCGTCTCTCCTCCTCCTGTCTCTCCCCCCTCCTCCTGTCTCTCATCCTTCTCCTGTCTCTCCCCCCTCCTCTCGTCTCTCCTCCCCCTCCTCCTGTCTCTCCTCCTTCTCCTGTCTCTCCCCCCTCCTCTCGTCTCTCCTCCTCCTCCTGTCTCTCCCCCCTCCTCCTGTCTCTCCTCCTTGTGTCTCTCCCCCCCTCCTCCTGTCTCTCCCCCTCCTCTCACCTTAATTCCCCTCGGGATTAATAAAGTAATCTGAATCTGAATCTCTCTTCCTCCTGTCTCTCCCCCCTCCTCCTGTCTCTCCCCCCTCCTGTCTCTCATCCTTCTCCTGTCTCTCCCCCCTCCTCCTGTCTCTCCCCCCTCCTCCTGTCTCTCATCCTTCTCCTGTCTCTCCCCCCTCCTCTCGTCTCTCCTCCCCCTCCTCCTGTCTCTCCCCCCTCCTGTCTCTCCCCCCCTCCTCCTGTCTCTCCCCCCTCCTCCTGTCTCTCCTCCTCCTGTCTCTCCTGTCTCTCCCCCCTCCTCTCATCTCCCCTCCTCCTGTCTCTCCCCCCTCCTCCTGTCTCTCCTCATCTCTCCTCCTCCTGTCTCTCCTCATCTTGTCTCTCCTCCTCCTCCTGTCTCTCCGCCCTCCTCCCGTCTCTCCTCCTCCTGTCTCTCCCCCCTCCTCCTGTCTCTCATCCTTCTCCTGTCTCTCCCCCCTCCTCTCGTCTCTCCTCCTCCTGTCTCTCCCCCCTCCTCCTGTCTCTCATCCTTCTCCTGTCTCTCCCCCCTCCTCTCGTCTCTCCTCCCCCTCCTCCTGTCTCTCCCCCCTCCTCCTGTCTCCCCTCCTCCTCTCTCCTGTCTCTCCTCTCCTCCTCCTGTCTCTCCCCCCTCCTGTCTCTCCCCCCTCCTCCTGTCTCTCATCCTTCTCCTGTCTCTCCCCCCTCCTCTCGTCTCTCCTCCCCCTCCTCCTGTCTCTCCCCCCCTCCTCCTGTCTCTCCCCCCTCCTCCTGTCTCTCCCCCCCTCCTCATGTCTCTCCTCCTCCTGTCTCTCCTCCTCCTCCTACTGTCTCTCCTGTCTCTCCCCCCTCCTCCTGTCTCTCCTCCTGTCTCTCATCCTTCTCCTATCTCTCCCCCTCCTCTCGTCTCTCCTCCCCCTCCTCCTGTCTCTCCTCCTCCTGTCTCTCATCCTTCTCCTGTCTCTCCCCCTCCTCTCGTCTCTCCTCCTCCTCCTCCTGTCTCTCCTCCACCACCACCAGGTGGAGTTCTTCACCTTCAACAGGGCGGTGCGTCTGGACCCGCCCCTTGTATCGTTGGGGCCCCGCCCCCCTGAGCTGGACCTGAGCCGGGGTCTAGAGCCCGCCCCCGTGGAGCTGTGCCCCGGAGAGGCGGGTTCCCGCCCTCGGGACTTCCGCTACCGCCGGGACCGCTGGCCCCACGGCTGCTTCCTGTCCGCAGGCCCCGCCCTCTTCCACACCTGCTGCAGCTGTCAGGACGGCTGCCTGGAGGGCTGTGCCTGCAGAGGCCTGACCTCCAGGGGCACGGCCTCCAGGGGCCCGGCCTCCAGGGGGCAGCACTACACCCACCACACTCTGAAGAGCCCCATAGACTCAGGGTGAGAGAATAATATTTATTATACTATACTAAATTATATTAATTATAATACTAAATAAATAAATAATACTATACTAAATAATATTAATTATTATACTAAATAATATTAATTATAATACTTAATTAATAAATAATACTAATTCATATTAATTATAATACTAAATAAATAAATAATACTATACTAATTCATTTGAATTATAATACTTACTTAATTAATAATACTATACTAAATAATATTATTATAATACTAAATTAATAAATAATACTATACTAAATCATATTAATTACTATACTAAATAATATTAATTATAATACTAAATTAATAAATAATACTATACTAAATAATATGAATTATTATACTAAATAATATGAATTATAATACTAAATGAATAAATAATACTATACTAAATCATATTAATTATAATACAAAATTATTAAATAATACTAATTAATATGAATTATAATACTAAATTAATTAATAATACTATACTTAATAATATTAATAACAATACTAAATTAATAAATATTACTATACTAAATAATATTATTTATAATACATTTTAAAGTATTAATTATTAAATATATAGATAATTCACACTGTTCATGGTTATCTGAGTGGTGGTTCTGTTCCAGGTTGTCTGAGTGGTGCTTCTGTTCCAGGTTGTCTGAGTGGTGGTTCTGTTCCAGGTTGTTTGAGTGGTGGTTCTGTTCCAGGTTGTCTGAGTGGTGGTTCTGTTCCAGGTTGTTTGTTTGGTGGTTCTGCTCCAAGTTGTCTGAATGGTGGTTCTGTTCCAGGTTGTCTGAGTGGTGGTTGTGTTCCAGGTTGTTTGAGTGCGGCCCGTGGTGTGGCTGTCACCGGGCCAGATGTCAGAACCAGCTGGTCCAGCGAGGGGTCCGGGTCCGGCTCCAGGTTTTCCAGACCCCCATCAGCCGGGGTTGGGGCGTGCGTTGCCGTGACGATCTGGAGCAGGGAACCTTCATCTGTATCTATGCCGGTAAGACTCAGAGACCTGTAGGACCAGGTAGGGTCTGGAAGGAGCTGTAGGACCAGGTAGGGGTCTGAGAGGACCAGGTAGGGGTCTGAGAGGACCAGGTAGGGGTCTGAGAGGAACAGGTAGGGGTCTGAGAGGACCAAGTAGGGGTCTGAGAGGACCAGGTAGGGTCTAGGAAGACCAGGTAGGGTCTGAGAAGACCAGGTAGGGGTCTAGGAGGACCAGGTAGGGGTCTAGGAGGACCAGGTAGGGATCTGAGAGGACCAGGTAGGGGTCTGAGAGGACCAGGTAGGGTCTAGGAGGACCAGGTAGGGTCTGAGAGGACCAGGTAGGGGTCTGGGCCCCTATACTACACTATACTAAACTATCATTTATATTCTAAACTTTACAATACTGTACTGAACAATACTATACTAAACTATACAATACTATACTATACAATACTATACTATACAATACTAAACTATACAATACTATACAATACTAAACTATACAATACTAAACTATACAATACTAAACTGAACTATACTATACAATACTATACTATACTATACTAAACTATACAATACTATACTAAACTATACAATACTAAACAATACTATACAATACTAAACTATACAATACTAAACTATACAATACTATACTAAACTATACTATACTAAACTATACTAAACTATACAATACTAAACTATACAACACTAAACTGAACAATACTGTACTGAACTATACAATACTAAACTATACAATACTGTACTAAACTATACAATACTAAACTATACAATACTGTACTAAACTATACAATACTAAACTATACAATACTATACTATACTATACTAAACTAAACTATACAATACTAAACTATACTATACTAAACCTACTATACAATACTATACTGTTAACAGCACTATATACTACCTATGCTATACTATATACTCTAAACACTATATACTATACTATGTACAGTACAGTAGTAGGGCGGCAGTATAGCTCAGTAGGTAGTCCTGAGCTCACAACCGGACGGTTGCTGGTTCGATCCCCGGCTCCTCCTAGCAAGAAGCTGTGGAGGTGTCCTTGAGGAAGACCCTAACCCTAACTGCTCCCTCTGTATAAACAGCTGAGTGCTGCTCCTAACACTAGGATGGGTTCAATGAAGAGAATCTATTTCACTGTACTGTACTTGTGCTGTACACTGACAAATTTGAATAATAATTATTATTATTATTATATACTATAAACTACACTATGTACTATACTATAAACTATACTATACTATGTACTATACTATATACTCTAAACAACACTATATACTATACTATGTACAGTACTATATACTATAAACAACACTATGTACAGTACTATATACTATAAACAACACTATATACTATACTATGTATAGTACTATATACTATAAACAACACTATATACTAAACTATGTACAGTACTATATACTCTAAACAACACTATATATATGTACAGTATGTACAGTACTATATACTATAAACAACACTATATACTATACTATGTACAGTACTATATACTATAAACAACACTATATACTAAACTATGTACAGTACTATATACTCTAAACAACACTATATATGTACAGTATGTACAGTACTATATACTATAAACAACACTATATACTATACTATGTACAGTACTATATACTATAAACAACACTATATATGTACAGTATGTACAGTACTATATACTATAAACAACACTATATACTATACTATGTACAGTACTATATACTATAAACAACACTATATACTAAACTATGTACAGTACTATATACTATAAACAACACTATATATGTACAGTATGTACAGTACTATATACTATAAACAACACTATATACTATACTATGTACAGTACTATATACTATAAACAACACTATATACTAAACTATGTACAGTACTATATACTCTAAACAACACTATATGTACAGTATGTACAGTACTATATACTATAAACAACACTATATACTATACTATGTACAGTACTAAAACTATAAACAACACTATATACTATACTATGTACAGTACTATAAACAACACTATATACTAAACTATGTACAGTACTATATACTATAAACAACACTATATACTATACTATGTACAGTACTATATACTATAAACAACACTATATACTATACTATGTACAGTACTATATACTATAAACAACACTATATACTATACTATGTACAGTACTATATACTATAAACAACACTATATACTATACTATGTACAGTACTATATACTATAAACAACACTATGTACTAAACTATGTACAGTACTATATACTATACTTTCTACTATACTTAATAAAAAGAACAATAAAGTGACTGATGGATGATGTATACATGTGTTGAATTAGGCAAAAACATGGTTCTCCGCTCTCTCTCTCTGTCTCTGTCTGTCTGTCTGTCTCTCTCTGTCCCTCTCCTTTGTCTGTCTCTGTGTCTCTCCTCTCTCTGTCCCTCTCCTTTGTCTGTCTCTGTGTCTCTCCTCTCCTCTCTCTGTGTCTCTCTTCTCTCTGTGTCTCTCCTCTCCTCTCTCTGTGTCTCTCCTCTCTCTGTCTCTCCTCTCCTCTCTCTGTGTCTCTCCTCTCCTCTCTCTGTGTCTCTCCTCTCTCTTCTCTCTGTGTCTCTCCTCTCCTCTCTCTGTGTCTCTCCTCTCTCTGTGTCTCTCCTCTCTCTTCTCTCTGTGTCTCTCCTCTCCTCTCTCTGTGTCTCTCCTCTCTCTGTGTCTCTCCTCTCCTCTCTCTGTGTCTCTCCTCTCATTTCTCTGTGTCTCCTCTCCTCTCTCTGTGTCTCTCCTCTCTCTGTGTCTCTCCTCTCTCAGGAGTGGTCCTGAGGAAGGGTCGTGGACAAGAGGATGCCCCGCCCCCTAAGTATTTAGGGGCGGAGCCTCCATCAGATGATGATGTGGAGGTGGTCACTGAGTGGCTAGCGCCTCCGGTAACGGAGGGGGCCGTGCCCACCTCCTCCCCACCACTGCACGTCCCGGTCATCCAGAGACCACCTAACCTCAACCAGGAGGCCCAGCAGAACCTCAACCAGGAGGCCCAGCAGAACCACAAGCAGGAGGCCCAGCAGAACCACACCCAGGGGACCCTGCTGAACCTCAACCAGGAGGCCCAGCAGAACCACACCCAGGAGGCCCAGCAGAACCTCAACCAGGAGGCCCAGCAGAACCACAACCAGGAGGCCCAGCAGAACCTCAACCAGGAGGCCCAGCAGAACCTCAACCAGGAGCCCCAGCAGAACCTCAACCAGGAGGCCCAGCAGAACCACAACCAGAAGGCCCAGCAGAACCACAACCAGGAGGCCCAGCAGAACCTCAACCAGGAGGCCCAGCAGAACCTCAACCAGGAGGCCCAGCAGAACCTCAACCAGGAGGCCCAGCAGAACCACAACCAGGAGGCCCAGCAGAACCACACCCAGGAGGCCCAGAACCATGAAGGCACAGTGGTTGCCACGGCGACGGCTGATCGCCACAGGGAGGTGGAGCCAGAGAGGAGAGTGAGAAAGAGGAAGAGAGAAGAGGACGAAGATGAAGATGTTTACTATCTGGACGCCAGAAAGGAGGGCAACGTGGCCCGCTTCCTCAATGTAGGTCTGCTGGTCTCTACTCTCTCTACTGGTCTCTACGGTCTACTGGTCTCTCTGCTGGTCTCTACTCTCTCTACTGGTCTCTACTGTCTACTGGTCTCTCTGCTGGTCTCTACTCTCTCTACTGTCTACTGGTCTCTCTGCTGGTCTCTACTCTCTCTACTGGTGTCTACTGGTCTCTGCGGTCTACTGTCTACTGGTCTCTCTGCTGGTCTCTGCTCTCTCTACTGGTCTCTCTGCTTGTCTCAACTCTCTCTATTGGTCTCTACTGTCTACTGGTCTCTGCTGGTCTCTACTCTCTCTACTGTCTACTGGTCTCTCTGCTGGTCTCTACTCTCTCTACTGGTCTCTACTGTCTACTGGTCTCTCTGCTGGTCTCTACTCTCTACTGTCTACTTGTCTCTCTGCTGGTCTCTACTCTCTCTACTGTCTACTGGTCTCTCTGCTGGGCTCTACTCTGTCTACTGGTCTCTCTGCTGGTCTCTACTCTCTCTACTGTCTACTGGTCTCTGCTGGTCTCTACTCTCTCTACTGTCTACTGGTCTCTCTGCTGGTATCTACTCTCTCTACTGTCTATTGGTCTCTCTGCTGGTCTCTACTCTTTCTACTGGTCTCTACTGTCTACTGGTCTCTACTCTCTCTACTGGTCTACTGTCTACTGGTCTCTCTGCTGGTCTCTACTCTCTCTACTATCTACTGGTCTCTCTACTGATCTCTCTGCTGGTCTCTACTGTCTACTGGTCTCTCTGCTGGTCTCTACTCTCTCTACTGCCTACTGGTCTCAACTGTCTCTCTACTGGTCTCTACTGTCTACTGGTCTCTCTGCTGGTCTCTACTCTCTCTACTGTCTACTGGTCTCTCTGCTGGTCTCTACTCTCTCTACTGTCTACTGGTCTCTCTGCTGGTCTCTACTCTCTCTACTGTCTACTGGTCTCTGCTGGTCTCTACTCTCTCTACTGTCTACTGGTCTCTCTGCTGGTATCTACTCTCTCTACTGTCTACTGGTCTCTCTGCTGGTCTCTACTCTCTCTACTCTCTCTACTGTCTACTGGTCTCTCTGCTGGTATCTACTCTCTCTACTGTATACTGGTCTCTCTGCTGGTCTCTACTCTCTCTACTGGTCTCTACTGTCTACTGGTCTCTCTGCTGGTCTCTACTCTCTCTACTGTCTACTGGTCTCTCTACTGGTCTCTACTGTCTACTGATCTCTCTGCTGGTCTCTACTGTCTACTGGTCTCTCTGCTGGTCTCTACTCTCTACTGCCTACTGGTCTCAACTGTCTCTCTACTAGTCTACTGTCTACTGGTCTTTACTGTCTACTGGTCCCTACTGTCTACTGGTCACTCTACTGTCTCTTCTCTCTCTTCTGGTCTTTACTGTCTCTACTGGTCTCCCCCATCATAACCTTTGACCCTGTGTGACCCCAGCATAGCTGCCGGCCCAACCTGTTCACCCAGAGTGTGTTCACAGACACCCAGGACCCGGACTACCCTCTGATCGCCTTCTTCACCCGCAGGTCAGCACTGGTACACTGGTACACTCATCACCAGGACCTGGTACACTGGTACACTCATCACCAGGACCTGGTACACTGGTACACTCATCACCAGGACCTGGTACACTGTACACTGGTACACTGGTACACTCATCACCAGGACCTGGTACACTGGTACACTCATCACCAGGACCTGTTACATTCATGGGTTCACCAGGACCTGTTACACTCATGGGTTCACCAGGACCTGTTACACTCATGGGTTCACCAGGACCTGTTATACTCATGGGTTCACCAGGACCTGTTACACTCATGGGTTCACCAGGACCTGTTATACTCATGGGTTCACCAGGACCTGTTACACTCATGGGTTCACAAGTGCCTGTTACATTCATGTGTTCACCAGGATGTTGTTTGTTTGTTTGTTTGTTTGTTTGTAGAGTGATCAAGGCCGGCACAGAGCTCACCTGGAAGTACTCTCCTGACACAGGAAGTGTTTCTCCAGGACAGGAAGTGGCGTGTCAATGTGGTCATGAAGACTGTCAGGAGGGCGGGACCTTGGAGCAGGCCGAGTGTGAAGACGTCTCCAGGCACGGAGAAACACTTGGGGACAGGAAGCGTGACGTCTGGGGACAGGAAGCGTGACGTCTGGGGACAGGAAGCGTGGCGCCTGGGGACAGGAAGCGTGACGTCTGGGGACAGGAAGTGTGACGTCTGGGGACAGGAAGTGTGACGTCTGGGGACAGGAAGGGGCTTCAAAGGGTTCACGATGACCACACTTCGTTTTTCAATTTTTTTCATTAAACGGTTCCAACACTGAATGACCTGTCGTTTACTGACCTACATAAACTAGTCTTACTTGTCTAGTTCTATGAACTCATCTAACTAGTCTAGTTATATGAACTAATCGAACTAGTCTAACTAGTCTGGTTCTATGAACTAATCGAACTAGTCTGGTTATATGAACTAATCTAACTAGTCTGGTTCTATGAACTAGTCTAACTAGTCTGGTTCTATGAAGTCATCTAACTAGTCTAACTAGTCTGGTTCTATGAACTAATCTAACTAGTCTGGTTCTATGAACTAATCTAACTAGTCTGGTTCTATGAACTAGTCTAACTAGTCTGGTTCTATGAAGTCATCTAACTAGTCTGGTTCTATGAACTAATCTAACTAGTCTGGTTCTATGAACTAATCTAACTAGTCTGGTTCTATGAACTAATCTAACTAGTCAAACTAGTCTGGTTCTATGAACTAATCTAGTAGTCTAGTCTAGATCTATGCGGTCACAGCTGTTCTCTGTCCTGAGTGATATTTTGATAGTATGATATTATATTAGGATAGTATTATGATAGTATATTAGGATAGTATTATGATATTTTTTCACGATAGTATTATGATAGTATATTAGGATAGTATTATGATATTCTGTTAGGATAGTATTAGGGCAGCAGCATAGCTCAGGAGGTAGAGCGGTTGCCTCACAATTGGAAGGTCGCTGGTTCAATCCCCAGCTCTTCCTAGCAAAACCTGTCGAGGTGTCTTTGAGCAAGACCCCCTAACCCTAACTGCTCCTGACCTGCTGGCTGACTCTGCTGTGGTGGGTGAATGTGTGTATGAATGGGTGAATGTAAGTAATGACTTGTAAAGCGCTTTGAGTGGCTAGAAAAGCAGTACATAAATGCAGTCCATTTATAATATTGTGATAGTATTGTTATATTATGATTATGTATTATGATGTTAGTATAGTATTATGATCTAATATATAGATAGATAGATATAGTAATCTAATCTATCTAATAATAGTATATATATTATAGTATTTTGATATTATGATATGATAGTATTATATTATAATATGATTGTATGATGATAGTATGATATTATAATGATTTGATAGTATTATGATTGTATGATATGATAGTTTAATTATGCAATGAAAGTATTATAATATTATGATATAATGATAGTATCATATAATGATAGTATAATGATAGTTGTTATGATATAATGAAAGTATTATGATATGATATAATGATAGTATTATTATATTATGATTTAATGATAGTATTATGATATAATGATAGTATTATGATATGATATAATGATAGTATTATGATATTGTGATATGATATGATATTATTATGATATAATTATAGTATTATGATATTATGAGAGTATTATGATATGATAGGTCACGGCTCTTCTCTGTCCATGCCCCAAAGTGGATGTCAGGACTGCAGAGTCTCTGCCCATTTTTCACCGCAGGCTGAGAACTCATCCCTTCAGGATACACTACCCGGATCCTTCCTCCTAGCGCATCCTCTTATCACCTTATACTAGCGTCTTACTAAGTAGATTGTCTAAGTAGATTGTTAAGTAGATATTGTTCTATTGTTTGCCAACGTACTTGTACTTTAACCTTATTGTACTTTTACCTGAACTTTTTGTACTTTTACCTTACTGTACTTTTAACTGAAATGATTGTACTTTTACCTGAACTTATTTTACTTTTACCTTATTGTACTTTTACCTGAACTTATTGTACTTTTACCTTATTGTACTTTTACCTGAACTTATTGTACTTTTACCTGAACTTATTGTACTTCTAACTTATTGTACTTTTACTTTATTGTACTTTTACCTGAAATTATTGTACTTTTACCTGAGCTAATTGTACTTTTACCTGAACTTATCGTACTTTTACCTGAGCTAATTGCACTTTTACCTGAAATGATTGTACTTCTAACTTATTGTACTTCTACTTGGCGACGTAATGAAATTCCCTTTTGACTTCAGGTAACTGTTGTTCTCTTACCTTCCTTTGTTGAAACACACTATTGGAAGTCGCTTTGGATAAAAGCGTCTGCTAAATGACTGGGATTTAATGTAATGTGATGTTTTGTTATGTAATGTCATGTGATGTTATGTAATGTCATGTGATGTGATGTAAATTAATGTGAACTAATCTAACTTGTTCTATGAAATAGATTCAAGATTCCAGATTCTTTATTCTCCATGTGCAACAAAAACAATATAATGCTTACTTATACAACAATACTTTACTGTACTAAACAATACTATAATATACTATACAATACAAAAAAATACTATATTATACTATACAATAATATACTTTACAATACTATACTACACTTTATTATACTAAACTATGCTACACTACTACACTGTATGATACTACACTACTATTGAATACTATACTTCACTATATAATGCTATATTATAGAATACTATACTACACTATACAATGTCATACTACACTATATACAATACTGTACTATATTAGACTATTTTATACTGCACTATTTAATACTAGACTAATGTAACTCTAGTCTAGTTCTATGAACTACCCTCCGTTACGTAAACGTCATGACGTAGAACCGACCAGACCAAAACAAGCGATCACGTGACCTCGGTCCGCGTCCTCAAGGAGCGCCTCCGAGATAACGACCTCAGAACCCCTCGGAGAGACCCGACCCAACACCGGAGAGACCCGACCGAACACCGGAGAGACCCGACCCAACACCGACCATGACCGCAGCGCTCCCCGCCCTGCGGCTGCTCCTCGCCGGCCTGGCTACCAGCTGCTGCTTCGGGTCGCTGCCGCCGGGCATCCCGCCGCACGACGCCCCGGCCCGGGTGGCTCGCTTCGTGGCCAACCAGTGCACCTGGGCCTCGCTGGCCACCACCTCCAGCCACGACCCCGTCCGGGGGCAGCCCTTCTCCAACACCCTGTCAGTCAGCGACGGACCCCCGGGACACGGAGCCGGAGTACCGTACATGTACCTCACCCCCATGGAGCTGTCCGTACAGGACCTGCAGGTGAGAGAGAACGTTAGGTACTGGGTTAGAGAGGGTTAGGTACTGGGTTAGAGAAGGTTAGGTACTGGGTTAGAGAGGGTTAGGTACTGGGTTAGAGAAGGTTAGGTACTGGGTTAGAGAGGGTTAGGTACTGGGTTAGAGAAGGTTAGGTACTGGGTTAGAGAGGGTTAGGTACTGGCTTAGAGAGGGTTAGGTACTGGGTTAGAGAAGGTTAGGTACTGGGTTAGAGAGGGTTAGGTACTGGGTTAGTCACTGGGTTAGAGAAGGTTAGGTACTGGGTTAGAGAGGGTTAGGTAGTGGGTTAGAGAGGGGTAGTTACAGAGGGTTAGTCAATGGGTTAGAGATGGGTAGTTACATATGGTTAGTTACTAGGTTAGAGAGGGTTAGTTTAGTGAATTTAGATGTTATGTAAGGTCTCCATGATGTTTTCAGAGGGTGATTCAGCACTTTTACAGTCATGTTGTGTCCTGATAACCCGTTGGAGATCTACTCTCCACCGCCTGAGACTTCCTGATAACAACTAGTTTATGTCATCAAGAAGCAGCTAGGGGTTAGTCAGTACAGAGACAGGTCATTAAGGAGCAGGTAGGGGTTAGACAGTACAGAGACAGGTCATTAAGGAGCAGGTAGGGGTTAGACCGTACAGAGACAGGTCATTAAGGAGCAGGTAGGGGTTAGACAGTACAGAGACAGGTCATTAAGGAGCAGGTAGGGGTTAGTCAGTACAGAGACAGGTCATTAAGGAGCAGGTAGGGGTTAGACAGTACAGAGACAGGTCATTAAGGAGCAGGTAGGTGTTAGACAGTACAGAGACGGGTCATTAAGGAGCAGGTAGGGGTTAGACTGTAGAGAGACAGGTCATTAAGGAGCAGGTAGGGGTTAGACAGTACAGAGACGGGTCATTAAGGAGCAGGTAGGGGTTAGACTGTAGAGAGACAGGTCATTAAGGAGCAGGTAGGGGTTAGACAGTAGAGAGACAGGTCATTAAGGAGCAGGTAGGGGTTAGACAGTACAGAGACAGGTCATTAAGGAGCAGGTAGGGGTTAGACAGTACAGAGACAGGTCATTAAGGAGCAGGTAGGGGTTAGACAGTACAGAGACAGGTCATTAAGGAGCAGGTAGGGGTTAGACGGTACAGAGACAGGTCATTAAGGAGCAGGTAGGGGTTAGACGGTACAGAGACAGGTCATTAAGGAGCAGGTAGGGGTTAGACGGTACAGAGACAGGTCATTAAGGAGCAGGTAGGTGTTAGACAGTACAGAGACAGGTCATTAAGGAGCAGGTAGGGGTTAGACAGTACAGAGACAGGTCATTAAGGAGCAGGTAGGGGTTAGACAGTACAGAGACAGGTCATTAAGGAGCAGGTAGGGGTTAGACAGTACAGAGACAGGTCATTAAGGAGCAGGTAGGGGTTAGACAGTACAGAGACAGGTCATTAAGGAGCAGGTAGGGGTTAGACAGTACAGAGACAGGTCATTAAGGAGCAGGTAGGGGTTAGACAGTACAGAGACAGGTCATTAAGGAGCAGGTAGGGGTTAGACAGTACAGAGACAGGTCATTAAGGAGCAGGTAGGGGTTAGACAGTACAGAGACAGGTCATTAAGGAGCAGGTAGGGGTTAGACAGTACAGAGACGGTCATTAAGGAGCAGGTAGGCGTTAGACAGTACAGAGACGGGTCATTAAGGAGCAGGTAGGGGTTACAGTACAGAGACGGGTCATTAAGGAGCAGGTAGGGGTTAGACAGTACAGAGACAGGTCATTAAGGAGCAGGTAGGGGTTAGACAGTACTAACCAGGTGGTGTGTTCCAGGTCCAGCCCCAGGCCTCTCTGTCCATGTCTCTGGCCCAGACCGACTACTGCCGGGACCAGGGCCTGGACCCCCAGAGCCCGCTGTGTGCCCACATCATCCTGTCAGGGTCTGTCCTGAAGGTCAGCCTCCATCACTATCACCCCTCCATCACTATCACCCCTCCATCACGCATCCCCTCCATCAGGCATCCCCTCCATCACACATCCCCTCCATCACACATCCCCTCCATCACACATCCCCTCCTATTAACTTCATCATCAGCTACACACAGGCTAGACTCGTTAAGTCTCAATCAGTCGTTACATTTCTTAATTCTTCCTGTATCTCCTCTTAACAACTCTAAAGATTGATGCTAATGCTAGTTAGCAGAAAGAGAAAAACTATCTTTTTCCTTAGCAGAAGTTAATCTGTTAAAAGAGTTGGTAGAGGAGAGCAGGGAAACACTGAATATCGATTTAAAAATATGTATATATGTTAATTGTTGTCTTTCTTGATGGTATATTCTCTAGTGATGTTGATTCATATTGTGGAGCAGCAAAAAGTTGGGCAAAAACTAAACAAAAATCATTTGAAATGTCTTAATCATAGTTTAATACACCTTCAGCCAGTGATTAAAGTTGACCACTGGTTAATCACAGGTTGACCACTAAACATCCTTTGAACAACCCAATTTAGTCAAGTCAAGTCAAATCAAGTTTATTGTCACTTCACAGTTTATACAAGTATAAAGCAGTGATGTGAAAATCTTATGTGCAATACCCGACGACAGACAGCAGTTATAAAATAAGATAAAAATAGAATAAAGTTTAAAAATAAAAATGCAAAAATTCAATTTAACCAGGAGTTAAGAGTTAACCGACTGGTTAACGACTGGTTAAGAGTTAATCACCCTTTGAACAACCGGCCTCTGGTCCTCCTCTTCATCCTAACCCTGCTCTGGTCCTCCTCTTCATCCTAACCCTGCCCTGGTCCTCCTCTTCATCCTAACCCTGCCCTGGTCCTCCTCTTCATCCTAACCCTGCCTTGATCCCCCTCTTCATCCTAACCCTGCCCTGGTCCAGGTGACGGAGGACCAGGAGGCGGAGCTTGCCAAGAAGTGGTTGTTCTTGCGCCACCCGGAGATGGAGGACTGGCCCGCAGACCACGGATGGTTCTTCGCCAAGTTCAACATCACCCAGGTATGGGGCGGGGCTACAGGGATATGGGCGGGGCTACATGGTGTGTAGGCGTGGTTAGGGTTGTGTGGGCGTGGTTAGAGTGATGTGGGCGTGGTTACGGGGGTGTTGGCCTGGTTGGGTTCTGGGGCTGGTTCCCACAGAGTGGGTCTGCTGCTGCTCTCGGCGCTTAGCCTGGTAAGCGGGATGTGGGTGTGGTTAACGGGATGTGGGTGTGGTTAGAGGGATGTGGGCGTGGTTAGAGTGATGTGGGTGCGTTTAACTAGTGTTGGCGTGGTTAGCTGAGTGTGGGCTTGGTTACCGGGGTGTGGGTGTGGCTTGCATGATGTGGGCGTGGTTAACGGGGTGTGGTTAAAGGGGTGTGGGCGTGGTTAACGGGATGTGGGCGTGGCTGACTGTGCGGTCTCTGTGTGTTGCAGGTGTGGGTGCTAGACTACTTTGGGGGGGTGAAGACCGTCGCCCCCGACGACTACTTCAAGGCCACACCCTACAGGCCACACCCCTGGGTCGTGTGAGATGCTCGTCGTCACGGTAACCCCCCTGGTGACCTCTGAACCGGGGCCAGACAAGAGACCAGACTGACCTGGAAGCTGTTAATCAACCATCCCTCTTCAAGATTTAAACTTCTTAATATTTTGATAATATTCTGTTCATATTCAGATCTTGTATATATTTATATATATATATAGATATATATTTATACAAGATATATATATATGTATAGAGAGAGAGAGATATATATATGTGTGTAATATATATCTTGTATATATATTTATATATAGACAGATATATATATATATATATAAAGAGAGATATAGAGAGATCTATATCTCTGTCTATATATAAATGTATATATGTAGAGATATAGGTCTATATTTCTCTGTCTATATATCTCTACATATATATTTATATATATGTAGAGATATAGGTCTATATTTCTCTGTCTATATATCTCTACTTATATATGTAGAGATATAGGTCTATATTTCTCTGTCTATATATACTATATATATATATATATATATATATATATATATATATATATATATATATATAGAGAGAGAGAGGGGAGAGAGAGAGATCTATAGACAGAAAGACATAGATCTATCTATATATCTCTGTGTGTATATTGTGGTGACATAATTCACACACGGAACTACGGGTGGGGTATTGTGTTGCCGGGGACATTAGTGCACGGGACTTTTCTAGTTCCTCTTCCGGTAGAAAGTCATTGTTTACGTTCTTCTCATGCTGAATAAACGTCCGGTTTGGACTTCAAATCCCCCGCCTCCGACTCCCGTCTCTCGGCACTACTATATATATATATATATATATATATATATATATATATATATATATATATATATATATATATATATATATCATATAGACAGAGATCTAGATCTCTATATATATATTTATATACACACAAGATATATATCTTTATATTGTGTGTATATACATATATATGTATATATATATATAGACAGAGATCTATATCTCTGTCTAAATATATATATATATATAGACAGATTTATATCTAGATCTATCTGTGTATATATATATATATATATAAACAGAGCGAGATCTGTCTGTCTATATATATATATTGTCTATATATAGATATATTGTCTATATATAGATCTATATAGATATAGACCTATATAGATATAGATATATAGACAGAGATCTAGATCTCTCTATCCTGACACCAGTGGTCTCCAGTTCTCCTGGTACCACCTTCTGATCCTCCAGTGATGGAGGATTTCCCACCAGTGTGATGATACGCTATCTCACCGGTTTTATATTCTATTATAGTTCATATTATACTACTATTATATTTAATTATTATACTATATTTTATACTATGCTATTTATGTGTAGATTTGTACAAATAAACTAAAATAAACTTGTTATAAAAAACAGATTCCTTTCTGAAGTTCCACAATCAGGCTAGCTGATGTAGCTACACACAGGCTAGCTGATGGAGCTACACACAAGCTAGCTGACGTAGCTTCACACAGGCTAGCTGATGTAGCTTCGCACAGGCTAGCTGATGTACCTACACAGGATAACTGATGGAGCTACACACAAGCTAGCTAACGTAGCTTCACACGGGCTAGCTGATGTTGCTACACACAGGCTAACTTATGTAGCTTTACAAAGGCTAGCTGATGTAGCTAACTGAATTGTTTTTTAATTTACAAAAATCTTTCAAAAGCATTTGTGCCAGTAGTGCAGCAGCATCATGAATACAGAGCAGTCCAGAGCAGTGACTGGGATGAGTCTAGAGCAGTCTTTCTCAAAGTGGGCATGACCGGTGGGAACACTACATCTTGCACACAGCAGCGTTGGAAGCGTCAAATCAGACGCTTCCCATTCACTTTGACGGGATGACTCGACGCTTTGCCGAACTGAATTGTGGGTCGTGTTCCGTCGCGCTGCTCGCGATGCTCGCGACGAAAATTGAGAAATGTTCAACTTTGACGGGTCGTCGGACTCGACGGTCGAAGCACTAGCCAATCAAACGACAGCAACGGCATAGTCGTATGCAAATATGCTGGGCGAGCCAGTG
>CM051009.1:14298907-14336407 GCA_027704905.1 Muraenolepis orangiensis
CATTTATTTATATACACATTTATTTATACAGTATGTGAATACATTTATATATATACATATTTATTTATACAGTAAGTGAATACATTTATATATACATATTTATTTATACAGTATGTGAATACATTTCTACATATATACATATTTATATATACATATATAGTGAATATATATATGTGAATTTGTTTTGTCTCAAGGTTATATTTATAACGATGCATACTATGTTATATGATAAACATAATTGATTAATATATATATATATTAATATATATATATAGTTATATTATGAACAGATATATATATATATATATATATTAATATATATATAAAAATATATTATCTTTATCATATAACATAATATATATATTATGTTATATTATGTTATATGATGACCATAATATATTAATATATATATTAATATATATATATATATTGTTATAACATATTAATATATATTATCTTTATCATATAACATATAACGACATAATATATTAATATATATTATTTTCATCATATAACATAATGTATATTAATATATATTCATATACATAATATATATTAATTATGATTTGCACGAGAAGGTTAGGGAAGAGAGCTATATAGACATTATATACAATTATATATAATTATTATTATTTATCATATATTTATATAATATATATAATATATATATAAAAAATATATATATATAATATAATATATGTATTATATATTATACTGTATATATAATCATATATTATATAATTATATATATTGTATATTATATATCATGTATTTTATTATATTATATAATATATATTTATATAATATATCATTTATAGATTAATCTTTGATGTTCCTTTCAGAACCGCAATAAACAGGAAGAGCCATACTCAGTAAGACACACACACACACGCACACACGCACACACACACACGTGCACACACACACGCACGCACGCACGCACGCACGCACGCACGCACGCACGCACGCACGCACGCACGCACGCACGCACGCACGCACGCACGCACGCACAGCACACACACACACACACACACACACACACACACACACACACACACACACACACACACAGTAACCATGTATGTGTGTGTGTGTGTGTGTGTGTGTATGTCATCCATTGAAGAAGAGGAGACCTGATGCCGTGTACCAAGATCTGCATCTAAAACGAGATGTAAGTGTGTCTCTCTCTCTCTGTACTGTATATACCTCTCTCTACCTCTCTCTCTCTCTCCGTACTGTATATACCTCTCTCTACCTCTCTCTCTGTACTGTATATACCTCTCTCTCTCTCTGTACTGTATATACCTCTCTCTACCTCTCTCTCTCTGTACTGTATATACCTATCTCTACCTCTCTCTCTCTGTACTGTATATACCTCTCTCTACCTCTCTCTCTGTACTGTATATACCTCTCTCTACCTCTCTCTCTGTACTGTATATACCTTTCTCTCTCTGTACTGTATATACCTCTCTCTACCTCTCTCTCTCTGTACTGTATATACCTCTCTCTACCTCTCTCTCTCTGTACTGTATATACCTCTCTCTACCTCTCTCTCTATACTGTATGTACCTCTCTCTACCTCGCTCTCTCTGTACTGTATATACCTCTCTCTACCTCTCTCTCTCTGTACTGTATATACCTCTCTCTACCTCTCTCTCTCTGTACTGTATATACCTCTCTCTACCTCTCTCTCTGTACTGTATATACCTCTCTCACTGTCTCTCTCTGTACTGTATATACCTCTCTCTACCTCTCTCTCTCTGTACTGTATATACCTCTCTCTACCTCGCTCTCTCTGTACTGTATATACCTCTCTCTACCTCTCTCTCTCTGTACTGTATATACCTCTCTCTACCTCTCTCTCTATACTGTATATACCTCTCTCTCTCTGTACTGTATATACCTCTCTCTGCCTCTCTCTCTGTACTGTATATACCTCTCTCACTCTCTCTCTCTGTACTGTATATACCTCTCTCTACCTCGCTCTCTCTGTACTGTATATACCTCTCTCTCTCTATACAGTATGTACCTCTCTCACTCTCTCTCTCTCCCTCCCTGTAGCGCCAGCGGAAGACTGATGATGGAGTTTACCAGGTGAGTCTCCATTGTTACCTGGTCACCGTGAGTCTCCATGGTTACCTGGTCACCGTGAGTCTCCATGGTTACCTGGTCACCGTGAGTCTCCATGGTTACCTGGTCAACGTAAGTCTCCATGGTTACCTGGTCACCTTGTGTGTCCATGGTTACCTGGTGACGTGAGTCTCCATGGTTACCTGGTCACCGTAAGTCTCCATGGTTACCTGGTCACCGTATGTCTCCATGGTTACCTGGTCACCGTGAGTCTTCATGGTTACCTGGTCACCGTGTGGTTTTGTCTCCATGGTTACCTTGTCACCGTGAGTCTTCATGGTTACCTGGTCACCGTAAGTCTCCATGGTTACCTGGTCACCGTGAGTCTCCATGGTTACCTTGTCACCGTGAGTCTCCATGGTTACCTGGTCACCGTAAGTCTCCATTGTTACCTGGTCACGTGTGGTCTTGTCTCCATGGTTATCTGGTCACCGTAAGTCTCCATTGTTACCTGGTCACGTGTGGTCTTGTCTCCATGGTTACCTGGTCACCGTGAGTCTTCATGGTTACCTGGTCACTGTGTGGTTTTGTCTCCATGGTTACCTTGTCACCGTGAGTCTTCATGGTTACCTGGTCACCGTAAGTCTCCATGGTTACCTGGTCACCGTGAGTCTCCATGGTTACCTTGTCACCGTGAGTCTCCATGGTTACCTGGTCACCGTAAGTCTCCATTGTTACCTGGTCACGTGTGGTCTTGTCTCCATGGTTATCTGGTCACCGTAAGTCTCCATTGTTACCTGGTCACGTGTGGTCTTGTCTCCATGGTTACCTGGTCATCGTGAGTCTCCATGGTTACCTGGTCACCGTACGTCTTCATTGTTACCTGGTCACTGTGAATCTCCATGGTTACCTGGTCACCGTGAGTCTCCATGGTTACCTGGTCACCGTAAGTCTTCATGGTTACCTGGTCACCGTATGTCTCCATGGTTACCTGGTGACGTGAGTCTCCATGGTTACCTGGTCACCGTGAGTCTCCATTGTTACCTGGTCACGTGTGGTCTTGTCTCCATGGTTACCTGGTCACCGTGAGTCTCCATGGTTACCTGGTCACCGTAAGTCTTCATTGTTACCTGGTCACCGTGAGTCTCCATGGTTACCTGGTCACCTTGTGGTTTTGTCTCCATGGTTACCTGGTCACCGTAAGTCTTCATGGTTACCTGGTCACCGTATGTCTCCATGGTTACCTGGTCACCGTAAGTCTCCATGGTTACCTGGTCACTGTGAGTCTCCATGGTTACCTGGTCACCGTTAGTCTCCATGGTTACCTGGTCACCTTGTGTGTCCATGGTTACCTGGTGACATGAGTCTCCATGGTTACCTGGTCACCGTAAGTCTCCATGGTTACCTGGTCACCTTAAGTCTCCATGGTTACCTGGTCACCGTTAGTCTCCATGGTTACCTGGTCACCTTGTGTGTTCATGGTTACCTGGTGACGTGAGTCTCCATGGTTACCTGGTCACCGTAAGTCTCCATGGTTACCTGGTCACCGTGAGTCTCCATGGTTACGTGGTCACCGTGAGTCTCCATGGTTACCTGGTCACCGCGTTACCTGGTGACGTGAGTCTCCATTGTTACCTGGTCACCGTAAGTCTCCATGGTTACCAGGTCACCGTGAGTCTCCATGGTTACCTGGTCACCGTAAGTCTCCATGGTTACCTGGTCACCGTAGGTCTCCATGGTTACCTGGTCATTGTGATTCTCCATTGTTACCTGGTCACCGTGTGGTCTTGTCTCCATGGTTACCTGGTCACCGTGAGTCTCCATGGTTATCTGGTCACTGTGTGGTCTTATCTCCATGGTTACCTGGTCACCGTGTTTTCTTGTCTCCATGGTTACCTAGGGGTAACCATGCGGCAGTTTAGCTCAGGTGGCAGTTTAGCTCAGGAGGGTCGCCTCACAACCGGAAGGTTGCTGGTTCGATCCCCGGCTCCTCAAGACACCCTAACTGCTCCTGACCTGCTGTCTTCTTGATGACTCCGCCGTCGGTGGTTGAATGTGTGTATGAATGGGTGAATGTGTGTATGAATGGGTGATGTGTGTATGAAAGGGTGAATGTGTGTGTGAATGGGTGAGTGTGTGTATGAATGTGTGAATATGTGTGTGAATGGGTGAGTGTGTGTATGAATGGGTGTTTTAATGTGTGTATGAATGGGTGAATGTGTGTGTGAATGTGTGTATGAATGGGTGAATGTGTGTATGAATGGGTGAATGTGTGTGTGAATGGGTGAATGTGTGTATGAATGGATGAATGAGACTTGTAAAGCGCTTTGGATAAAAGCACGATATAAAAGCATCCATTACCATTACCTGGTCACCGTGTGGTCTTGTCTCCATGGTTACCTGGTCACCTTGTGTGTCCATGGTTACCTGGTCACCGTGAGTCTCCATGGTAACCTGGTCACCGTGTGGTCTTGTCTCCATGGTTACTCAGGATCTACACATGGGCAACAAAGACCTGTACCAATCGAGAGCTGCTGCTCAAGCTCCTGATCGCACCTCCAGAGCCCTACAACAACCACGCTCCTGAACGCACCTCCAGACCCCTAAAACAGCCACGCTCCTGAACACACCTCCAGACCCCTAAAACAACCACGCTCTTGAACGCACCTCCAGACCCCTAAAACAACCATGTTCCTGAATGCACCTCCAGACCCCTAAAACAACCATGTTCCTGAACGCACCTCCAGACCCCTAAAACAACCACGCTCCTGAACGCTCCTCCAGTTATTTGCATATGAATTGTCTTTATTGTTTGATTGTTCTTGATATACTTTAGAGTATTGATGTCATTAGTGCCTTATATCCGTATTTAGAAATACGTTTGAGATATCAGTTTCCCATCTGATTGTATTCATTACTGTCATGTATTATGTAAAATTCAAGGTTTATTTGGTTTCAATTTCTTAAAATATATAATTCTTAAGGACATATATTTGCCTACCTGCAGTTATTCAATTGAAAATAAAATATACATCATTACAGTACAGCAAACACCAGTTTAAAGTGCTTATACTAAAATAATACACATCCACACACCAGTTTAAAGTACTAATGCTACACAAAGTACACATCCACACACCAGTTTAAAGTACTAATGCTACACAAAGTACACATCCACACACCAGTTTAAAGTACTAATACTAAAATAATGAAACTGAAATATCCCACATGACGTGTTGAACGTGAATGCAGCGCCAGGATGGGGCGGGGCTACTATTGCCAGCTAGCTCGCGCTAGCATCGATAGCGTCCCAGTCGGACCCGAAGCGCTGTAGTCAGCAGTTAGCACAACAGTTAGCACTGCAGGGACTCCGCTAAGCTCGTTAGCCACAGCGTAATATTACAGCCTAGCGGTGTTATTGTGTTAGCTCGTTAGCCTGGCGGTGTTATTGTGGTAGCGTGTTAGCTCGTTAGCCTAGCGGTGTTATTGTGTTAGCCCGTTAGCCTAGCGGTGTTATTGTGTTAGCTCGTTAGCCTAGCGGTGTTATTGTGTTAGCTCGTTAGCCTAGCGGTGTTCCATCATGGAGACCAACGTCCAGAAGCGTCGTGACAACAGGAAGTCTCTGCGCGTGAAGGTGATCAGCCTCGGGGACGCGGAGGTCGGAAAGGTAATCGATAAACATATCTAGACTATCAATACTGTTGATTGGTTATTAATAAATATTATTAATATTAAATCGATAAACATGACTGTCAATACATACTGTTGATTGGTTATTAATAATTATTATTAATATTAAATCAATACATATGACTGTCAATACTGTTGACATCAATAAACATGACTATCAATAGTGTTGATTGGTAATCAATAAATAATACTAGTACTACATCAATAAACATGACCATCAATAGTGTTGATTGGTAATTAATAAATAATACTAATACTACATCAATAAACATGACCATCAATAGTGTTGATTGGTAATTAATAAATAATACTAATACTACATCAATAAACATGACCATCAATAGTGTTCATTGGTAATTAATAAATAATGCTAGAGCTGTATCATTAAGTGTTACTATCTCTCAAGAGCTGTTTCATTAAGTGTTACTGTCTCTAGAGCTGTATCATTAAGTGTTACTGTCTCAAGAGCTGTATCATTAAGTGTTACTGTCTCAAGAGCTATATCATTAAGTGTTACTGTCTCTAGAGCTGTATCATTAAGTGTTACTGTCTCAAGAGCTGTATCATTAAGTGTTACTGTCTCAAGAGCTGTTTCAATAAGTGTAACTGTCTCTCTCTAGAGCTGTTTCAATAAGTGTAACTGTCTCTCTCTAGAGATGTATCATTAAGTGTAACTGTCTCTCTCTAGAGCTATTTCAGTAAGTGTAACTGTCTCTCTCTAGAGCTGTATCATCAAGTGTAACTGTCTCTCTCTAGAGCTGTATCATCAAGTGTAACTGTCTCTCTCTAGAGCTGTTTCAATAAGTGTAACTGTCTCTCTCTAGAGCTGTTTCAATAAGTGTAACTGTCTCTCTCTAGAGCTGTATCATCAAGCGCTACTGTGAGAAGAGGTTTGTTCCGAAGTATTTGGCAACTATTGGCATCGACTACGGTGTAACCAAGTGAGTCCTCACCTGTGATTGGCCAGATCTCTGAAACACGGAAGAGAAATGTTAACTTTGTGTGTGTGTGTGTGTGTTGTGTGGTGTGTGTGTGTGTTTAGGGTTCAGGTACGGGACAGAGAAATCAAAGTCAACATCTTTGACATGGCTGGTCACCCCTTTTTCTATGAGGTAAGAACACACACACACCAACTGTGTCTCTAGATGTGTGCAGGTGTACTGTATGACTGTGTCTACCTGTGCAGGTGTACTGTATGACTGCGTCTACCTGTGCAGGTGTACTGTATGACTGTCTACCTGTGCAGGTGTACTGTATGACTGCGTCTACCTGTGCAGGTGTACTCTATGACTGCGTCTACCTGTGCAGGTGTACTGTATGACTGCGTCTACCTGTGCAGGTGTACTGTATGACTGCGTCTACCTGTGCAGGTGTACTCTATGACTGCGTCTACCTGTGTAGGTGTACTCTATGACTGCGTCTACCTGTGCAGGTGTACTGTATGACTGCGTCTACCTGTGCAGGTGTACTGTATGACTGCGTCTACCTGTGCAGGTGTACTGTATGACTGTGTCTACCTGTGCAGGTGTACTGTATGACTGCGTCTACCTGTGCAGGTGTACTCTATGACTGCGTCTACCTGTGCAGGTGTACTGTATGACTGTGTCTACCTGTGCAGGTGTACTGTATGACTGCGTCTACCTGTGCAGGTGTACTGTATGACTGTGTCTACCTGTGCAGGTGTACTGTATGACTGCGTCTACCTGTGCAGGTGTACTGTATGACTGCGTCTACCTGTGCAGGTGTGTGACTGTGTGTCTACCTGTCCAGGTGTGTGACTGTGTGTCTACCTGTCCAGGTGTGTGACTGTGTGTCTACCTGTCCAGGTGTATGACTGTGTGTCTACCTGTCCAGGTGTGTGACTGTGTGTCTACCTGTACAGGTGCGTAATGAGTTCTACAAGGACTCCCAGGGCGTGGTCCTGGTCTATGACGTGGGCTCCAGGGAAAGCTTCTCAGCTCTGGACGGCTGGCTGGGGGAGATGAAGCAGGAAATGGGATCCCAGGCCAACATGGACACCATCGTCTTCATCGTCTGCGCCAACAAGGTGGGGCCCTGTTGCTGTTGGAGGTGGGGCTCATTGATGAGGGGGGCAGAGCTCTGTTGTTGTGAGGGGGTGTGGTTATGTGAATAGGGGGTATGGTTATTTGGCAAGGAGGTGGGGCTCTGTCGTTGGAGGTGGGGTTATGTGGTGAGGGGCGGGGTTAAGTAATGACGGGGCGGGGTTCTGTCGTTTGTGGCTGGGCTATATTATGAGGGCAGGCTATATTGTGAGGGGGCGGGCTTTGTGGATAATAAGATGATCATAAGAAAGCTGTGTGTGTGTGTGTGTGTGTGTGTGTGTGTGTGTGTGTGTGTGTGTGTGTGTGTGTGTGTGTGTGTGTGTGTGTGTGTGTGTGTGTGTGTGTGTGTGTGTGTGTGTGTGTGTGTGTGTGTGTGTGTGTGTGTGTGTGTGTGTGTGTGTGTGTGTGTGTGTGTGTGTGTGTGTGTGTAGGTGGACCTCACCAAGCGGCGTGTGGTGGATGAGGGGGAGGGGCGTCTGTGGGCGGAGTCACGAGGGTTTCACTACTTTGAGACATCGGCACAGAGTGGAGAGGGAGTCACTGACATGTTCCAGGTACACACACACACACACACACACTGTACTCTCTCTCAATGGGGCTGCACCATGGGAGAGATTGTAAAGTTGAGTTCATGTTTGACCAATCTGTAGCCTGGCCTCATGTGATGCTGTGTTACCGTGACGATGCTGATGATTGAGTAACATGGATCTGGACTGTGTGTATGTCTGTGTGTGTGTGTGTGTGTGTGTGTGTGTAGGCCTTCTTCTCGTCCATCACTGACGTGTGTGATAACGGGGGTCGTCGTCCCACGGTGTCTGAGGAGAGCGTGGGCTTCACCAAGGAGCAGGCCGACACCGTCAGGAGGATCCGCAACAGCAAGGACTGCTGGGACATGTTGGGGGTCAAACCAGGGGCCACCAGGTACATATATACTACTATATATACTACTATATATATATATATATACTATATATACACTATATAATATATATACTACTATATATATACTATATATACTATATAATTTATATACCAGGTACATATATACTACTATACATACAAGATATACTATATACACTATATACTACTATATATATACTGTGTGTATATATATATATATATATATATATATATATATATATACTAAGGACTGTTGGGACATGTTGGGGGTCAAACAAGGGGCCACCAGGTACATATATACTATATAATGCTAATATACTAATAATGCATACTAATATATACTCATATACACCAATGCATACTAATATATATACTCATATTCTAATAACACATACTAATATATATACTCATATACACTAACGCATACTAATATATATACTTATATACTAATAACACATACTAATATATACTAACACATATATAGTGTATATATATACTAATATATACTTCATACAGTATGTAGTTTGTATTTGTATATATGTAGTATATATTACTATATACAGTATATTGTGTATATGTTGTGTAAACTATATATTATATATGTATATATTGTGTATATGTTGTGTACACTATATTTGTTATGTTTATATGTATGTATATATTATATACTGTACATGGTGATATATATTGTTAATATGTTGTGTATACTATATTTGTTGTGTATATATATGTATCTATGCAGATTTTTATATATTATATATTGTACATAGTGATATATATTGTTTATATGTTGTGTATACTATATTTGTTGTGTATACATATATGAATATATATATGCATATTTTTATATATTATATACTGTACATGGTGATATATATTGTTTATATGTTGTGTATACTATATTAGTTGTATGTATATATGCATATTTTTAATATATTATATATTGTACATGGTGATATATTGTGTATTTGTTGTGTATACTATATATATGATATATGTATATATGTGTATATATATATATTATGTATTGTACATGGTGATATATATTGTGTATATGTTGTCTCCAGGGAGGAAGTGAACAAGGCGTACAGGAAGTTGGCCGTTCTCCTCCATCCTGATAAGTGCGTCGCCCCCGGAAGTGAAGACGCCTTCAAGGCCGTCGTGAACGCTCGTACCTCCCTGCTGAAGAACATCAAGTAGAACATCCAGTAGAACACCAAGTAGAACATCAACTGGAACACCAAGTAGAACATCAAGTAGAACATCCAGTAGAACATCAAGTACAACACCAAGTACAACACCAAGTACAACACCAAGTACAACACCAAGTACAACACCAAGTACAACACCAAGTAGAACACCAAGTAGAACACCAAGTAGAACACCAAGTAGAACACCAAGTAGAACACCAAGTAGAACACCAAGTAGAACACCAAGTAGAACACCAAGTAGAACACCAAGTAGAACACCAAGTACAACACCAAGTACAACACCAAGTACAACACCAAGTACAACACCAAGTACAACACCAAGTACAACACCAAGTACAACACCAAGTACAACACCAAGTACAACACCAAGTACAACACCAAGTACAACACCAAGTACAACACCAAGTACAACACCAAGTACAACACCAAGTACAACACCAAGTACAACACCAAGTACAACACCAGTAGAACACCAGTAGAACACCCAGTAGAACATCCAGTAGAACACCAGTAGTCCACCCAGTAGAACATCCAGTAGAACATCCAGTAGAACACCTAGTAGAACACCAAGTAGAACATCCAGTAGAATATCCAGTAGAATATCCAGTAGAATATCCAGTAGAACACCAGTAGTCCATCCAGTAGAACACCCAGTAGAACACCAAGTACAACATCCAGTAGAACATCCAGTAGTCCACCAAGTAGAACACCAAGTAGAACATCCAGTGGAACATCAACTGGAACACCAAGTAGAACATCCAGTAGAATATCCAGTACAACACCAAGTACAACACCAAGTACAACACCAAGTACAACACCAAGTAGAACATCCAGTAGAACACCAAGTAGAACACCAAGTAGTCCATCCAGTAGAACACCAAGTAGAAAACCAAGTAGAACATCCAGTAGAACACCAAGTAGAACATCCAGTAGAACATCCAGTAGAACACCAAGTACAACATCCAGTAGAACACCAAGTAGAACACCAAGTAGCACATCCAGTACAACATCCAGTAGAACACCAAGTACAACATCCAGTAGAACACCAAGTACAAAACCAAGTAGAACATCCAGTAGAACACCAAGTAGAACATCCAGTAGAACATCCAGTAGAACGCCAAGAAGAACACCAAGGACAACATCCAGTAGGACTTCCAAAAACATCAAACACACGCTACTATTTGCTCCACTTTAAATGTCTCGGCTCCGCCCATGTGTAAGCTCCGCCCATGTGTAAGCTCCGCCCATGTGTAAGCTCCGCCCATGTGTAAGCTCCGCCCATGTGTAAGCTCCACCCTGCTCGCTGTACTGGCACAATAGCAGCTGTGGAACATTTTTTTTTTTTAATGGTTATTTATTAATATTTAAATGTATATATTGTTAATATTTATATGTATAAACATGTGTTGTATATACACGTGTGTATATACACAATTATGAATATGTATGAACGTCTTCATGTTATTTATTAACTTGTGTATGTATATATATATATATTAATAATTAAGATGTATGTATATGCAGTGACATGTTGGTATATGTATGTGTTATTTATTAATATGTATATATATTATTAATGTGTTTATTGAGCATCTCTTCATATTTTTCTTTGTTCTGAGAATGTGAAAGCATGAGTGTGGATGATGTGTGCTGGTGGGATGAACACATGACACACACACACACACACACACACACACACACACTTGCTATGGCACTTTAATTTCAGTGTGTGTGTGTGTGTCCTGATGTAAAGCATGTTTCTATTTGCTATAATAAAACAGATTCCTTCTCCTTTTTAAATGTGTCAAATTTTAAATATGGATTATGTATCTATTGTCTTTTTACAGTTAATCTGTGGTAGTGTAGTCGTAGTAGTATAGTAGTAGTACTATACAGAATGTCCAGGGTAGTAGTAGTAGGACTATTAGTTGTAGCAATAGCAGTACTAGTTTATGTCCAGTACTAGTAGTATTAGTACTAGTTTATGTCCAGTACTAGTAGTACTAGTTTATGTCCAGTACTAGTAGTATAAGTACTAGTAGTACTAGTTTATGTCCAGTACTAGTAGTATTAGTACTAGCTCCAACGTCATCGTCAAGTTTGCTGACGACACGACAGTGATGGGCCTGATCGCCGGCGACGACGAGACAGCCTACAGGGAGGAGGTCGGATCGCTGGAGCAGTGGTGCCAGGAGAACAGCCTCGCCCTCAACGTCAAGAAGACCAAGGAGCTGATCGTGGACTTCAGGAGGCAGAGGGGAGAGCACAGCCCTATCTCCATCGACGGCGTTGCAGTAGAGAGGGTCAGCAGCTTCAAGTTCCTCGGCGTGCACATCTCCGAGGACCTCACATGGTCCACGCACACCACACACGTGGTGAAAAGGGCCCAACAACGCCTGTATTTTCTCAGGCGTCTGAAGAAATTCAGCATGGGCCCCCGCATCCTGAGAACATTCTACAACGGCACCATCGAGAGTGTTCTTACAGGGTGTATCACCGCCCGGTACGGGAACTGCACGGCACTCGAGCGCAGAGCGCTTCAAAGGGTGGTGCGGACGGCCCAGTATATCGTTGGAGGCGAGCTCCCCTCCCTCCTGGACATTTACAACCAGCGGTGCGTGGCCAAGGCCAAACGAATTATAAAAGACATTGCCCACCCCAGCCACGAACTGTACTCACTATTACCGTCAGGCAGGCGATACCGCAGTATCAAGTGTCGTACAAATAGGCTTAGAGATAGCTTCCAGTCAGGCCATCAGGCTGCTGAACAAGGGCGTATAACATATAACAATGTATATTTTATTACATTGATTTATATATACATATTGCTCTTTTCTGTGCTGATTTTTGCATTTTTTATTTTTTATTTTATATTCTTTATTCTATTTTTATCTATTTTTATTTTATCTTATTTTATAACTGCTGTCTGTCGTCGGGTATTGCACACAAGATTTTCACATCACTGCTTTATACTAAACTGTAAACTGTGAAGTGACAATAAACTTGACTTGACTTGACTTGACTTGGTATATGTCCAGTACTAGTAGTGGTAGAAGTAGTACTAGTAGTAGTACTAGTAGTATATGTCCAGTGCTAGTACTATAAGTACTAGTAGTAGTAGTAGTAGTAGTAGTAGTATATGTCCAGTACTAGTAGTGGTAGTATATGTCCAGTAGTAGTACTAGTGGTATATGTCCAGTACTAGTAGTAGTACTAGTAGTATATGTCCAGTACTAGTAGTGGTAGAAGTAGTAGTAGTACTAGTAGTATATGTCCAGTGCTAGTACTATAAGTACTAGTAGTAGTAGTGGTAGTATATGTCCAGTACTAGTAGTATAAGTACTAGTAGTAGTAGTGGTAGTATATGTCTAATACTAGTAGTAGTAGTAGTAGTATATGTCCAGTACTAGTAGTATAAGTACTAGTAGTAGTAGTGGTAGTATATGTCCAGTACTAGCTGTAGTAGTAGTATATGTCCAGTGCTAGTAGTATAAGTACTAGTAGTAGTATTGGTAGTATATGTCTAGTACTAGTAGTATAAGTACTAGTAGTAGTAGTGGTAGTATATGTCCAGTACTAGTAGTATAAGTACTAGTAGTAGTAGTGGTAGTATATGTCCAGTAATAGCAGTAGTACTACTAGTAGTAGTAGTAGTATATGTCCAGTACTAGTAGTACTAGGAGTAGTATTAGTACCACTGTCTGATCACCATGTGACCTGATAGTCTGCAGTAGAACCAAGTGTTTGGACACACTTAGTCTCCTGACACCACGGAGACCACATGAGGGGAGGTGTGTGTGTGTTCCGTGTGTGTGTTCTGTGTGTGTGTGTGTGAGTGTGTCTGTAGTGTTTAGTGTGTGTGTTTGTGTCTGTTTTCTGTGTGTGGGTGTGTATGTCAGTGTGTGTGTGTGTGTGTGTGTGTGTGTGTAGTGTTTAGTGTGTGTGTGTCTGTGTTTGTGTGTGTCTGTGTTCTGTGTGGGTGTGTGTGTGTATGTGAGTGTGTTTTTTTTGTGTGTTCTGCGTGTGTGTGGGATGGATGTTTGTGAATGAGTGCATGAGAGAGTTGTTGTATGAGTTGGAGTTTTAGAGTTGTATATGTATATTAATATGTATAATAATATGTATATTAATATACATAATAATATACATATTAATATGTATATTAATATGTATATTCATATTGAGTCATACATGTATTGCATTGACATGTATATTAATATACGTATTAATGTTCCTATTTATATTAACCAAATATTGACCCGACCGCGGTGGAACACAGTGGGCGTGTCCCGCTCAGTACTCAGTACACAGTCCACACACACACACACACACATAGGGGCGGACCAGTCAATCATCCACCATCAGGAATCATTGACAGGTGATTGATTGACCGGACTCACGACCAGCTCCCGACACGAGGACTACACCGAGACCGTCTTCAGGACTGAGACCGGAACCGAGACCACCTGAGACCCTCTCCAGAACCGAGACCACCTGAGACCCTCTCCAGAACCGAGACCACCTGAGACCCTCTCCAGAACCGAGACCACCTGAGACCCTCTCCAGAACCGAGACCACCTGAGACCCCTCCCCTCCGGACCCGAGATGCAGGACCCGGGGCAGGACGCGGACCACTTGTTGTTCTTTGTCAACGGAAAGAAGGTAAAGAAAAATAGAACAAAAACCATTGAGACGGAGATCAAAATACATAGAAAACGAATAGAAAACGTATAGTGAAATAACATTGAAATAACATTGAAATAACATGAATAACAGAAATAAACATGAATAAACATAAAAATGACATGAAATAAGGTCCACTAAAGAGCGACAGTAGAAGTGGACTTTGTCCCGCAGAGTTGATCACATAGTTTATTGATTTAATCGAATCATTTTATCTTCAGCAAAAAAAACACAACCAACTTAGACCAACTAATATAGATTATTATTGTTATTATTGTTATTATTATTATTATTATTATTATTATTATTATTGTTGTTGTTGTTATTTTATTATTATTATTATTATTATTATTATTATTATTATTATTATTATTGTTGTTGTTGTTGTTATTACTATTCTTCTTCTTCTTGGAGGATTCTGGTTCTAATTCAGGTTCTGATTTGGATTTATACTTAATAGCAATTTTAAATATGAATATAATAATCACGTATTATAAATAAATATACAATGAATGAATGAATATATATTCATACACATATAAATATGTATTCATACACAATTGAAAATATATTCATACACATATAAATATATATTCATAATGTGTATGAATATATATTTAAATGTGTCGTCTTCGTCTACCGCTTATCCGGGTCGGGTCGTGGAGGTAGCAGCTTCAGCAGGAGACTCCAAACTTCCCTCTCCCTGGCAACATGGACTAGCTCTGACTGGGGGATCCCGAGGTGTTCCCAGGCCAGTGTGGAGATGTAGTCACCCCACCTGTACCTCGGTCTGCCCCGTGGTCTCTTCCCAGTTGGATGTGCCTGGAAAACCTCCCTCGGGAGGCGACCAGGAAGCCTCCTTACTAGATGAACCACCTCAACTGGCTCCTTTCTACGTGAAGGAGCAGCGGCTCTACTCCGAGTCTCTCACGAGTGACTGAGCTTCTCACCCTCTCCCTCAGGGAGATACCAGCCACCCTCCTGAGGAAACTCATTTTGGCCGCTTGTATTGCAATCTCGTCCTTTCGGTCATTACCCATTGTTCATGGCCATAGGTGAGGGTAGGAACGAAGACTGATCGGTAGATCGAGAGCTTTGCCTTCTGGCTCAGCTCTCTTTTGGTTACAACGGTGCGCCAAAGTGCACCCAATACCGCTCCCGCTGCACCTATTCTCCTGTCAATCTCACGCTCCATCCTCCCCTCACTCGAGAACAAGACCTGAGATACTTGAACTCCTTCACTTGGGATAAGGACTCCCTCCCTACTTGGAGTAGACAATCCACCGGTTTCCTGCTGAGAACCATGGCCTCAGATTTGGAGGTGCTGATCCTCATCCCAGCCGCTTCACACTCCACTGCAAACCGATCCAGTGAGTGCTGAAGGTCACATACTTGATGACGCAAACAGGACCACATCATCTGCAAACAGCAGCGATTCAATCCTGAGCCCACCACACTGAAACCCCTCCCCTCCATGACTACGCCTTGAAATCCTGTCCATGAAAATCACAAACAGGATGGGTTACAAAGCGCAGCCCTGGCGGAGGCCAACACCCACTGAGAACAAGCCTGACTTACTACCGAGAATCCGGACACAGCTCTTGCTTTGGGAGTACAGAGATTGGATGGCCCTCAACAGTGACCCCCGCACCCCATACTCCCGCAGCACCCCCCACAGTATTTCCCGAGGGACACGATCATAAGCCTTCTCCAAATCCACAAAACACATGTAGACCAGATGGGCATACTCCCAAGCTCCCTCCAGGATCCTTGCAAGAGTGAAAAGCTGGTCCGTTGTTCCACGACCAGGGCGGAATCCGCATTGTTCCTCTTCAATCTGAGGTTCGACTATCGGCCGAAACCTCCTTTCCAGCACCTTGGAGTAGACTTTCCCAGGGAGGCTGAGTACCCCCCCCCCCCCGTTTGCCACTCCTCAGGCACTGTCTCAGACTCCCACGCAATGTTGAAAAGACGTGTCATCCATGACAGCCCCTCCACACCCAGAGTCTTTAGCATCTCTGGATGGATCTCATCAAACCCTGGGGCTTTGCCACTGCGGAGATGTTTGACTACCGCAGTGATTTCCTCCAGGGAGATTGATGTTTGCCGTCCTTCATCTTCCAGCTCTGTCTCTACCGTTGAGGGTGTAGTTGGGTTAAGAAGTTCCTCAAAGTGTTCTTTCCACTGCCCGATCACCTCCTCAGTTGAGGTCAGCACTGTCCCACCCTTACTGTACACAGCTTGGATGGATCCACGCTTCCCCCTCCTGAGGCGTCAGATTGTTTGCCAGAAACGCTTTGGTGCCGACTGAAAGTCCTTCTCCGCTACAGCCGAGGCTGCCGTCCTCTTGGCCTGTCGATACCTCGCAACTGAGTCCGGAGTCTCACAGGCTAACAGAGGCCGGGAGGCCTCCTTCTTCATCCGGACGCCACACACATTCTGTATATATGACATTCAGTTATTTTAAATAATATATATTTTATATTATATAATATATATTATATAAAATATATTATATTATATATGATATATTAATGTTATACTAATGTGTTTTTTCTGCAGATCGTAGTAAAGAATGCAGACCCTGAAATGACCCTTCTGACCTTTCTGAGGAGGAAATGTAAGTTATAGACTCTCTCTCTTCTAATGTATGGTCTCTCTACCACTCTCTCTCTCTCTCTCTCTCTCTATATCGATATCTATATCGATATAGATATATATATCGATATAGATAGATAGATAGATAGATAGAGGTTATACTCTTGTGAAAAGTTTTTCCTTTTGTATGTATCTACTAATATTTGTGTGTGTGTGTGTGTGTGTGTGTGTGTGTGTGTGTGTGTGTGTGTGTGTGTGTGTGTGTGTGTGTGTGTAGTGGGGCTAACAGGAGCTAAGCTAGGCTGTGCAGAGGGAGGCTGTGGAGCCTGCACCGTCATGGTGTCGCGACTCCTCCCCCATCAGCAGCGTCCCACGTATCCTCAGGGTTAGAGGTTCTATTCCCTACCTCAGTAGTAGAGCAAGGCACTAACACTGCAGGGTTAGAGGTTCTATTCCCTACCTCAGTAGTAGAGCAAGGCATTAACTCTGCAAGGTCAGAGGTCATTGACCTACTGTCACTCCTCTCTTTTCCATGACAACTGAACTTTGAACATACACTTAAATAACGAATGGTCAACAGTACCTTTAACCTCAGTTTAGTTTATCAATCATTAAGGTTATACACCTTGTAAATACCTTAAACGCAGTCTATATACAGCTGTAAAGACAGACAGGTGTACAGACAGGTTTTCAGACAGACATGTGTATAGACAGATGAGCAGTCAGACAGACAAGTATGTAGTGTGTAGACAGGTGTGCAGACAGGTGTACAGACAGACAGGTGTGCAGACAGACAAGTGTACAGACAGACATGTGTGCAGACAGAAGGGTGTATAGACAGGTGTGCAGACAGACAGACAGGTGAAAAGACAGACAGCTGTGCAGACAGACAGGTGTATAGACAGACAGGTGTGCAGACAGACAGGTGTGCAGACAGGTGTACAGACAGACAGGTCCTTAACTCTAGTCAGTCACTCCTCCGTGAATGCTTGTCTGGCTCCTCTGTGTTCGCTCCACCTCTGCTCCGTCACCACAGTGGAAGGGATCGGATCTGTGGCTCGCAAGCTCCACCCTGTCCAGGTAACAGATACACCTGTATATGGAACTATCTAACCCTGTCCAGGTAACAGATACACCTGTATATGGAACTATCTAACCCTGACCAGGTAACAGATACACCTGTATATGGAACTATCTAACCCTGTCCAGGTAATATATACACCTGTATATGTAACTATCTAACCCTGTCCAGGTAACAGATACACCTGTATATGGAACTATCTAACCCTGTCCAGGTAACAGATACACCTGTATATGGAACTATCTAACCCTGTCCAGGTAACAGATACACCTGTATATGGAACTATCTAACCCTGTCCAGGTTATCCATTAGAAAAAGAGAACTACCACAACTAAGGAAGTCAGCAGAACATAACCCCAATTTTTAAGACGGGGGAAAAAAGATAGAAGCAGCAACTACCGCCCAGTGAGTCAACTCCCGCCCAGTGAGTCAACTCCCGCCCAGTGAGTCAACTACCGCCCAGTGAGTCAACTCCCGCCCAGTGAGTCAACTCCCGCCCAGTGAGTCAACTACCACCCAGTGAGTCAACTACCGCCCAGTGAGTCAACTCCCGCCCAGTGAGTCAACTACCGCCCAGTGAGTCAACTACCGCCCAGTGAGTCAACTCCCGCCCAGTGAGTCAACTACCGCCCAGTGAGTCAACTACCGCCCAGTGAGTCTCACATGCATACTTTGCAAAGTGCTTGAATCTCTTATCCGGGATGACATCATCGGTCACATGAAGAAACATCAACTTTTCAGTAAAAGGCAATCGGATTTATTAACAGACGGTCTACAATTTTGCAGCTTCTACATATTATGGACGACTGGACAGCGGTACTAGATACTGGCGGAATAATTGATACATGTTCCCTAGATTTCAAAAAGCTTTCGACAAGGTCCCACACAGACGTCTCTTAACAAAGGTAGAACACTACGGAATTGAGGATGACCTGCTAAACTGGATCAAAGCTTTTCTATCAGGAAGACGGCAGAGGGTAGTGATAAACGGAGAGGGCTCTAAATGACATCCAGTGACCAGCGGGATCCCTCAGGGATCGGTCCTGGGACCCTTGCTCTTTGTTCTCTACATTAATGACCTGCCTGAGTGTGTTTCCTCATCTGCTTACCTTTTCACTGATGACACTAAAATGTACAAAGATTTAAAGGACTCGACTGACAGAACCACATTTCAAAACATACTTAAATTTCACCCGGAAAAGTGCAAAATAATGACTATTGGAGATAAAAAGGAAGACCATCAAGCACATATATATATATATATCTATATATATATACACGTGTATATATATATAGATATATACGTATATCTATATATATATAACATGAGACATCCAGAACACGGCCTTATATAGCTGCCCAGAGCAAGCCAGGAGAAAGATTTAGGAATAATATTTGACAAAGATCTGACCTTCAAAGAAGACATACAAGCAAGAGTCAACAAGGCAAACAACATAATTTGGGATCATTGGACTCACATATACTTACCTCAACCAAGAAACATTCAGGCTCTTATACACTGCCCTGGTACCACCACATCATTCAGGCTCTTATACACTGCCCTGGTATCACCACATCATTCAGGCTCTTATACACTGCCCTGGTACCACCACATCATTCAGGCTCTTATACACTGCCCTGGTATCACCACATCATTCAGGCTCTTATACACTGCCCTGGTACCACCACATCATTCAGGCTCTTATACACTGCCCTGGTATCACCACATCATTCAGGCTCTTATACACTGCCCTGGTACCACCACATCATTCAGGCTCTTATACACTGCCCTGGTACCACCACATCATTCAGGCTCTTATACACTGCCCTGGTACCACCACATCATTCAGGCTCTTATACACTGCCCTGGTACCACCACATCATTCAGGCTCTTATACACTGCCCTGGTACCACCACATCTCAAATACAGATCCAGTATATGGTATCCGTACCTGAAATCCAGTACTGATGTAGACTAAGAGGAGATATGATCGAGGTATACAAGCTACTACTACATGCCGTTTATGATGCCAGCCTTCCACAACTTCTCCATCCAGTATCCGAGAGCAGTACCAGAGGTCATAGTTTAAAACTACCCAAGCACAGAGTCAACAACAAAATAAGACAAAACTACTTTAGCAACAGAGTCGTAAATGATTGGAACTATTTACCAGAAGAAGTGATCTCGGCTCCAAGTCTTAATGCATTCAAACCAAGGTTGGATAACTTCTGGAAGGATCTCCCTTGGCGTTTAGGAGGCCGATCTGTAGATATCTCACCTTAAAAATACTTGCCTAAACATGTAGCATTTAATGTCTAGGAAGCAAGTAGAGAAACAAGAAGATGTTTGTATATATATTGATTTTATGTGTTTGTATATACAATGTATATTGTTTCTATGTGTTTGTATATATATATTGATTTCATGTGTTTGTATATATATTGATTCGATGTGTTTATATATATATCGATTCTATATGTGTGTATATATATAGATTATATGTTTGTGATTCTATGTTTGTATATATATATTAATTCTGTGTGTTTGTATATATATTGATTCTATGTGTTTGTATATATATATCGATTTTATGTGTTTGTATATATATTGATTCGATGTGTTTGTATATATATATTGATTCTATGTGTTTGTATATATAGTGATTCTGTGTTTTTGTATATATATATATTGATTCTGTGTTTTTGTATATATATTGATTCTGTGTTTGTATATATATAGTGATTCTGTGTTTTTGGATATATATTGATTCTATATGTTTGTATATATATATAGTGATTCTGTGTTTTTGGATATATATCGTGATTCTGTGTGTTTGTGTATATATATATATATATATATATAGTGATTCTGTGTGTTTGTGTATATATATATAGTGATTCTGTGTGTTTGTGTATATATATATAGTGATTCTGTGTTTGTATATATATAGTGATTCTGTGTGTTTGTGTTCTAGGAGCGGATAGCGAGGGCTCATGGTTCTCAGTGTGGGTTCTGTACCCCTGGTTTTGTCATGTCGATGTACGTTCTTCTGAGGAACAACCCTGAACCGGACATAGGCCACCTACAGGACGCCTTCCAAGGTCTGTCTGTCTGTCTGTTTTTCTGTGTCTGTCTGTATGTCTGTTTTTCTGTCTGTCTGTCTGTCTGTCTTTCTGTGTCTCTGTCTGTCTGTCTCACTTTGTCTGTCTGTCTTTCTGTCTGTCTTACTTTCTGTCTGTCTGTCTGTCTGTCTCTCTTTCTGTCTGTCTCTCTTTGTCTGTCCGTCCGTCCGTCCGTCTGTCTGTCTGTCTGTCTCACTTTCTGTGTCTCTGTCTGTCACTTTCTGTCTGTCTCTCTTTCTGTATGTCTGTCTCTCTCGCTGTCTGTCTGTCTGTCTGTCTGTCTGTCTGTCTGTCTGTGTCTGTCTGTGTCTCTCTGTCTGTCTCTCTCTGTCTCTTTGTGTGTCTGTCTCTTGGTGCTCCCGTTGCATTCATGGTCTACAATGTTTTGTTCTTACAGAACCTCATTCACTAAACACCTCGTTGTTCCACAGGGAACCTCTGTCGTTGTACAGGGTACCGACCCATCCTAGAGGGATACAGGTCCTTCACTCAGGTAACACACACTGTAACACACACTGTAACACACTGTTACACACACTCAAACACACACTGTTACACACACTGTTACACAAAATGTTACACACACTGTTACACTGTAGCGTGTAGGGAGTAGGGATCAAGGGAACACGGGAACACTGTAGTGTGTTGGGAGTAGGGATCAAGGGAACACGGGAACACTGTAGTGTGTAGGGAGTAGGGATCAAGGGAACACGGGAACACTGTAGTGTGTAGGGAGTAGGGATCAAGGGAACACTAGTGTGTAGGGAGTAGGGATCAAGGGAACACGGGAACACTGTAGTGTGTAGGGAGTAGGGAACACGGGAACACTCTAGTGTGTAGGGATCAAGGGAACACGGGAACACTGTAGTGTGTAGGGAGTAGGGATCAAGGGAACACAGGAACACTGTAGTGTGTAGGGAGTAGGGATCAAGGGAACACGGGAACACTGTAGTGTGTAGGGATCAAGGGAACACAGGAACACTGTAGTGTGTAGGCATCTATGGCCGTGTCGCAGGTCAGCCACCACGTTGCGTAGATGTGCGTAAGGAAGTTGACAAACGCCAACTGTACAGTAGCTTGGCCATCCACCGCGCCGTGTGCAGTGCTCCCGGCTGTTGGAAGGTAACTGGAGTGTGTGCTGCACCGTCTACACCCAGATACACAAGACACAGCAGCACCAACTTGTAGTCGAGCACTCCTGCAGTGTACTCAATGAGTTCAGCGCGCATCTTGCCCAGGAACGGGGGTTTGGCCTCATCAGGAATGTAGCGGGACAATGGGCCACTGTCCTTATGTGGCACCAGGTCCCAGATGTCACCGAGCAGTGTAAACAATGTAACCTCTGGCGAACGTGACGTCTCTACCTTGAGGTCAGTGAAACTATGGCTGAAAAGCCGGTGTGGTTTCCGGCCAGAGCAGCGGTCCACCCGGTGAGAGCTGGATGGCAATGCAGGCTGCCATGAGATGGCCAGTGTTTGACGGGGTGGTGTCAAATGTCATGTTGACAACCTAATCGGTGCAGCACCACCCCTGCAGCAGCTTGCATGTCAGCCGGGAGATGATCATTCCGCATGCCTCGTCAGTTCCCATTATATATGCTGGAACATCAAGCAGTTTGAGCCGCTCCGCATCTCCGACCACCACTGTCAGACCAACTGTCTCCAACTGGCGCACATTGGTAAGCATCGGTGTCAACTTGCAGTCCAAGTTCAGGGTGCACATTGGAGGTGGTGTCCACTGCTCGTGCTGTTCCTCACTGATGGTCTCCAGTGTGTGGTGGCGCTCGGTCTGCTGTTGCGTAGGATGTGGAGACCTTTGACCAATTGCCACCTGACTCCTGGATAAGGCCACGGGTGAAGGCAGCCTGCTGCATTGGTGTGATCTTTAACCGGTTAGCCAGTGACACAAGACTCGGCCAGCTGAGGATGCCTGATGGAATGAAGGCTGTGGTGCCAGTCTTCTTATTCTTGCGGGTCGGTGTGTTCTCCGCCGGTGGATTAGCTGTTTTATCCTCATTGCATCCTCATCACCGTCGCTATGTCGCCATGCTAGATTTTGCAGGTCAGGTGTGCCTGCTAGGCTGCTTCGTGCTTCTGTCACCGCTTCCCCTTGGATTGCAGCTTGGTATCAAACGCTCCAAACGTGGCCACTCTGTCGCTCTTCATGCAGGCCAGGAAAGCAACTTCCTCCGGATTTCCGATGAGCTGCTCGTGTGTGGAGACCACAGTTGGAATGTGGAGTCCAGCCGGTGCTCCATTGCGACTACCAGTCGAGCTGTAGCCTCACTGGAGCGCCTGGCCTGCAGAATGTGTCGAGACATGCTGCCACATGGGTTTCTTCTTCTTTGTCACATGGTCTTGTTTCTTCTTCTTGAAACCAAACAAAGCCCAAAGTGATGGCACAAGAGAACGACATAAAAACAAACTGCTTTTTCATGGCTCTCCAATGGGTGCCGGTTACCCCCTTTTGCCATAAAAGCTGATGTGCTGTTACACCTCTAGATCTCTACGTATTGTCCAAAATATTTTGCATTTATTGTTTTTGCATGGATGGTAACACTTTAAGTGTGTGTGCATGTGTGTGTTGGTGTGTGTATGGTGTGTTGTTATATACTTACTACATATATACTACTGAGTAACTGACTCTAACCTGTGTGTGAGCAGCAGGGTTGCTGTGGTGCAGGGGGGAGGGATGGAGGCTGTTGTCTGACCAATGAGAACACAGCTGACGGGACTCCGACCAACGGGAATGAAGATGAGGTCAGTTTGTGTGTGTGTGTGTTTGTGTCCTTGGTGTGAGTGTGTGTGTCTATACAGGAAGTGTACGTTTAACAACTTCCTGTCTGGTCCTCAGAGCCCGCCACTCTTCCAAGCATCTGAGTTCCTGCCCTTTGACCCAACACAGGAAGTGATCTACCCTCCAGAGCTGATGGTTAGCTCTCTCTCTCTCTCTCTCTCTCTCTCTCGCTCTCTCGCTCTCGCTCTCTCGCTCTCTGAAATGTGGGATGTGTCCAGTCTCTGAACAGGGTGGTTCCTGCGGTTCTCCTGAGGTTCCAAGGGGAGCGGGTGACTTGGCTCCAGCCATCCAGCCTGGACCAGTTGCTGCTGCTGAAGAACCTCCACCCTCAGGCCAAGCTGGTGGTGGGCAACACAGAAGTGGGTAAGTATGTCCTCTAGGAGTAGGTAGGTACCTCCTCTAGGAGTAGGTAGGTACCTCCTCCAGGAGTAGGTAGGTACCTCCTCCAGGAGTAGGTAGGTACCTCCTCCAGGAGTAGGTAGGTACCTCCTCCAGGAGTAGGTAGGGACCTCCTCCAGGAGTAAGTATGTACCTCCTCCAGGAGTAGGTCCAATCCTCCTCCAGGAGTAGGTAGGGACCCCTGTCATCTGACTACCTGCCTGTCTATCTGTCTATCTTTCTGTCCGTTTCACTACCTGTCTGTCTGTCTACCTGTCTGTCTGTTTCAGGGATTGAGGTGAAGTTTAAGAAGATGCTCTATCCAGTCATCCTGGCTCCGTCCAACATCCCTGAGCTGCAAGCTATAGAACACACAGAGAAGGGTACATGACAGAAGGTTCTTGATAATGATAGAAGGTTCTAGATCATGTGAGAAGGTTCTAGATAATGTGAGAAGGATCTAGATAATGTGAGAAGGTTCTAGATCATGTGAGAAGGTTCTAGAATCTACAGGGATTACTAGTGTTCTAGTTAACTAGGTAGCAGTGGGGATTACTAGTGTTCTAGTTAACTAGGTTGCAGTGGGGATTACTAGTGTTCTAGTTAACTAGGTAGCAGTGGGGATTACTAGTGTTCTAGTTAACTAGGTAGCAGTGGGGATGACTCACCCAATCCACTGACAAGCAAGTTTGTGTTGTGATTCTCATCAACGTTGAAACGTATTTCCGTGTTTCAAAAGAAGAGTCAGAACATTTAGATTGGTTGCCGAGGACTAGCATTAGAACGAGGGCGGTCAGAGTTAACGTGTTAACGCATGGGATTCATCTGGAGACTTTAACCCTCACTATGTTTGAGTGTTTAACTCAAATGAATGATAGTATCCAGTTTAGAATGAGGAGATGCACTGCGGAGTGCCAGACCGGCCCACCACAATCAAATCAAACTGCGCGAAAAAACCAATGGTCCGATGGACCTGTTTTATGGGCCAGGCTGATCAGGTCCAAAAGGCCCGTCGGCCCACGGTCCGCCAGATAGCCAGAACAGCCCTGGCGAAAAATGTCACTGCATTCTGGATTCTGACGTTATAGACAATATGTGCGACTGTCGGATATTGTAACAAAAATCTCAAAATAATATTTTTATTCTCAAAATAATCTTCCGGGCCAAATATTATTGCTGGTGGGGCACCAATGGCCCGCGGGCCTGTTGCTGACCCATGCTCTAAATAATGTTGGTCTAAAGAAGGTTCTAGATCATGATAGAAAGTTCTAGATCATGTTAGAAGGTTCTAGATCATGATTGAAGGTTCTACATCATGATAGAAGGTTCTAGATACACTTAGAATATTCTAGATCATGTTTGTAGGTTCTAGATCATGATAGAAGGTTGTAGATCTTGATTCAAGGTTCTAGATAACGTTAGAAGGTTCTAGATACACTCAGAACATTCTAGATCATGTTAGAAGGTTCTAGATCATGATTGAAGGTTCTAGATCATGATAGAAGGTTCTCGATACACTTAGAAGATTCTAGATCATGTTTGTAGGTTCTAGATCTTGATTGAAGGTTCTACATCATAATAGAAGGCTCTAGATCATGATTGAAGGTTATAGATCATAATAGAAGGTTCTAGATTATGTGAGAAGGTTCTAGATAACGTTAGAAGGTTCTAGTTCATGATTGAAGGTTCTAGATCATGATAGAAGGTTCTAGATCATGATTGAAGGTTCTAGATCATAATAGAAGGCTCTAGATCATGATTGAATGTTCTAGATCATAATAGCAGGTTCTAGATTATGTGAGAAGGTTCTAGATAACGTTAGAAGGTTCTAGTTCATGATTGAAGGTTCTAGATCATGATATAAGATTCTAGATCTTGATTGAAGGTTCTAGATAACGTTAGAAGGTTCTAGATCATGATAGAAGGTTCTAGATACACTTAGAACATTCTAGATCATGTTAGAAGGTTCTAGATCATGATTGAAGGTTCTAGATCATGATAGAAGGTTCTAGATCATGTTTGTAGGTTCTAGATCTTGATTGAAGGTTCTAGATCATAATAGAAGGCTCTAGATCATGATTGAAGGTTATAGATCATAGTAGAAGGTTCTAGATTATGTGAGAAGGTTCTCGATAACGTTAGAAGGTTCTAGTTCATGATTGAAGGTTCTAGATCACGATAGAAGGTTCTTGATCATGATAGAAGGTTCTAGATCATGATTGAAGGTTCTAGATCATTATTCTGGCACCTGAGCACGTAGCAGGGCGCACATCGCCAGATAGCTAAACACCTTCAACTTGATCCAATGACTTCAATGATGAGCCCAAAGTACGTTACGGACGTGCACTTCTACGTCCATTTATTGAAGATGGTCAAGTAACTGAAGTGTGAAACTGTAAACAATACAAAGGGCAACTATCAATAAAGTACACAAATATTACAAAATATAACAAATATGAGCACATAAAATCTCTAAATACATAGATGAACAAATATATACTCACAAACAAAGCTTCTTTTAAGATCACACCGGCAGATGGAACAAGATTGAAAGCCCTTGAACAATGCTGATTACTAGCTTGCTTTCTGGAAAATGGCGCTGCTCTGATCACGTGACTAACAACCCACGTGAATTCTAACAACCAATGAGAATCTTGATGTAATTAAGAAAAATAGAAAACATTTACCTAATGGCCTATAGGTGTCACTAGAACCCCTTAAACAGAAAGAAAATAGGTAGGAACACAAACAAGAAATGCACATTTACATTTACATTTACATTGCACGTAACATTACACTCCCTGCCTGGTATTTAACACAATACCACTATTAAAGACTAAACACCTGGAAGTTAATAGGCTATATAACCCTAGGTGGACGTGAGCACCATCACCTCAGTGATGGGGCGGAGGAAGGTCTTGGAAATCCCCCCTCTGGTGACTTTAAGCTCTAGCTTTCTGACCTTGCCATCGCTTGCAGGGAAGGCCTTTGTCCCCAAAGCCATTGGCCACTGGTTTCTCTGAACCTGAGTGTCTCGAAGAAGCACTAGGTCTCCTTCCTTGACATTAGGATGGCTCTTCTGCCACTTGGAGCGACTCTGGAGTGTAGAGAGATACTTCCGCCTCCACCTCACCCAAAAGGTGTTGGCCAAGTGCTGGACTCTTCTCCATTGTTGACGGTGTAGATCTGCATCAATGACGCTCCCTGGAGGAGGAGGACTACAGACTTTCTGAGACAGAATCGTAGCTGGAGTAAGAAGGGATGGAGCCAACTCTGCGTGATCCTGGTCGAGGATCCGTTGCATGAAGGTGAGGAAGTGTTGCTTCATCTCAGCCTTTCTTTCGAGAGTACGGCAAAGAGAGTTAAAGCGACTCAGAGCTTGCTCTCTATTCTTAGGTAGACGTGGTCTTGGCGTGCAGAAGGGGAGCAGAGCTACCCAGCTGTTTCCTTCATCGATGAACATCTCTTTATTCACCAGCTCAATGAACTGCTTGTCCTCGATAGAGGGGGCAAACTTGTTGTCATCCTCAGTGCGTTGGAAGATATTACTTCCCAAGGAGTCCCCCTCAATGCATGGTGCTGGAACACAAACGGGCTGTGAGCTTTGCAGGTTGAGGGGATTGCAGGACCATTCACTGTTTCTGTGAGTTTCTCTTTCAGAGTGAGATGGTTTGTACAGGGCGTGAAGTGAGAGTGGTCCGTTCTCGAGAATGTGAGTACGGAACACACTTATATCCTTTGATTTGTGTGCTGCGCCTAAGCAGGCTTCCCCGATGATGACCCAGCCGAGATCCAAGCGTTGGGCATATGGTGCATTATTAGGTCCGTTACGCTTGTCTCTTACTTTGTGCACCTGTAGGATGTCGCGGCCAAGGAGAAGTAGGATCTGAGCCTCTGGGTCGAGTAGTGGGATGTATTTAGCAATGGCCTTGAGGTGAGTGTGATGCTTTGCCACTTCCGGGGTAGGTATCTCTGACCTGTCTTCGGGAATGTAGTTGCACTCTATGAGAGTCGGGAGATTTATGTTGAGACTTCCATCCAAAGGTTGTGCGACAAAGCCCGTGGCTCTCCTTCCAGACATCTCAGTGAGACCGGCACACGTCCGGAGTGTGTATAGAGCGTTTGTGCCCTTGAGGTCAAAGAGGTCAAAAAACTCAGATCTGGCAAGTGACCGGTTGCTCTGATCGTCGAGAATAGCATAGAGTGTCACTGTCTTTCCCGGTTGTCCCTTGGGGTGCACTGTGATAAGGCAGATTTTAGAGCAGGAGCGTGGGCTGTTTCCTCCACAGACCTCCGTACACTTGTTGTTTACAGTAGGAGATGGCTCACCCTTCTCCTCCCTGCCGTAATCTGACTCCCTACCATCCACTGGCTCGTGGGTCCAGCTATTCCACGGGGCTGGTCCGGGGTGAAGAGCTGCTATGTGTCTGTCACTGTTGCACTCTTTACACTGGATTGCAATTTTACACTCTTTGGCGAGATGTTTGCTTGAACAACATCTAAAACATAAGCCGGCTTCTTTAAGAAATGCCTTGCGTTCTTCGATGGTTCTGCTTCTGAAGCCTCTGCAGTATTTAAGGGGGTGAGGCATTTTGTGGATAGGACATTGGCTACTGGCATCCGGCCTAGCGCTGGGGGTCTCTGTAGTGTCAGAGTCGGACGTAGAAGAGACCTCCGTCTTGTGCGAGGAGACGAAGCGTCTGGGGCTACTCGTCTTCACTGCGTCGTCTGGCTTCATTGCTGTAGCAGCTGAAGAGGACAGAAAGAAGCTTGGGTCGTTGCGGATGTAGGCTTCTCTGCTGACGAAGTCGGCGAACGGTGGGAAATGTACCTGGTGGTGTAGCTTGTAATTACTCCCTCGAGAGATCCATTTTTCTTGGAGGGAGGATGGTAACTTCTCCACTATGGGGTTCAGTCCTCTGGCGGTGTCTAGGTAAGACAGCCCAGGTAGGCTGCCCCCACGCTGCGCAGATGATAGCTCCTGTAGCAGGTCGCCAAGCTCTCTGAGCTTCTGGGGGTCCCTATTGCTGAACCTAGGAAAACTCTCTACTCTGTCTAAGAGAGCCTTCTCGATCATCTCTGACGACCCATAACACTCCTGAAGACGAGACCATGCCATTTGTAGGCCTAGAGCTGGGTCGTTGACATGGATGGCTCGAATCCTCTTGACATGTGCTGAAGACTGTGGGCCTAACCACTTAGTTAGCAGACCGAGTTCTTCGCTGCAGGTAAGTCCTGTTCCCTCTATGGAGTTTAGGAAGCTTGACCTCCATGCCCAGTATCCTTCAGGTCGATCGTCAAATTCGGTGAGACCAGAGCTCAGGAGTTCGCGCAGAGCGAGGAATCTAGCGATGTCACCTAAACCTGTTCGGTCAGCAGAGAGGGTTTGAGGGGCTTGCTCACGGCGAGGGGAGTAGTGTGGTTGACGTAACCCCTGGTAGAAGCTGCGAGGGTCTGCGTCAGGATCTGGCTTCACTAGCTGGCTGATTGAGCTATGTGGTCTAGCTTTGGAGATGTAGGGAGCAGCACTGTTGACGGCAGCAGCATTGTGTTGCTGAGGCTGATGATGTGCCGAGGCAGTGGATCTAAACTCGGAGGCCGCTCCAGAATGACTCCCAATGTACTCGCTGGTTCTTTCTTGTGGAGATTGAGTTGGAAGAGCTGCGATGTTTAAAGTGTCATGTCTGGAGCCTCTCTGTGATTCTGCTGCTGTAGACTCAAGAGCTTCAGCTTCTGCTGCTGCAATTTGTATATGTTGTATATGTTAGCAAGTGTATGTCCTTAATGTTGTTAACACGCTCTTATCACAGCTACTTAAGCAGGTGACCTAGCAGTACGAAATTGTGTTATTCATCTTGTCAATATGAATACTTGTGAACTGCTGTATTTATGTTTGCGTACCCCAGTGTTATGCTATTGTCTGCTTCAACTAATGTACACCTTGTAAGTCGCTTTGGATAAAAGCGTCTGCCAAATGCCCTAAATGTAAATGTAAATGTAAATGCAATTTCTTCATCTAGCTTTAGTGTAGCGAGAGCAGCATCCATCCAAGCTTTTTCTAATAATATTTCGTTTTCTTTAACAAAAGCTGTGCGGGCACGTGCAGCCATCACTTTAGCCCGTGCTTTCGCTGCAGCTAAGCTAGCGGAAGACTCATTTGAGCTTGAGCCGGAGACGCTAACACTAAAGGTTCTAGATCTTGATTGAAGGTTCTAGATCATAATAGAAGGCTTTAGATCATGATTGAATGTTCTAGATCATAATAGCAGGTTCTAGATTATGTGAGAAGGTTCTAGATAACGTTAGAAGGTTCTAGTTCATGATTGAAGATTCTAGATCATGATATAAGGTTCTAGATCTTGATTGAAGGTTCTAGATAACGTTAGAAGGTTCTAGATCATGATAGAAGGTTCTAGATACACTTAGAACATTCTAGATCATGTTAGAAGGTTCTAGATCATGATTGAAGGTTCTAGATACACTTAGAACATTCTAGATCATGTTAGAAGGTTCTAGATCATGATTGAAGGTTCTAGATCATGATAGAAGGTTCTAGATACACTTAGAAGATTCTAGATCATGTTAGAAGGTTCAAGGTCATGATTGAAGGTTCTAGATCATAATAGAAAGCTCTAGATCATGATTGAAGGATCTAGATCATAATTGAAGGTTCTAGATTATGTGAGAAGGTTCTAGATAACGTTAGACGGTTCTAGATCATGATTGAAGGTTATACATCATGTTAGAAGTCTCTTGATCATGATCGAAGGTTCTATATCATGTTAAAAGGTTCTAGATTATGTGAGAAGGTTTTAGATAACCTTAGAAGGTTCTAGATCATGATTGAAGCTTCTAGATTATGTTAGAAGGTTCTAGATCATGATAGAAGGTTCTACATTATGTGAGAAGGTTCTAGATAACGTTAGAAGGTTCTAGATAACCTTAGAAGGTTCTAGATAATGTTAGAAGGTTCTAGATAATCTAAGACAGTTCTAGATAATCTAAGAAGGTTCTAGATAACCTTAGAAGGTTCTAGATAATGTTATAAGGTTCTAGATAATCTAAGAAAGTTCTAGATAATCCAAGAAGGTTCTAGATAATGTTAGAAGGTTCTAGATAATGTTAGAAGGTTCTAGATTATGTGAGAAGGTTCTAGATAACATTAGAAGGTTCTAGATAACATTAGAAGGTTCTAGATCATGATAGAAGGTTCTAGATAATGTTAGAAGGTTCTAGATAATGTTAGAAGGTTCTAAGTCATATTCTGTGGATGCAGGTATCGTGTTTGGAGCTGCCTGTAGTCTAACCTGTGTGGGGGAGGAGCTTAAGAGGGCAGTGTCTACTTGCCCCGCCCACAAGACTCAGGTGTTCCATGCAGTTCTGGAACAACTCCGCTGGTTCGCTGGCCTGCAGATCCGCAATGTGGCAGTGAGTAACACACACACACACACACACACACACACACACACACACACACACACACACACACACACACACACACACACACACACACACACACACACACACACACACACACACACACACACCCTCACTCTGGTGTGTGTTGCAGGCCATTGGCGGGAACATCATGACAGCCAGTCCGATATCTGACCTCAACCCACTGCTGCAGGCTGCTGGCTGCACCCTGACTCTGGCCAGCACAGGTCTGTCTGTCTGTCTGCCTGTCTGTCTGTCTGTCTGATTGTCTTTCTGTTTTCCTGTCTACGAGTCTGTCCTTCTGATTGTCTGTCTGATTGCCTGTCTGTCTGTCCACATGTCTGTCTGTCAGGGGGTGTCCGTGAGGTCCAGATGGACCACACATTCTTCCAGGGTTACCGGAGGACTCTGGTCCAACCCCAAGAGATTCTGCTGTCAGTCACCATCCCTTACAGCACCGAGGTACTGTCTCACCCTCTCCCTGTCTCACCCTCCTTCATGAGGTACTTTCTCACCCTCTACCTTTCTCACCCTCCCTCACTGCCTTACCCTCCCTCACCAGGTACTGTCTCACAATCCCTCTCTGTCTCACACTCTCTCACAAGGTACTGTCTCACCCATACCAGTCTCACCCTCTCTACTTCTACTATCTCACTCTCCTTCACTGTCTCACCCTCACTGTCTCACCCTCCTTCACCAGGTACTATCCCACTCTCCCTCCCTGTCTCACTCTCACTACCTGTCTCACCTTCCCTCACCAGGTACTGTCTCACCCTCTATCTGTCTCACCCTCCCTACCTGTCTCACCCTCCAGTGGCAGTTCGTCTCGGCCTTCAAGCAGTCCCCTCGCAGAGAGGATGACATCAGCATCGTTACCACGGCGATGAGCGTCAGCTTCATGCCCGGGACCTCCGTCGTCAAGGAGATGGTCCTTAGTTATGGAGGCATGGGACCGACCACCGTTATGGCCATGGATACAGCCAGCAGGCTACTGGGACGGTAGGGATGGATGATACTGGGGGATAGATGATGAATAAGGATGATGATGATGATGATGGTGATGGATACGTTCTCCTCCAGTCCTTGGGGGGAGGAGCTTCTGGAGGTGGCCTGTAGCTCATTGGCTGAGGAGATGACCCTTGACCCCTCGGCTCCCGGGGGTATGGTGACCTACAGACGAACTTTGACCCTGAGTCTCTTCTACAAGTTCTACCTTACTGTCCAGCACCAACTGGCCCAGAAGGTGAGAACCTACCCTGTACTCAGATAGCTCATACTATTTATGCAGTATATATACAGTGTACCAATATGTATTAATGTATTTATTTGTATATAAGTAAATATGTCTTTATATGTATATATATGTATATATCTATTTCTATGTATGTCTACAAATGTCTATTTATATATATATACCTGTATATGTATATATATTTATTCTACATATCATCTACATATGTCAATATTTGTATATATGTCTTTGTATGTATATATGTATATATATGTATTTATATGTATACATGTCTATATATATGTCTATATATCTATCTATCTATTATTATTATATTATTATATATGCATGTACATATATATATATATATATATATATATATATATATATATATATATAATATACATACATATATATGTATACATGTCTCTATATATATATATATATACAGACATGTATACATATATATAAATAGATATGTATACATATAGAGACATCTATACATGTCTATATATATGTATATATCAGTGGCGAAGCGTGTCTATCACAACTGGACCTTCTGTAGAGGTGTTCCCCAACTTTTCAGCCCGCGACCCCCAACATAACAGACCCCCCCCCCCCCACTATCACCGGAGGGACTGGAACATTAAAAACAACGTGTGCACAGATCTTCACCATCGAGAACATCGTGAAGTCCAAGGGGGGGGGGGGGGGGGGGAGGTCCAACGTGAAGTCCAAGGGGGGGGGGGGGGGGGGAACTAATCGTGATCGCGAAAATTGTGTGTGGCTTTTTTTTCCAGCTGCAAATGATAGTCGTGAATCTGTCGGAATCAGAATTCCTTTATTCGTCACCCTTACATATTAAACGACTTAACTAATACCCCCACACTTTGGGAACCCCTGCTGTAGACCACCCCCCCCCCCCCCCCATTCGAAAATTCAGTTGTTCTAGTCAGACGGACGTCACGAAGGAGTCACTTTATGCCTTATCTCATTTAGGAAGATCAGATTGTCGCAGCCAATTCCCAAGTGTACCATAGTTGGTAAAGCAGAGTCCATGTAGTGAAGTAACAGACCAACACAGACCACCACACACAGGCTATCGGTTAAAGGGACAGTCTAACACACAGGCTATTGGTTAAAGGGACAGTCTAACACGCTTCACGTGAAAAGGCTTAACGTAACTTAAAGTTCCAAAATAGCGATCAATAATCACCAAATGTCTCTGGCATATGTCTTGTCATTAGCACTTTCACCTGTCAAAATTAAAGTGAAAAGGTGAAAGTGCTATAAGACATATGCAAATTAGGTGATTATTGATCGCGGGTTTGTAACTCTTAGTTACGTTAAGTCTTTTCACGTTAAGCGATGCAAAGAAAGATCAAGTCAAAACTCCCAATTTAAATGCACAACAATGCTTAACAAACTCATGACAGCCATTAACTAATCAGTCAACAAGTGTGTGGAAACAAAATGCAACAACCAGCTCAACGAGACGCAACACTGAGACAAAACCAGCAAAGACAAATGAGTGTCACTCACCAATGATGTTCACTTAAAGTCCAAATCCATTCTCCTGTCCTTCTGGATGGTTCGACCACCCGGTCATAAAGCTGATCACTGCTTTTCAGATCCTAAATAAGTTGCCTTTCCAATTCCCTGCCCTCTGGTCGGTCCCAAATAGCAACACTCCCAGCAGTAGAGCCTCTCGTGGCTAGTAGAGCCCGTTAGCCACGGGTATCTTTCCCAGTTGCTAGCCTGAAAATGGCGAACATAGCCTGCTTTAACAACTTGATTCAGCTCAAGATTGTCAGGCGTTGGACGGCCTTTTTTAATAATATCCATTTTTACATTGAATGGTCGTCTTGAAAATGGTTCCGACAATAAATCCGCAACGACATCATCTTCGCCTGTTGCCATTTTGACGTAAAATCCTACGTAGAAACAACGTAGCACTACGCTAGATCCCCTCTCGCACCAGCCAGTATACCTTCTAGCTCCCTATTGAGCTGTGGGGAAATCTGAAAGAATACGTCCATTGGCTACAAATCACGATATGATTGGTTGATCAAATTGTCAATCCAAACGTACGCTCTCATTCAGTCTGAGGGCCAAAGTCATCGGGAATACTTTGGTTGAAGGATATTCTTCCCAGCAACCCAGAAAAATATCTGATTGGTTGAATGGTTTTTCCAACACAAAACCACTCAAATGCGTAGTGCATGGACCGAGAAAGACAAACAAATCAACGTAACTGTAATATAACAACACAGATACAATTCTCATTTAGTAATTTTATTAAATTGTATTACTTTATTAATACAATTAATTAGATTGTTTTGGTTTCATCTGAGAGTTCCAGGGTCTTCTCTGAATACCTTGAAGGCCCTGACGCTTCACCACTGGTATATATACATGTTTATATATGTATACATGTTTCTCCCCCTCTTATGGAGCCCAGGGCCTGGCTGATTGGCTCCCTGCTCCCCCTCTTATGGAGCCCAGGGCCTGGCTGATTGGCTCCCTGCTCCCCCTCTCATGGAGCCCAGGGCCTGGTTGATTGGCTCCCTGCTCCCCCTCTTATGGAGCCCAGGGCCTGGTTGATTGGCTCCCTGCTCCCCCTCTCATGGAGCCCAGGGCCTGGTTGATTGGCTCCCTGCTCCCCACTCCCCCTCTCATGGAGCCCAGGGCCTGGTTGATTGGCTCCCTTCTCTCCCTCCAGGTGTGCTGCATTCCGCTTAACAAGCGTAAAGTGACTGGTTCTGCCAAGCGCTCATGTGTGTAGTAGCGTCCCTCCACCACTTGGCTCAAGGAGGGCGCTGTTTCCACCCAGGTTGCTCTGTGTGCCTCTCAGCCCACAGCCCAGTGGAGCCCAGGGCACCACAGTGTATATATATTTCTATATATGTCTATATATGTCTATATATATATGTATATATATGTCTATATATGTCTCTATATCTCATTATTACATACTTGATGTATCTTCATGGTGCCTTTAACTGCAGATCATCCATCAGGGATCTCTCAACCTCTGAAATATCCTCCTCTGTGACATTGAAGAGTGTGATGGATGACTTGACTTTTGACAGCTCCTCGTACACTTTGGCCCCATTCTGTATGTCCATCCCCTTTGCCACCAGGGCATCCACCGTCCTCCTTCTGCTGCACCCACACCATCCGCCGTCCTCCTTACTGCTGCACCCACACCATCCGCCGTCCTCCTTACTGCTGCACCCACACCATCCGCCGTCCTCCTTACTGCTGCACCCACACCATCCGCCGTCCTCCTTACTGCTGCACCCACACCATCCGCCGTCCTCTTTACTGCTGCACCCACACCATCCGCCGTCCTCTTTACTGCTGCACCCACACCATCCGCCGTCCTCTTTACTGCTGCACCCACACCATCCGTCGTCCTCTTTACTGCTGCACCCACACCATCCGTCGTCCTCTTTACTGCTGCACCCACACCATCCGCCGTCCTCTTTAGTGCTGCACCCACACCATCCGCCGTCCTCTTTACTGCTGCACCCACACCATCCGCTGGTCCTTTGCCACGGCCAGCTTCAAGGAAATTCCATGTTACTTGTTCAAATCCCATCTTGAAGGGCTCTGTCGACAAGAAAAACAAGTTCTTCTTGGACCGATACTGTGTGGTTGGTCCATCACTGACCATGTGAAGTATTCTAGCGTTGGGGTTATTCTCCTGCAGATGGCGCACAACAGGTCTGAGATGTGCCCATATGGCTGAAGGGTCATGGTGGAAAGAGGATGACAGAGTGCAATATGAAGATTGTGCTCCCTTGGTGTAGATAGACTGTGTGTAGGCTCACCTGACGAGACCCCTCGAAATGCACTGCTTGTATTTCATTTGCATATTTGCAGAGGTATTTTTCTGCAAAACCAACATGCAGTAGCACCTCCTCTTCGGGTTCCATGAATCTTTTCCTTTGTTGTTAAATGGACAGTCAATTTCTTTGTCCCGCCATCTTTTGACTTTGTTTCTCTCTCCTCTGCTTTGTGTTGTCACTGATGCCACCAGGTCTGACTCCCCTCTTGAAACGGCTGAATGTGGAGTGCTTTATTCCTGCACGTGGCGCAGTCCCTATACATACACTCTTTTGATGGAGTACAACATGTCACAAGGGGGTAGTTTGGTGGGACCCAGAACGCAGACCAAGACACAGTGAGGCGATAACGTGAAGCTTTATTTAAGGAACACAACACAAGAGTGAT
>CM051009.1:14341407-14346407 GCA_027704905.1 Muraenolepis orangiensis
TCCACCACTGTGGAGCCAGAGCCGTGAAGAGCTGGGTCTTGGACGAGCGATGTTTGGTTGACATTAGTGAAGGTCGAACAAGTCGCCTGGCAGAAGTTGAGCGGAGCGCTCTGGCTGGGATGTAGGGTTTGACCAACGCCTGGAGGTAGGCCGGGGCAGTTCCATTGACTGCCCTAAAGGTCAGCACCAGAGTCTTGAATTTGATGCGAGCATTTACCGGAAGCCAGTGGAGATCGCGGAAGAGAGGGGTCACGTGGGAGAATTTCGGTAGGTTGAATACCAGGCGTGCTGCTGCGTTCTGGATGCGTTGGAGGGGCTTGGTTGCAGAGGCGGGGAGTCCCGCCAGGAGAGAGTTGCAGTAGTCGAGGCGTGTGATGACGAGCGCTTGGACCAGGATCTGCGCCGCTTCACGTGTGAGGAAGGGCCGGATCCTGCGGATGTTGTAGAGGGCAATTCTGCAAGATCGGGCCACCGCGGTGACGTTGGCATTGCAGGACAGCTGGTCATCTACCACCACACCAAGGTCTCTTGTTGTGGTTGAGGGGGAGACTTGGGTGTTCTCGATGGTGACCAGTAGGTCCATCTGAGGGCAGTCTTTCCCCGGTATGAAGAGGAGCTCAGTCTTGTCAAGGTTGAGCTTCAGGTGGTTGGCGGCTGTCCATCTGCTGATGTCGGCCAGGCATTTCGAGATGCGTGTTGCTATTTGGGTTTCTGAGGGGGGAAAGGAGAGAAACAGTTGAGTGTCATCTGCATAGCAGTGATAGGAGAAGCCATGAGATGCGATTACAGAGCCTAGCGATTTAGTGTAAAGAGAAAACAGAAGGGGTCCCAATACTGAGCCTTGAGGGACTCCGGTGTCCAGGGTGCAGGGTTTGGACAGGGAACCGTTCCATGTGACCTGATAAGTCCGATCTGCAAGGTAGGAGGTGAACCAGGATAACGCAGTTCCAGCGATTCCAAGCTCGGCGAGAGTGGATAGAAGGATCTGGTGGTTCACTGTGTCGAACGCCGCAGACAGGTCGAGAAGGATCAGTACCGATGAGAGGGACGAGCTTCTGGCATCACGAAGAGACTCTGTCACTGCGAGCAGTGCCGTCTCCGTGGAGTGCGCAGCCTTGAAGCCTGACTGGTGAGGGTCGAGGAGGTTGTTCTGGGAGAGATAGGAAGAAAGTTGTGAGGAGACAGCCCGTTCAAGGGTTTTGGACAGGAATGATAGGAGAGATACCGGTCTGTAGTTTTGGACATCAGTGGTGCCTAGGGATGGTTTCTTGAGGAGCGGCTTGATTCTGGCAGTCTTGAAGGCTGCCGGAAACAGGCCTGCCTCAAGGGAGATGTTGATTTGGGATGTAAGGAAGGGAAGGATATCGCCCGAGATGTCCTGGAGAAGAGAGGAAGGGATTGGGTTGAGGGGGCAGGTGGTAGGGTGGTTAGATGTCACCAGTTTGTTGATATAGACACATATGCCCACATCCTGTATGACCCTATATAGACATATAGGCCCACATCCTGTACAACCCTATATAGACACATAGGCCCACATCCTGTACGATCCTATATAGACACGCAGCCCCCCCATCTGACTGTGTGTGTGCAGCTCTATAGATTGCAGTGAGGCAGAGCAGATGGCTGGCGTGGTGTCCTGTGTGTTCGCTGAGGACATCCCGGGATCCAACACCACAGGACCCGCTGTCCTGGACGAGACCGTCATGGCACAGCATACGGTGAGGGGTGAGATGTTACACAGCATACGGTGAGGGGTGAGATGTTACACAGCATACGGTGAGGGGTGAGATGTTACACAGCATACGGTGAGGGGGGAGATGTTACACAGCATTCGGTGAGGAGGGAGATGTAACACAGCATACGGTGAGGGAGGAGATGTAACACAGCATACGGTGAGGGGGGAGATGTAACACAGCATACGGTGAGGGGGGAGATGTAACACAGCATACGGTGAGGGGTGAGATGTAACACAGCATACGGTGAGGAGGGAGATGTAACACAGCATACGGTGAGGAGGGAGATGTAACACAGCATACGGTGAGGGGGGAGATGTAACACAGCATACGGTGAGGGGGGAGATGTAACACCGCATACGGTGAGGGGGGAGATTTAACACAGCATACTTGCATCTAACCTGTGTGTGTGTGTGTGTGTGTGTGTGTGTGTGTGTGTGTGTGTGTGTGTGTGTGTGTGTGTGTGTGTGGTGTGTATGGTGTGTGTGGTGTGTGTGTGTGTCAGGTGACTTGTGTGGGTCACATCATCGGTGCTGTGGTGGCTGACTCTCAGCTCCACGCCCAGCGAGCAGCCAGAGCCGTTAAGATCAGCTACCAGGACATCACCCCCCTGATCATCACCATACAGGTCAGACATCACCATGACAACCGCTCACCATCACCATGACAACCCCTCACCATCACCATGACAACCGCTCATCACCACCATGACAACCGCTCATCATCATCACCATGACTACCGCTCATCATCACCACCATGACAACCACTCATCATCACCACCATGACAACCGCTCATCATCATCACCATGACAACTGCTCATCACCCCCCGTGATCATCACCATACAGGTCAGACATCACCATGACAACCGCTCATCATCTCAATGACAACCACTCATCATCACCATGACAACCGCTCATCACCACCATGACAACCGCTCATCATCATCACCATGACTACCGCTCATCATCACCACCATGACAACCACTCATCATCACCACCATGACAACCGCTCATCATCATCACCATGACAACCGCTCATCACCCCCCGTGATCATCACCATACAGGTCAGACATCACCATGACAACCGCTCATCATCTCAATGACAACCACTCATCATCACCATGACAACCGCTCACCATCACCATGACAACCGCTCATCATCTCAATGACAACCGCTCACTGTCACCATGACAACCACTCATCATCACCATGACAACCGCTCACCATCACCATGACAACCGCTCATCATCATCACCATGACAACCGCTCATCACCACCATGACAACCGCTCATCATTTCAATGACAACCGCTCACCATCACCATGACAACCGCTCACCATCACCATGACAACCGCTCATCACCATCATAACAACCGCTCATCATCACCATGACAACCGCTCATCATCACCATGACAACCCCTCATCATCACCATGACAACCGCTCACCATCACCATGACAACCGCTCATCATCTCAATTACAACCGCTCACCATCACCATGACAACTGCTCATCATCACCATGACAACCGCTCACCATCACCATGACAACCGCTCATCACCATCATGACAACCACTCATCATCACCATGACAACCGCTCACCATCACCATGACAACCGCTCATCATCATCACCATGACAACCGCTCATCACCACCATGACAACCGCTCATCATTTCAATGACAACCGCTCACCATCACCATGACAACCACTCATCACCATCATAACAACCGCTCATCATCATCACCATGACAACCGCTCATCATCACCATGACAACCCCTCATCATCACCATGACAACCGCTCACCATCACCATGACAACCGCTCATCATCTCAATTACAACCGCTCACCATCACCATGACAACTGCTCATCATCACCATGACAATCGCTCATCATCACCATGACAACCGCTCATCATCATCACCATGACAACCCCTCATCATCACCATGACAACCGCTCATCATCACCATGACAACCGTTCATCATCACCATGCCACCCGCTCATCATCATCACCATAACAACCGCTCATCATCAACATGACAACGACCCATCATTACCATAACAACTGCTCATCATCACCATGACAACGACTCACCATCATCATATTTACTATCTTGTAACTATGACAACCCCTCCCCATGTATGCACTTTACAGGACGCAATCGCTGCCCAATCCTTCTACCAGCCAATCAGAACGCTCCAGAGAGGAGACCTGGAGGAGGGCTTTCAACTGGCCGACCACATCCTGGAGGGTAAGGTGTGAGTGTGTGAGAGAGAGAGAGAGAGAGAGAGAGAGAGAGAGAGAGAGAGAGAGAGAGAGAGAGAGAGTGGGTGTGACCCTGTGTCTGGTGGTCAGGTGAGGTCCATATAGGCGGTCAGGAACACTTCTACCTGGAGACCCAGGTGACCCTCGCCGTCCCACGGGGAGAAGATGGAGAGATGGAGCTGTTTGTTTCTACTCAGGCTACAGCCAAGACCCAGGTACACACACACACACACACACACACACACACACACACACACACACACACACACACAAACACTCATACACACACACACACACACACACACACACAAGGCCCCACTGGTCGATTACAGTCGAAAGTTGAAAGGATCCAGAATTCCCTTTGGCACAGTTCATATCTCTCTCTCGCTCTCTCGCTCTCGCTCTCTCTCTCCCCCCCTCCCCAGTCTCTGGTGGCCCTGGCTCTGGGGGTCCCAGCCAGCCGAGTGGTGGTGCGGGTGAAGCGGATGGGCGGAGGCTTCGGGGGGAAGGAAAGCCGCAGCACCCTGCTGTCCACCGTGGTGGCCGTCTGCGCCCACAAGCTACAGAGACCCGTCCGCTGCATGCTGGACCGGGACGAGGACATGGAGATCACAGGGGGCCGCCACCCCTTCTACGCTCAATACAAGGTGAGGAGAGGAGAGGAGAGGAGAGGAGAGGAGAGGAGAGGAGAGGAGAGGAGAGGAGAGGAGAGGAGAGGAGAGGAGAGGAGAGGAGAGGAGAGGAGAGGAGAGGAGGAGAGAGAATAGGAAAGAGGCGATCTTGGACTGGATGCAGATCAGTCCTTGCCCTCCCTCAGCTAGCGGCAGGTAGAGGGCAGCTGCGTGGACCCAGTGCCGACCCGACCAGAAGAAGTCCACAATCTCCTGCTGGATGTCTTCCATCAGGTTCCTAGGTGGTGTCAGGGCCATCAGTCTGTGCCAAAGGGTTGAGGCAACCAAAGTATTGGCGACCAGAACTCTTCCCCTGTAGGA
>CM051009.1:14353907-14368907 GCA_027704905.1 Muraenolepis orangiensis
CTTGGTCTTCTTGACGTTGAGGGCAAGGCTGTTCTCCTGGCACCACTGCTCCAGCGATCCAACCTCCTCCATGTAGGCTGTCTCGTCGTCGCCGGCGATCAGGCCCATCACTGTCGTGTCGTCAGCAAACTTGATGATGACGTTGGAGCTGTGCATAGCCATGCAGTCGTGGGTGTAGAGGGAGTAGAGGAGAGGGCTCAGCACGCATCCCTGGGGGGCTCCCGTGTTGAGGGTCAGTGGCTCTGAAGTGGTGCTGCCCATCCTCACCACCTGGCAGCGGTCCTACAGGAGGTCCAGTATCCAGCTGCACGTGGATGGGGGCACGCCTAGACCTCTAAGCTTGGTGTCGAGTTTGGCAGGAAGTATCATGTTGAACGCTGAGCTGTAGTCCACAAACAGCATTCGCACATAACAGTTCTTTCCCTCCAGGTGGGAAAGGACAGTGTGGAGGGCCATGGCAATTGCGTCGTCCGTGGATCTGTTTTGACGATATGCAAATTGCCATGGGTCCAGTGTGGCAGGTACCACGGAGCAAATAAAGTCCTTGACCAACCTCTCGAAGCATTTGCTGACAATCGAGGTGAGGGCTACAGGTCTATAGTCGTTCAGGCATGTTACCTTGGGATGTTTAGGGACAGGCACGATGGTGGACATCTTGAAGACCGCGGGAACAACAGCCTGGGACAGGGAGAGGTTGAAGATGTCTGCAAAGACTCCTGCCAACTGGTCTGCTCATGCTCTGAGGACGTGGCCCAGGATGTCGTCGGGGCCTGCCGCCTTACGGATGTTCAACCGCTTGAAGGTGCGGCACACTTCCGCCTCCGAGATGTTCAGCAGGCTGGTCTCCTCAGGCGGCCCTGGCTTCGGTGGGCTGCCGTTCACGTCGAACCGAGCAAAAAAAGTATTTAGCTCTCCTGGGAGGGAGGTAGAGGAGTTCTCTACACAACTGGTTCTCCCTCTGAAGTTCGTTATCATCTGTAACCCCTGCCAAACACCCCTCGCGTCGTGGCTCTTGAATTTCTCCTCCACTCTGTCCTTGTACTTCCGCCCGTTATGTGTTGGTAGAACTTTGGGAGAACCTTCTTAGGGTTCGCCTTGTTGAAGTCCCCCGCCACGATGAGAGCAGCCTCAGGGTGTGCCGACTCCTGTTCGCTGAAAGCCCCATACAGTTCCTTTAGCACTGTGTCCGTGTTGGCTTGTGGGGGAATCTAAACAGCGGTCACGGTTACCGCTGTAAACTCCCGAGGTAGCCAGTATGGACGGCACATAAGCATCAGGTACTCCAGGTCCGGGGAACAGAAAGACTTGAGGGGATGTACATGACTTTGGTTGCACCAAGATCTGTTTATCATGAGACATACCCCCCCCTCCACGATCTTTACCGGAGAGAGCCTTTGTTCTGTCCACGCGGTGGACGGACAATCCCGTCGGCTCGTTAGCTGCGTCGGTAACCCCCTCCGACATCCATGTCTCCGTAAGGCAGATGATACAATTGTCCTTAGTTTCCCGGTAGAATTGAATACGAGCCTGTAGCTCGCTTAACTTATTGTCCAGAGACTGTACATTAGCCAGTAGAAGGGTGGGTAGTGGGGGGCGATCAGATCGACATCTCAGCCTGACTAGCACGCTGGCTCACTTCCCTCACTTCTTTCTGCAACGCTTGCGTGTAATTGTGCCCAAGATGGTCGGAGATAATCTAGCTGTGACTTTGGATGGGACGTCCGAGTCGAAAGAATGAAAAAACTCTGGTAGGCGGGTGTATGTAGTTAGGTGTGTATTCAAGTGTGTTGGTGTGAGTAGTTAGATGTGTATTTAAGTGTGTTGGTGTGTGTAGCTAGGTGTGTATTTAAGTGCGTTGGAGTGTGTAGTTAAGTGTATTGGTGTGTGTAGCTAGGTGTGTATCTAAGTGTGTTGGTGTGTGTAGCTAGGTGTGTATCTAAGTGTGTTGGTGTGTGTAGCTAGGTGTGTGTCTAAGTGTGTTGGTGTGTGTAGCTAGGTGTGTATCTAAGTGTGTTGGTGTGTGTAGCTAGGTGTGTATCTAAGTGTGTTGGTGTGTGTAGTTAGGTGTGTGTCTAAGTGTGTTGGTGTGTCCAGGTGCGCAGAGTGAACCTCTACCAGCAGGGGGAGCTGACGCCCTACAACCAGGTCCTGGACCACCTGACTCTGGACCGCTGCTGGGACCAGTGTCTCAGACGCTCTGACTACCAGCAGCGCCTCGCAGCCCTGCACCTGTACAACAGGTAGCCTTACCTTCACTCATTCACCTTGCCTTCACTCATTCACCTGTACAACAGGTAGCCTTACCTTCACTCATTCACCTTACCTTCACTCATTCACCTGTACAACAGGTAGCCTTACCTTCACTCATTCACTTGTACAACAGGTAGCCTTACCTTCATTCATTCACCTTACCTTCACTCATTCACCTCTACAACAGGTAGCCTTACCTTTACTCATTCAGCGGTACAACAGGTAGCATTACCTTCACTCATTCACCTTACCTTCACTCATGCACCTGTACACCAGGTAGCCTTACCGTCACTCATTCACCTTGCCTTCACTCATTCACCGGTACAACAGGTAGCCTTGCCTTCACTCCTTCACCTTGCCTTCACTCATTCACCTGTACAACAGGTAGTCTTACCTTCACTCATTCACCTGTACAACAGGTAGCCTTACCTTCACTCATTCACCTGTACAACAGGTAGCCTTACCTTCACTCCTTCACCTGTACACCAAGTAGCCTTACCTTCACCTAGTCACCTGTACTATCAAGTCATCTTACCTTCACTCATTCACCAGTACAACAGGTCCATGACCCCTCACTCATTCACCAGTACAACAGGTCCATGACCCCTCACTCATTCACCAGTACAACAGGTCCATGACCCCCTCACTCATTCACCAGTACAACAGGTCCATGACCCCCTCACTCATTCCCCAGTACAACAGGTCCATGACCCCTCACTCATTCACCAGGACAACAGGTCCATGACCTCTCACTCATTCACCTGTACACCAAGTAGCCTTACCTTCACCTAGTCACCAGTACAACAGGTCCATGACCCCTCACTCATTCACCAGTACAACAGGTCCATGACCTTTCATTCATTCATCTGTCTTCCAGTCAGAACCGTTGGACTAAGAGAGGCATGGCCATCATTCCCACCAAGTTTGGCATCAGCTTCACTGCACTCTTCCTCAACCAGGTACCATGTACCATAGATTAGATTATATACAGCTATCTAATCTAATCTACCAGGTACCATAGATTATATTATATACAGCTATCTAATCTAATCTACCAGGTACCATAGATTAGATTATATACAGCTATCTAATCTAATCTACCAGGTACCATAGATTAGATTATATACAGCTATCTAATCTAATCTACCAGGTACCATAGATTATATTATATACAGCTATCTAATCTAATCTACCAGGTACCATAGATTACATTATATACAGCTATCTAATCTAATCTACCAGGTACCATAGATTAGATTATATACAGCTATCTAATGTAATCTACCAGGTACCATAGATTAGATTATATACAGCTATCCAATCTAATCTACCAGATTACAGATTATATTAGAGATTACTCCACACTTTGTGTGTGTGCGTGTGTGTATGTGTGTGTGTGTATCTATGTGTGTGTGTGGGTGTTATGTATCTGTGTGTGTGTGTGTGTGTGTGTGTGTGTGTGTGTGTGTATGTGTGTGTGTGTGTGTATCTGTGTGTGTGTATCTGTGTGTTTATCCGTGTGTCTGTGTGTGTGCATGTATGTGTGTGTGTGTGTGTGTGTGTGTGTGTATCTGTGTGTGTATCTGTGTGTATCTGTGTGTGTATCTGTGTGTGTGTGCATCTGTGTGTGTGTATCTGTGTGTGTGTATCTGTGTGTGTATCCGTGTGTCTGTGTGGGTGTATCCGTGTGTCTGTGTGGGTGTGCGTGTGTATCTGTGTGTGTGTGTGTATCTATGTGTGTGTATCTGTGTGTGTGTGTGTGTGTGTATGTGTATGTGTGTGTGTGTGTGTGTGTGTGTGTGTGTGTGTGTGTGTGTGTGTGTCCAGGCTGGTGCTCTGGTCCATATCTACACAGACGGGTCAGTTCTGTTGACCCATGGAGGGACTGAGATGGGTCAAGGCCTTCATACCAAGATGGTTCAGGTAAGGGCTGGTCTTAACATGACCTAAGATGGTTCAGGTGGTCTTAACGTGACTTAAGATGGTTCAGGTGGTCTTAACGTGACCTAAGATAGTTCAGGTGGTCTTAACGTTATCTAAGATGGTTCAGGTGGTCTTAACGTTACCTAAGATGGTTCAGGTGGTCTTAACGTGACCTAAGATGGTTCAGGTGGTCTTAACGTGACCTAAGATGGTTCAGGTAACAGCTACTGGTGTTCAAGTTACTTAAGGTGGACTTAAGGTGGACTTAAGGTGTCTGTCCGCAGGTGGCCAGCAGGGTGCTGGGCGTGGCCAGCTGTAAGGTCCATGTCTCTGAGACCAGCACCAACACAGTGGCCAATAGCAGTCCCACCGCAGCCTCGGCCTCGTCCGACCTCAACGGAGCCGCAGTGCAGGCAGGACCTCCTCCACCTCTACACCACCTCCACCTCCACCTCTACACCACCTCCACCTCCACACCACCTCCACCTCCACCTCCACCTCCATACCACCTCCACCTCTACACCACCTCCACCTCCACCTCTACACCACCTCCACCTCCACCTCCACACCACCTCCACCTCCATACCACCTCCACCTCTACACCACCTCCACCTCCACCTCTACACCACCTCCACCTCCACCTCCACACCACCTCCACCTCTACACCACCTCCACCTCCACCTCTACACCACCTCCACCTCCACCTCCACACCACCTCCACACCACCTCCATACCACCTCCACCTCTACACCACCTCCACCTCCACCTCCACACCACCTCTACCTCTACACCACCTCCACCTCCACACCACCTCCACCTCTATACCACCTCCACCTCCACACCACCTCCATACCACCTCCACCTCTACACCACCTCCACCTCCACCTCTACACCACCTCCACCTCCACCTCCACACCACCTCCACCTCCATACCACCTCCACCTCTACACCACCTCCACCTCCACCTCTACACCACCTCCACACCACCTCCACCTCCATACCACCTCCACCTCTACACCACCTCCACCTCCACCTCTACACCACCTCCACACCACCTCCACCTCCATACCACCTCCACCTCTACACCACCTCCACCTCTACACCACCTCCACCTCCACCTCCACACCACCTCCACCTCCATACCACCTCCACCTCTACACCACCTCCACCTCCACCTCCACACCACCTCCACCTCCACACCACCTCCACTCCACCTCCACCTCCACCTCCACACCACCTCACCACCTCCACCTCTACACCACCTCCACCTCCACCTCACACCACCACCTCCACCTCCACACCACCTCCACCTCCACACCACCTCCACCTCCACACCACCTCCACCTCCACACCACCTCCATACCACCTCCACCTCTACACCACCTCCATACCACCTCCACCTCTACACCACCTCCACCTCCACCTCCACACCACCTCCACCTCTACACCACCTCCACCTCTACACCACCATATACTATTATGTATACACACTTACTGTATATAATACTGTATATAATATTATTTATACATACTGTATATGATAATGTATATAATATTACTTATACATACTGTATATAATACTGTATATAATATTATTTATACATACTTTATATAATACTGTATATATTATTATTTATACATACTGTATATTATACTGTATATAATATTATTTATACATACTGTATATAATACTGTATATAATATTATTTATACATACTGTATATAATATTATTTATAGATTCTGTATATAATAGTGTATATAATATTACTTATAGATTCTGTATATAATAATGTATATAATACTGTATATAATATTATTTATATATACTGTATATAATACTGTATATAATATTATTTATATATTACATATATCATATTATTTATATATACTGTATATATCATATTATTTATATATACTGTATATAATAGTATTTCTATATTCTGTATATAATATTATTTATATATACTGTACGTAATATTATTTATATATTCTGTATATAATATTATGTATATATACTGTATATAATATTATTTATATATTCTGTATGTAATATTATTTATATATACTGTATACAATACTGTATATAATATTATTTATATATTACATATATCATATTATTTATATATACTGTATGTATCATATTATTTATATATACTGTACATAACCCCCCCCTGCAGAACGCATGTGAAATCCTCAGGAATCGACTGGAACCCTTCAGGACCCAGAACCCCAAAGGATCATGGGAAGACTGGGTAAGGAAGTGATAGTTAAAGGAACACTATGTTAATAACTAGAACATTAGTGATAGTTAAAGGAACACTATGTTAAGAACTAGAACATTAGTGATAGTTAAAGGAACACTATGTTAAGAACTAGAACATTAGTGATAGTTAAAGGAACACTATGTTAATAACTAGAACATTAGTGATAGTTAAAGGAACACTATGTTAATAACTAGAACATTAGTGATAGTTAAAGGAACACTATGTTAATAACTAGAACATTAGTGATAGTTAAAGGAACACTATGTTAAGAACTAGAACATTAGTGATAGTTAAAGGAACACTATGTTAATAACTAGAACATTAGTGATAGTTAAAGGAACACTATGTTAATAACTAGAACCTTAGTGATAGTTAAAGGAACACTATGTTAATAACTAGAACATTAGTGATAGTTAAAGGAACACTATGTTAATAACTAGAACCATCACTTTCTCTTCCAGGTGAAAGCCGCTTACTTCAACAGAGTCAATCTGTCTGCCAATGGATTCTACAAGTGAGTTCCTTCTAGTGGCTTCTAGTTCTGGGTTCTGTAGTCCTGGGTGTTGTAGTTCTGCGTGCTGTGGTTGTGGGTGTTGTAGTCCTCTCTGTCATTGTGTTCAGAACTCCAAATCTGGGCTACGACTTTGAGACAAACTCTGGACGTCCGTTTAACTACTTCAGCTATGGAGTGGCTTGTTCTGAGGTGGAGCTGGACTGTCTGACCGGCAGCCACAAGGTGTCTCATCTCATGTCTCTTCTCATGTCTCTTCTCATGTCTCATCTCATGTCTCATCTCATGTCTCTTCTCATGTCTCATCTCATGTCTCATCTCATGTCTCATCTCATGTCTCATCTCATGTCTCTTCTCATGTGTCTTCTCATGTCTCATCTCATGTCTCTTCTCATGTCTCTTCTCATGTCTCATCTCATGTCTCATGTCTCTTCTCATGTCTCTTCTCATGTCTCATCTCATGTCTCATCCCATGTCTCATCCATGTCTCTCTCATGTCTCATCTCATGTCTCTTCTCATGTCTCATCTCATGTCTCTTCTCATGTCTCTTCTCATGTCTCTCATGTCTCCATGTCATTTTTATACAAAGCGAAACAAGCTTAGATTAACCATGTATAACCAGGGTACCACCTTAACTAGGGGTAACCAGGGTACCACCGTAACTATGGGTAACCAGGGTACCACCGTAACTATGGGTAACCAGGGTACCACCGTAACTAGGGGTAACCAGGGTACCACCGTAAGTAGGGGTAACCAGGGTACCACCGTAACTCGGGGTAACCAGGGTACCACCGTAACTAGGGGTAACCAGGGTACCACTGTAACTAGGGGTAAGCAGGGTACCACCGTAACTCGCGGTAACCAGGGTACCACTTTAACTAGGGGTAACCAGGGTACCACCGTAACTCGCGGTAACCAGGGTACCACTTTAACTAGGGGTAACCAGGGTACCACTGTTAATAGGGGTAATCAGGGTACCACCGTAACTAGGGGTAACCAGGGTACCACTGTATCTAGGGGTAACCAGGGTACCACCGTAACTAGGGGTAACCAGGGTACCACTGTAACTAGGGGTAAGCAGGGTACCACCGTAACTCGGGGTAACCAGTGTAAAAACTGTAACTAGGGGTAAGCAGGATAATACGTAACTAGGGGTAACCAGGGTACCAGCAGCTCCATGAATAATATTAGAGCAGGGTTATACTACGGGTGTTACAGTGTGATTTTAATGTGTGTGTGTGTGTGTGTGTGTGTGTGTGTGCGTGTGTGTGTATGTGCGTGTGTGTGTGTGTGTGAGTGTGTCTCTGTGTGTGTGTGTGTGTGTGTGTAGAACCTACATACCACCATAGTGATGGACGTAGGCAATAGTCTGAATCCTGCAATCGACATCGGACAGGTACAAATACACAAACACACAACACACAAACACACAAACAGACAATACACAATACACAATACACAAATACACAATATACATTACACATTACACAAATACACAATATACAAACACACAAACACACAAATACACACAATTACACACATTACACAATACACAATACACAAATATACAATACACACATACAGAATACAGAATACACAACTACACAGTACACAAATACACAATATATAAATACACTAATACACAAATACACAAATAAACAAATACACAATACAAAAATACAAAACTATACAATGCTAAAATACACACAGAATCCTTCCCAGGTACACATTGGGTGTGGAACACTTCAGCAGTCTGTAAAGCACAGCGCCCTCTGCAGGTGGAGGGAGGGTTCGTCCAGGGCCTGGGTCTGTTCACCCTGGAGCAGCTGCGCTACTCCCCCAGGGGAGAGCTCTACACCCGGGGGCCAGGGACCTACAAGATACCCTCTCTGGGGGACATCCCGTCTCAGATGGTGGTGTCCCTACTGAGGGACGCACCCAACGACAAGGCTATATACTCCTCTAAGGTACAGACATATACATATATATATATATACATATATAGATACAACCACAAGGCTATATACTCCTCTAAGGTACAGACATATACATATATATATATACATATATACATACATATATATATGTATAATATACATATATATATATATGTATATATACATATATATATATAGTATATATACATATATATATATATATATATATATATATATATATATATATATATATATATATACAACCACAAGGCTATATACTCCTCTTAGGTACATATATCAAGTCAAGTCAAGTTTATTGTCACTTCACAGTTTACACAAGTATAAGCAGTGGGTGAAAATCTTATGTGCAATACCTGACGACAGACAGCAGTTATAAAATAAGATAAAAATGGATAAAAATTGAATAAAAAAAGTTATAATAAAAATAAAAATGCAATTTATAAAATGCAATATAAAACGGCACAGAAAAGAAGAAGAAGATGTATATATAAATCAATGTAATAAAATATACATTGTTATATACTATACGCCCTTGTTCAGCAGCCTGATGGCCTGACTGTGGAAGCTATCTCCGAGTCTATTTGTACGGCGGCGATCAGGCCCATCACTGTCGTGTCGTCAGCAAACTTGATGATGACGTTGGAGCTGTGCATAGCCATGCAGTCGTGGGTGTAGAGGGAGTAGAGGAGAGGGCTCAGCACCCATCCCTGGGGGGCTCCCGTGTTGAGGGTCAGTGGCTCTGAGGTGGTGCTGCCCATCCTCACCACCTGGCGGCGGTCTGACAGGAGGTCCAGTATCCAGCTGCACGTGGATATACATATATATACATATATATGTATATATATATGTGTATATATATACATATGTATATGTATATATGTATATATGGGGCAGCAGTATAGCTCAGGAGGTAGACTGTCGAGGTGTCCTTGAGCAAGACACCCTAACTTGTCCTGACTTATCATGTGATGGGTGTTATCATGTGGTGAGTGTTATCATGTGATGAGTGTTATCATGTGATGAGTGTTATCATGTGGTGAGTGTTATCATGTGGTGAGTGTTATCATGTGGTGAGTGTTATCATGCGCTGAGTGTTATCATGTGATGAGTGTTATCATGTGATGAGTGTTATCATGTGATGAGTGTTATCATGTGGTTTCCCTCCAGGCAGTAGGAGAGCCTCCTCTATTCCTTGCGGCCTCGGTGCTGTTTGCCCTGAAAGAGGCTGTGGTGTGGTCCCGGGTGGAGGCTGGTCTCTCTGGTCCCTGCAGACTGGACAGTCCCGCCACCCCTGAGAGGCTGAGGCTGGCCTGCCAAGACCGCTTCACGGCCCTGGTACCGCTTTTCCCCTCCCCTCTCCAGCTTCACAGAACTGTGCTTAAGCCTGTTTGCAGGGTTGGGTGGAACTAGTCAGTGTTACAGAGTTACGTTTGCTTATATTACCTGGGTTTAACTGGAGTGGATTCAGATGTGTTTAAATTAGTGGATTTAGATGTGTTTAACTGGAGTGGATTTAGATGTGTTTAAATTAAGTGGGTTTAGATGTGTTTAAATTAAGTGGATTTAGATGTGTTTAACTGGAGTGGATTTAGATGTGTTTAACTGGAGTGGATTTAGATGTGTTTAACTGGTGTGGATTTAGATGTGTTTAACTGGAGTGGATTTAGATGTGTTTAAATGGACTGGATTTAGATGTGTTTAACTGGAGTGGATTTAGATGTGTTTAAATGGAGTGGATTTAGATGTGTTTAAATGGAGTGGATTTAGATGTGTTTAACTGGAGTGGATTTAGATGTGTTTAAATGAAGTGGATTAAGATGAAGTGTTTAAATGAAGTGGATTAAAATGAAGTGTTTAAATGAAGTGGATTTAGATTAAGTGTTTAAATGAAGTGGATTCAGATGAAGTGTTTACATGAAGTGGATTCAGATGAAGTGTTTTGGTTAAGTGTGTTTACTTCAAGTGTTTTGGTTAAGTGGGTTTAGTTTAAGTGTTTTTGGTTAAATAGGTTTAGTTTAAGGGGTTTGGTTAAGTGGGTTTAGTTTAAGTGTTTTGGTTAAGTGGGTTTAGTTTAAGTGTTTTGGTTAAGTGTGTTTAGTTTAAGTGTTTTGGTTAAGTGGGTTTAGTTTAAGTGTTTTGGTTAAGTAGGTTTAGTTTAAGTGTTTTGGTTAAGTGCGTTTAGTTTAAGTGTTTTGGTTAAGTGGGTTTAGTTTAAGTGTTTTGGTTAAGTGTGTTTAGTTTAAGTGTTTTGGTTAAGTGGGTTTAGTTTAAGTGTTTTGCTTAAGTGGGTTTAGTTTAAGTGTTTTGGTTAAGTGTGTTTAGTTTAAGTGTTTTGGTTAAGTGGGTTTAGTTTAAGTGTTTTGCTTAAGTGGGTTTAGTTTAAGTGTTTTGGTTAAGTGGGTTTAGTTTAAGTGTTTTGGTGAAGTGGGTTTAGTTTAAGTGTTTTGGTTAAGTAGGTTTAGTTGAAGTGTTTTGGTTAAGTGGGTTTAGTTTAAGTGTTTTGGTTAAGTGGGTTTAGTTTAAGTGTATTATACGTGTGTTTATATTAAGTGTTGAGTTTGAGTGTTTGGGGAAGTGTTTTTATCTTGTGTTTCAGTGTTAGTTCAGTGTTAATGGGAAGTTCTACTCTGGTTTGTTTCTAGTGCCCTCCAGCTGAACCTGGGACCTTCCAACCCTGGGATGTACAGGTGTAGGACGAACAGCTAGCCTCCTACAACCTAGCCTCCTACCACCTAGACTCCTACCCTCCTGCCACCTAGCTTCCTACCCGCCTACCACCTAGCCTCCTACCCTCCTACCACCTACCCTCCTAGCCTCCTACCACCTAGCCTCCTACCCTCTTATCATTTAGCCTCCTACTGCCTACCACCTAGCCTCCTACCCTCCTACCACCTAGCCTCCTACCTCCTACCACCTAGCCTCCTACCCTCCTACCACCTACCTCCTAGCCTCCTGCCACCTAGCCTCCTACCACCTAGCCTCCTACCCTCCTACCACCTAGCCTCCTACCCTCCTACCACCTAGCCTTCTACCTCCTACACTCCTACCCTCCTACCCTCCTACCACCTACCCTCCTACCACCTAGCCTCCTACCCTCCTACCACGTAGCCTCCTACCACCTAGCCTCCTACCTCCTAGCCACCTACCCTCCTACCACCTAGCATTCTACCTCCTACCCTCCTACCACCTAGCCTCCTACCTCCTACCACCTACCCTCCTAGCCTCCTACCACCTAGCCTCCTACCCTCCTACCACCTAGCGTCCTGCCCTCCTACCACCTAGCTTCCTACCCTCCTATCACCTACCCTCCTACCACCTAGCCTCCTACCACCTACCCTCCTACCACCTACCCTCCTAGTCTTCTACCACCTAGCCTCCTACCACCTAGTCTCCTACCCTCCTACCACCTAGCCTCCTACCCTCCTACCACCTAGCCTCCTACCCTCCTACCACCTACCCCCCTAGCCTCCTACCACCTAGCCTCCTACCACCAAGCCTCCTACCCTCCTACCACCTAGCCTCCTACCCTCCTACCACCTACCCTCCTACCACCTAGCCTCCTACCTACCCTCCTAACCTCCTACCTACTCTCCTACCACCTAGCCTTCTACTACCTAGCCTCCTACTCTCCTACCCTCCTACCACCTAGCCTTCTACCCTCCTATCACCTAGCCTCCTACCATCCTACCACCTAGCCTCCTACCTCCTACCCTCCTACCACCTACCCTCCTAGTCTTCTACCACCTAGCCTCCTACCACCTAGCCTCCTACCCTCCTACCACCTAGCCTCCAACCCTCCTACCACCTAGCCTCCTACCCTTCTACCACCTACCCCCCTAGCCTCCTACCACCTAGCCTCCTACCACCAAGCCTCCTACCCTCCTACCACCTAGCCTCCTACCACCTAGCCTCCTACTCCCCTACCCTCCTACCACCTAGCCTCCTACCTACCCTCCTAACCTCCTACCTACTCTCCTACCACCTAGCCTTCTACCACCTAGCCTTCTACCCTCCTATCACCTAGCCTTCTACCCTTCTACCACCTAGCCTCCTACCATCCTACCACCTAGCCTCCTACCTCCTACCCTCCTACCACCTACCCTCCTAGTCTTCTACCACCTAGCCTCCTACCACCTAGCCTCCTACCCTCCTACCACCTAGCCTCCAACCCTCCTACCACCTAGCCTCCTACCCTTCTACCACCTACCCCCCTAGCCTCCTACCACCTAGCCTCCTACCACCAAGCCTCCTACCCTCCTACCACCTAGCCTCCTACCACCTAGCCTCCTACTCCCCTACCCTCCTACCACCTAGCCTCCTACCTACCATCCTAACCTCCTACCTACTCTCCTACCACCTAGCCTTCTACCACCTAGCCTCCTACCACCTAGCCTCCTACCACCTAGCCTCCTACTCTCCTACCCTCCTACCCTCCTACCACCTAGCCTTCTACCTACCCTCCTAGCCTCCTACCTACACTCCTAGCCTCCTACCTACCCTCCTAACCTCCTACCTACTCTCCTACCACCTAGCCTTCTACCACCTAGCCTCCTACCACCTAGCCTCCTACCACCTAGCCTCCTACTCTCCTACCACCTAGCCTCCTACTCTCCTACCCTCCTACCACCTAGCCTCCTACCTACCCTCCTAGCCTCCTACTCTCCTAGCACCTAGCATCCTAGCCTCCTACTCTCCTACCCTCCTACCACCTAGCCTCCTACCTACCCTCCTAGCCTCCTACTCTCCTAGCACCTAGCATCCTAGCCTCCAACTCTCCTACCCTCCTAGCACCTAGCCTCCTACCACCTAGCCTCCTACCTACCCTTCTACCGTCCTAAACTCCTTCCCTCCTATCTTCCCTCCTATCTTCTTGTACAGTATATCGATCAATAACTCTCTATTGATCTGAATGTATGTTTGATATATCTATCTATCCATTTATATATCTATCTATTAATCAATCTATTATATCGCTATATATGTATCTATATATCTATCTATATATACATTGATTCATCTTTTAAATAGCTATTTAAGTGTCTATATATGTTTCTATCTAAATATTTATCAATGTATTATATAGCTATATATTTATAAATATATAAACCTATATATTGAATAATCTATCTATATAGCTTTATATTGATCTATCTATATATTGATCAATCTATCAATATAGCTATATATTTATCTATCTATATAATGATCAGTCTATCTATATAGCTATATATTAATCTATCTATAAATTGATCACTCTTTAAAGCAATATATTTATCCATCTATGTATTTATTAATCTATATTGCTGTATATTAATCGATCTATATATTGATCAGTCTATAAAGCTATATATTTATTTATATATTGATCAGTCTATCTATAAAGCTATATATTTATCTATATATTGATCAGTCTATCTATAAAGCTATATATTATCTATATATTGATCAGTCTATCTATAAAGCTATATATTTATCTATATATTGATCAGTCTATCTATAAAGCTATATATTTATATATATATTGATCAGTCTATCTATAAAGCTATATGTTTATCTACCTTTCTTGATATCAAAGATCAAATCATACTTAATGTCAGAATCCTTGATAGCTTATGGTAGGATTCAAGGATCATTTGATATCTCGGTCACTAAATCATGATCTTTCATCATTCAGTTGGGGTATTTTAGATTGCTGACCTTTCATGATATTAATAAAGTTAGTTAACTATGATTTTAATAAAATCTCTTCACAACACTCGTGTCATGTGTTCAAATGATTCAGACTTGATGAAGTTCAGTAGGACTACAGGACCAGAAGTTCTACTGTTACAGTAGATCAGACAAGAAGTTCTACTGTAACAGTAGATCAGATCGGAAGTTCTACTATAACACAGTAGAACTGATCAGAAGTTCTACTATAACACAGTAGATCAGATCAGAAGTTCTACTATAACACAGTAGAACTGATCAGAAGTTCTACGAGAACATAGTAGGACTGATCAGAAGTTATACTTTAACACAGTAGGACTGATCAGAAGTTCTACTATAGGACAGTAGGACTGATCAGAAGTTCTACTAGAACACAGTAGGAC
>CM051009.1:14373907-14390684 GCA_027704905.1 Muraenolepis orangiensis
TTCATCTTCCGCCACGAGGTGACCTCATTATATTATTAATATACACCATATACAACATATTAATATACATTATAGAAATACGATATACCTCATTATATTATTAATATACACCATATATAACATATTAATATACATTATATAAATATGATATACCTCATTATATTATTAATATACACCATATATAACATATTAATATACATTATATAAATATGATAAACCTCATTATATTATTAATATACACCATATATAACATATTAATATACATTATATAAATATGATACACCTCATTATATTATTAATATACGCCATATATAACATATTAATATACATTATATAAATATGATATACCTCATTATATTGCTAATGTACACCATATATAACATATTAATATCCATTATATAATTATGATATACCTCATTATATTATTAGTATACACCATATATTTAATATATTATTACACATTATATAAATGTTATATACATCTTTATGTTATTAATATACACCATATATAATATATTACTACACATTATATACATATTATATACATTATATACATGATATATGTTATTCTATATGTTCATTATATACATATTATCCATATGTGTGTGCGTGTGTATGTGTGTGTGTGTGTGTGTGTGTGTGTGTGTATCTGTGTGTGTGTGTGGGTGTGTGTGTGCGTGTGTGTGTGTGTGTGTAGATGAAGGGTGTGTTCATGAGGTCTTTCCAGGAGGCGGTGCTTCAGTATAACGCTCAGGACCAGAGGAGCCTGGCTGTGGACAACATGCAGCGCAGTGTGAGACACACACACACACACACACACACACACACACACACACACACACACACACACACACACACACACATACAAAGATACACACACACACACACACACACACGCACATACACATACACACACAGCCACACACCTAACCTGTCTTTCTGTGTGTGTGTGTGTGTGTGTGTGTGTGTGTGTGTAGCTCCGTTGCTGTGGGGTGTATAACTACACTAGCTGGTATGCTAGCCCTTCCTTCGTGAGTGGTGGTGTTCCTGCTAGCTGCTGCGTTAGCTTCTCTGACTGTAGCCGCCAGGACCTGGCCAGTGCTGCATTAGCCCCTAGCAAGGTGCACCCTCAGGTCAGAACAGTACCTCCTGGCTCCTAATTCCTGTCTCCTACCCCCTACATCCTGTCTCCTAACTCCTAGATCATACATCCTGTCACTTCCCCCCCCTCCTGTCATCCTGTCACCTAACTCTTTTATCCTGTCTCCTACATCCTACCTCCTGTCTCCTGTCTCCTACATCCTGTCTCCTGTCTCCTACCACCTGTCTCCTCCATCCTGTCTCCTACCTCCTGTCTTCTACATCCTGTCTCCTGCATCCTGTCTCCTGCCACCTGTCTCCTTCATCCTGTCCCCTGTTTCCTCTATCCTGTCTCCTACATCCTATCTCCTACAACCTGTCTCCTACATCCTGTCTCCTACATCCTGTCTCCTACATCCTGTCTCCTTCATCCTGTCCCCTGTTTCCTCTATCCTGTCTCCTACATCCTGTCTCCTTCATCCTGTCCCCTGTTTCCTCTATCCTGTCTCCTACATCCTGTCTCCTACATCCTGTCTCCTTCATCCTGTTCCCTGTTTCCTCTATCCTGTCTCCTACATCCTGTCTACTACATCTTTTCTATCTTATGTCTATTTTTATAGTATTGTTTTATAAATTCATACTGCGGGAGGAAATGGGCAGCAAGCATTCCATTACACTTGTTGCAAATTGACAATAAAAGTCTTGTTTCTTGTTACCTGTATCTGTCTCCTACCACCTGTCTCCTACATCCTGTCTCCTACATCCTGTCTCCTACATCCTACATCCTGTCTCCTACCACCTGTCTCCTACATCCTGTCTCCTACATCCTGTCTCCTGTCTCCTCTTTCCTGTCTCCTAGGGCTGCTATAACTTAGTGACTTCCTTCATTGAGACCAACATGGGAATCATCGCTGGAGTCACATTTGGGATTGCTTTCTCCCAGGTAACACACACACACACACACACACACACACACACACACACACACACACACACACACACACACACACACACACACACACACACACACACACACACACACACACACACACACACACACACACACACACACACACACACGGCGGGTGTATAGCTCAGGAGGTAGAGCGGTACCGGAAGGTTGCTGGTTCGATCCCCGCCGCCTCCTCCTAGCAAAAGCTGTCGAGGTGTCCTTGAGCAAGACCCCCTAACCCTAACTGCTCCTGACCTGCTGGCTGTCTCCTTGATGGCTGACTCCTCCGTTGGTGGTTGAATGTGTGTATGAATGGGTGAATGTGAGACTTGATATGTAAAGCGCTTTGAGTAACCATTGGTTAGAAAAGCGCTATATAAATGTCCATTTACACACACACACAGCTGACCACACACACACACACTGTAAATCGGTATCTGTAAATGTATATCTGTAAATCCTTAGCTGTAAATCTATATCTGACTGATTGACTCTCTCCCCCCCCCCTCTCTCTAGTTGGTCGGGATGCTCCTAGCTTGCTGTCTGTTTCGCTTCATCTCTGCGAACCAGTATGAGTTGGTCTAACACAGGTACGCGCACACACACGCGCGCACGCACACACGCACGCGCACACGCGCACAGACATGTCTTCATTGTCTTGTGTGTTTCAGGACCAGAAGGGACCTGGAGCCCTCGGAGCTGACAGGCGTCATCACTTCATGGACCCCAGGAGGTCTGACGTGTGCTTAACGGACCTGTGGACGTCCAGGTCTTCATGAAAATAAGAATAATACCAATTATAAAAATAGAAGAATATATATATATGTGTGTGTGCGCATACTATAACAATAATATATCCAATAAAAATAAACATAAAAAGAACAATAAAGTGATTGATGGATGATATATACATGTTTTGAATTGTGCATAAAGCATTTAAAGTGCCAATAGTGCAGCAGCATCAGCAGTGTGTACATGTATGTTTGTGTGTTTGTTTTGGTTGCCTCTGGAACTCAAAGAAGGTTTAATCACCCTCAGAAAGGACAGGATGTCCATAGGATGAGACATTTGCATGAACAATGGGTAATGACCGAAAGGACCAGATCGCCAATACGAAGTGGCCAAAATGAGTTTCCTCAGGAGGGTGGCTGGTAAGGGAAAGGGTGAGAAGATCATCTCCCTTAGGGATAGGGTGAGAAGATCATCTCCCTTAGGGATAGGGTGAGAAGATCATCTCCCTTAGGGATAAAGTGAGAAGATCATGTCCCTTAGGGATAGGGGGAGAAGATCATCTCCCTTAGGGATAAAGTGAGAAGATCATGTCCCTTAGGGATAGGGTGAGAAGCTGGTAAGAGACTCGGAGTAGAGCCGCTGCACCTTCGCGTAGAAAGGAGCCAGTTGAGGTGGTTCATCTAGTGAGGATGCTTCCTGGTCGCCTCCCGAGGGAGGTTTTCCAGGCACATCCAACTGGGAAGAGACCACGGGGCAGACCAAGTTATAGGTGGGGTGACTACATCTTTAGATTAGATTTGATTAGATTCTAATTTATTGTCTGTGTACCGCGCAAGTACAGTACAACAAAATGATTTTGGCATCAAACCAGAGTGCAAATGTTGCAGGAAAGTGCATGGTAATCTATAATTTACAGTTGTTAGATAATATGTAAAAACTGTTTACTTAAAAAACTACTAAAAACAGGTATAAAATAACTTATAGAGTAAAGTATAGTATATAGAGTAGGTATGAGATGTGTGAAGAATTATAGGTATATATGTACAAGGTGAGTATACAAGTAACAGGTAGTGGGCAGGGGTATGCAGTTGTATCAAAACATAAATATATATACATGTATATACAGCAGGTAGTAAGCAGGGGTGTGTAGTTATATCAGCAGTTGATGATTAATATAATGTACGTAAAAATGTTCAAATGTACATGAAACGACCCTCTGGATGAAAGCCATCCAGAGGGTCGTGAGGACGGCAGAGAAGATCATCGGGTGTGAACTTCCATGCATTGAGGAGATCTGTAGGACCAGATGTCTGAAGAAGGCCATGTCCATCATAAAGGACCACAACCACCCTGGGCTCCATCTCTTCTCCCCCTACCGTCTGGTCCCCGGTTCCTCAGCATCCGTACAGCAAGGGCTACCAGGTTTAATCATAGTTTTTATCCACAGGCAGTGACCTACTGAACTGCTAGGAGTGCTGCCACTTTCACTTTCATAACTTTTTATTAACATTACACTGTCATACTTTGCTGGACTTTCTGGACTCATCACTAACTGTTTGTGGTGGGTAGTGTTTATTGCAGGGAGGGGTAATCCAACCATGCATTGGGTGGTTTTCACCCACCCTCTGCAGCGCTTTTCGGTCGGAAACAGTGCAGTTGCCGTACCGCACAGTGATGCAGTTGGTGAGAATGCTTTCGGCATACCGGTAAAAGTTCACCAGAATCTGAGGTGACAGGTGGGCTTTATATGGGTATATTGACTGTGTTTATATGGGTATATTGACTGTGTTTATATGGTATATTGACTGTGTTTATATGGTATATTGACTGTGTTTATATGGGTATATTGACTGAGGGGATAGGTGGGATTTCCTGAGCCTTCTTGACCAGCGAGGCCGTGTTGAAGGACCAGGAGAGGTCCTCGGAGATGTGGACCCCCAGTAATTTGAAGCTGGAGACACACTCGACCTCGGCCCCGTTGATGAGGATGGGAGCGTATCTCCACGCTGGCCTGGAAACACCTCGGGATCCTCCAGTCAGAGCTAGTCGATGTTGCCAGGGAGAGGGAAGTTTGGAGTCCCCTGCTGGAGCTGCTACCTCTGTGACCCGACCACGATAAGCGGTAGACAATGGATGGATGGATTCCTTTCTCTCTCTCTTAGGATGTTAGCTTGACCTTGACCTAGTGAACAAAACTAAACACCTGCTCTGTATGTCTGGGACTTGTTTGCCACTGCAGCCATTAGAATAAAACTCACCCATGTGAGGATACAACCACCCAGGAACCTGTTTCCTCCCCACATCAAGGAGTGGAAGTCAGACCAGTGGGAACGCTAGTCCCTTGGTATAGCACCCGTCACACAAGGTCCTCCAACATGTGTGACATCAGAAGGAATCCCACTTCAACATTAGGAGGAAGGCAAGTGGGAAGATCCCACAGAGATGAGGACTTGTTGTTCTTTGTTTATTTGAATACTAGTTTCTGTAGTACTTTTTAGTTTTAATTGCTCATTCCACACAAATAATACTTTTTGTCCCAGTAGTTATAGTGATAAAAGTTTATTCCACCCAAATTCTACTTTCTGCTGAAATACTTGTGCTACAAAGTTTAAAACATAGCGAACAAACACATAAGACTAAGAATAGTAAGCACTAATATTACCATAAAAAGGCCTTTCTAAATAAAAAGGTTTTTAGTTTTGAAAGAGTCCAGGGTCTGTGGTGCCCTTAAAGGATAAGGCCGTTCCACAGGCCTGGAGCAGCCCAGCAAAAATGTGTGCATAGCTAATTAATTCATGCAAATCCAAGTGGATATGGTCTTGGATGCAGACACTTCACACCAGAAGGACCTCACGACTCTGCTGGTAAGTACAATCTTCCCATCAGAAATCAAAACAATTGAAAGATTGTTGGTTGGTGATAAAAATAATAATAATAATTTATTATTTAATTGTACATCTTAAATTATCTATTAGTTCTTTCAAGTCAGTCAGTCAAGTTTATTGTCCCTTCACAGTTTACACAAGTATAAAGCAGTGAGTGAAAATCTTATGTGTAATACCCGACGACAGACAGCAGTCATAAAATAAGATAAAATAGAATAAAAACAGAATAGAATAAAATAAGCAAATTAAAAATGCATTTTATAAAATGCAATATATCGGCACAGAAAAAGAAAGAAGTATATATAAATCGATGTAATAAAATATACATTGTTATATGCTATACACCCCTTGTTCAGCAGCCTGATGGCCTGACTGTGGAAGCTATCTCTGAGTCTATTTGTGCGGCACTTGATACTGGGGTATCGCCTGCTTGACGGTAACAGTGAGTACAGTTTGTGGCTGGGGTGGGCAATGTCTTTATGATGCGTTTTGCCTTGGCCACACACCGCTGCGTCCCCTCCCTCCTGTATTCAGGAGGGAGGGGAGCTCACCTCCAACCATATACTGGGCCGTCCCACCACCCTTTGAAGCGCTCTGCGCTCGAGTGCGAGCGGTGATACACCCTGTAAGGACACTCTCGATATGTTTGTATCAGATTATTAATATAAATATAATATATAAATATAAATGTATCCCGAGTCGCTAGTATTATCTGTTGTCAGTAACTGAGTGTGTTGTTCCTCTAGAACCATGAGGTCCAGTGATCTCAGCCTCAGGTTCATTGGTAGGTATTCCACTCATCACTACTGGATCATTTTGGTGATAATATTACACAAAGCATGTGTAATATTCCTACCTCTTATAATATATTAGACTATAACATAATATTGAATCGGTACAATAGTTGTGAATAATGATTTGTAGCATTACTTCTGAAACATTTATTTATTTGAGTATTTCTGAAGTATTTTCTCATACACCAGGTGTTGTGGTTCACCTGTGGAACTCACCAGGATGTTCAGGTATTTCTATGTGTCCCATTGAAGGGCTGATGGCAACTTATCCAAACTATTTTAAAACACTAGAATGAAACCTGACAGACTCTGTGGTTTCCCTCTCTGTTAAGCTGCATCCCGCATTAACGTGGCCCTGAGCGGTACGGCCTCAGTCTTCAACCTTCCCAGATGGGGTTAGTTCGACTGACAACGTCATCGATGGGAACAGCGATGGAAACTACAACCATGGCAGCTGCAGCTCTACTGAATCTGAGGAGAAACCATGGTGGAGAGTCCAGCTGCCCGGCGTGTACAGGGTGACAGAGATCCAGTTCACTCAGGAAACCGGAACAGACAGGGTCAATGGCGCCGACATACTCATCGGGAATTCGGCAGTGAACAACGGCAATGATAATCCAAGGTGAATCACTGGTGGCACCAACCCTACTTCCACTCAAATACTGGAGCAGGATCTACAGTGTTAGGGTGTTGGACTAGGGTGCTAGGATGTTGGACTAGGGTGTTTGTCTAGGATGTTAGAGTGTTGAACTAGGGTGTTAGGGTGTTTAACTAGGGGGTTGGATTAGGGTTTTGGACTAGTGTGTTGGGTTGTTGGACTAGGGTGAAAGGGTGTTGGACTAGGGTGCTAGGATTTTTGGACTAGGGTGCTAGGGTGTTGGACTAGGGTGTTGGGGTGTTGGACTAGGGTGCTAGGATGTTGGATTAGGGTGCTAGGGTGTTGGACTAGGGTGTTGAACTAATATGTTTGACTAGGGTGTTGGACTAGTGTGTTGGTCTAGGATGTTTGAGTGTTGAACTAGGGTGTTAGGGTGTTGGACTAGATTACATTTGACATTACAGACATCAAATGTAGCCAAGAGAATAACTCGTCACCAGAATTAATAAGTGCATTTCCAAGTCTTTAAGAGCAGAACCAGTGCTGAGGTAAAAGTACAATAAGTTGGCTAACAAAAGAACAAAATAACTAACAAGCAAACTATCACATAACCACTAGAGCTAGTTAGACACACATGCTAAAAAGAAGGATCCGGGTATTGCTTACTAAAGAGGTGAAAGGTTTTCAGCTTTTCAGCAACTCTGTTGTCCTGACATCAGTGGAGAGTTCATTCCACCACTGTGGGGCCAGGACTGAGAAGAGCTGGCCCTCAGGGGCCATAGAGCGATGGGGCCAGCAGACACCCCAGGTAGCAGAGCGTGGTAGACGGGCTGGGATTTTAGCCTTGACCATAACTTGGAGGTAGGAAGGAGCTGTTCCTTACACTGCCCTGTAGACTAGCACCAGGGTGTTGAACTGGATGGAGCAGGTAGCCAGTTTAGAGACCGGAGAAGGGTAGAGGGTAGAGAAGGGTAGCCTGCTGTCCCCCCTCCCCCACCGTCCCTCTCCAGCATCAACATACCTGTTCTCTCTCCCCCACCACCACTACCTCACCCCTCCCCCATCAACACAACAGTGACTCTTCCTGCCCCCACACACGGCACACATACCTTCACAGCTGAGCAGGTGAGGAAAGTGCTGTGCAGGCTCCATCCAGGCAAGGCTGCAGGTCCTGACGGCGTCAGCCCGAGGGTCCTTAAAACATGTGCTGCCCAGCTGAGTGGAGTCCTGCAGTACATCTTCAACCTGAGCATGAGACTGGAGAGGGTCCCTGTGCTGTGGAAGACATCCTGCCTGGTGCCGGTTCCGAAGAAGGCACGTCCCAGCACCTCAAACGACTACAGACCGGTGGCGCTGACGTCCCACGTGGCGAAATCCTTTGAGAGGCTGGTCCTGACGCTTCTTCGGCCCCTGGTCAGATCATCGCTGGACCCTCTTCAGTTTGCCTACCAGCCGAAACTGGGAGTGGAGGACGCCATCATCTTCCTGCTTCATCGTGCCTACGCCCACTTGGACAGACCCGGGAGCACTGTGAGAATCATGTTTTTCGACTTCTCCAGTGCGTTCAACACCATCCGGCCTGCCCTGCTGGGAAGTAAGCTGACGGCGATGAAGGTGGACTCTTCCCTGGTGTCCTGGATTACTGACTATTTGACGGGTCGTCCACAGTTTGTCAGACTGCAGGACTGTGTGTCTGACACTGTGGTCAGCAGCACTGGTGCTCCACAGGGAACTGTTCTTTTCCCATTCCTGTTCACCCTTTACACCTCAGACTTCCAGTACAACTCTGTGTCCTGCCATCTGCAGAAGTTCTCGGACGACTCTGCAGTTGTTGGTTGTGTCAGCGAGGGAAACGATGAGGAGTACAGGGGCGTCGTGGACTCCTTTGTTGAGTGGTGTGAGCTGAACCATACGCAGCTCAACACTGACAAGACGAAGGAGATGGTGGTGGACTTCCGCAGGAGGAAATCCACACCCACACCCATTTCCATCAAGGGTGTGTCCGCTGAAGTTGTCCAGGAATATAAATACCTGGGAGTTCATCTGGACAATAAACTGGTCTGGGCCAAGAACTCTGAGGCTGTTTACAAGAAGGGCCAGAGCCGTCTCTACTTCCTGCGGAGGCTCCGGTCCTTCAACGTTTGCAACAAGATGCTGAATGTGTTCTACCAGTCGGTGGTAGCCAGTGCCATCTTCTCCGGTGTCGTGTGCTGGGGAAGCAGGTTGAGATCAGCAGACGCCAACAAGATCAGCATTGTCAGGAAGGCTGCCGCTGTCCTGGGGGTCCAGCTGGACTCCTTGTTGGTGGTGTCTGAGAGAAGGATGCTGCGCAAGCTGCGTAGTATCCTTGACAACAACTCTCACCCTCTCCATCAGGTGCTGACCTCATATAGAAGCACCTTTAGCAACAGACTCATTCCACCCAGGTGCACCACAGAACGCCATAGGAAGTCCTTTCTTCCTGTGGCCATTAGACTCTTTAACTCATCTACCTCGGGTCGTGAGAGGGACAGTGGAGACTCAGTGACCTGAGGCCAACGTACTTATTATTATTATTTTTTGGTCAACGCACTGAAAATCATCTCATTGTAACTTTGCACTGTAAATTCTACTTCAAATTCTAATTCACTTTTCACATTTTTTTTATTTATTAATATATTATTCTGGCAATTTGCACTATACGTATTGTTGTGTATTGTATATACCTACGTATTACTGTAATAATACTGTAAATTGATCTTCATTTATCAATACATTTAGATTTCATTTAACTATATTTTTGTTTATACAATTTTTATTTAGTTAGTTGTTTTGTTTTTTAGCTTAGGTATTAGTATTTTTGTGTGTGCATTTATTCCCCCTGTGTCAACTGTTGCACCTTAATTTCCCTCGGGATTAATAAAGTAATCTGAATCTGAATCTGAGGAATGTATGTTAGAACTCGGGTTGGTTAAACACCAGACAAGCTTTCTAAACAAGCTCCAGGGGTCTGATGGCAGAAGCTGGGGCGCCAGCAAGGAGGGAGTTGTACTAGTCCAGACAGGAGATGACAAGAGCTTGGATGAACACATGAACTGCCTTGTCAGTAAGGAAGGGCCAAATCCTCCTGATGTTGTAGAGGAAGAATCTGTAGGAGCGTGTCACAGATGCAATGTTTGCCAAGAACAAGACTTGATCATCCAGGGTCACACCCAGATTCCTCGCAGTCCGAGTAGGCATCAACACAGCATCACCGATGGTGATGGCCAGGTCTTGGTGTGACAGACCAGCTCCGATAATAATAATAATAATAATAATAATAATAATAATTCTTTGTATTTTAGGTGCCTTTCATGACACCCATGGGCACTGTACAATTTTTAAATAAAGAGGCAACAGAACATGATAAAAACACAAAGACATTTTGGTGGGGAGCACTAAAGTGAGTAGGCTGATTTGAACAGGTGGGTTTAGTTGGGATTTGAATATGGTAATCGTGTCAGACTGTGAGATGTGCGGGGGGAATGAGTTCCAGAGTCTGGGAGCAGTGCAGCTAAAAGCCCAATCCCCATGGTGACGAGGCATGGGGTGGGGTGGGGATGGTTAGCAGACCAGCAGAGGATGAGCGGAGGGAGCGAAATGGGGTGGACTCCTGAAGAAGGTCAGCCAGATAGGGGGGACAGGTTATGTAGGGCTTTGTAAGTGAGCAGTAGGGCTTCAGTGTTCTGTTGGATTTGAAGTTTATTGATGAGTTTGGTGGGAATGCCTGAGAGGATGGCATTACAGTAGTCGATGCAGGATGTGACAAATGCGTGGACCAGGACTTCAGTGTTAGATTGAGACAGGGTTGGATGGATGGAGTCTGGAGATGTTGCATATGTGGAATAAAGCAGTCTGGGTGATGTTATTTATGTGAGGTTTAAAGGAAAGAGAGCTGTCGAGGATGACACCAAGGCTCTTAACTTGGCCGGAGAAGGGAAAGGAGTAACCATCAATGATGGAAGTTGGAGGCAGGGGAGGATGGAGTTTTGGAGAGGGTGGTTTAATGCCAACGAGCAAGACTTTGGTTTTGCCTGCTGTTGAGATTCAGGAAGTTGCTGCTCTTCCAGCTCCTGGAGGCAGTTGGTGAGAGAGGTTGGGTTTGCTGGAAATGTAAACCTGTGGATCATCGGCGTAGCAGTGGAAATGGACATTATGATTACGGAGGATAGTGCAAAAGGGGAGTAGGTAAATAATGAACAGGAGTGGACCCAGTACTGACCCCTGAGGGACACCATGTGAGACAGTGGAACTGCTTGACCGTTGGGACCGGTGGGAGTCGGACATATTGTTTTCAGTCTGTGAGGTAGGAAGACAACCATGAAAGTGCAGTACCAGAGATCCCAATGTCAGCCAGGCGTTTGATGAGTAGTGGGTGGGAGATGGTGTCAAAGGCAGCTGTGAGGTCGAGAAGGATGAGGATGGTGAGCAGTCCAGAGTCAGCTGCATGGAGTAGGTTTTTGGGGATTTTTTCCAGGGATGTTTCGGTGCTGTGTTTAGAGCGGAAACCAGATTGGAAGGGTTCATGTAGGTTGTTTTTGTCAAGGTGTTACTGAAGTTGGCCAGCAAACACTCTTTCAAGGGGAGATGAAGGAGAGGTAAGAGATGGGCCTGTAGTTGTTCAGCTCATCTCGGTCAGCACCAGGTTCTTTGAGGGTTGGTGTTATTTCAGCAGTTTTGAGGTTTGGCGGTACAGTTCCAGTTGTGAGGGATGAGTTAATTATTCTTGTGATCAAGGGGTAAGTAGAGGGCACACAGGCTTTATTGAGAGCAGTGGGGAGGGGATCAAGCTGACAGGTAGAAGGTTTGGATTTACGGATGAGCTTGGTGATGGAGAACTCAGTAGCTGGTGTACAATTGGACAGGGTGGGGATTGGTTAGTGACTGGTGGTGCACAGCCACTGTGAGTCGTCTTTGGAGGTGCTGGATGCAGCCAGTTGCAAGTGGATGGTGTTGATTTTGCTATTTAAGAAATTTAGAAAGTTATTGCAGTCATCAGATGAGATGTATGCGGAGAGGGTTGTGGGAGGTTGAATTAGGTGGCTGACGGTTAAGAAGAGGTTTCTCGTGTTACCTTTTCCAAAACGGATGAGGTTGGAGTAGTCGGAGGACTTAGCGGTGGTGAGGCCGTTCTTGTAAAGGCAGAGATGTTCTTTGTAGAGCTGTATGTGGATTGGAGTCCAGTCTTTTTGCATAGACTTCAAGACGCCGATCAGTGGTTTTTACCTTGCGGAGGTCAGCAGTGTACCAGGGAGCAGTGTGTACAAATGAGACTATGCAAGTCTTCAGGGGGGCCAGTGCATCCTGGGAAGATGCAAGACAGTTGTTGTAGTGACTCACCAGTTCAGCAGGGGTGGAGAATGGGGGTGGACTGGGTACTAGGTACTATGGGAGTTAATGTCTCTGGGGTCAATGTGTCTGATGTTTCTGAAGGTGATGGCTTGCAGAGCTCTTATTTTAGATAGGGTGACAATTACCTCAAAGAGCACAGATTTATGGTCAGAGATGGGGAACTTAGCATCAGTGAGGTTAAAATGAGCGGTGCAGCAGACTAGGTCTAGTATGTGACTGAGAATTCAGTGAGGAAAACAGCTCAGGGCTTTGGTGGTCTGTAGATAGTCACAATAATGGTAGGTTCAGAGCCTGTGAGTTTGATTGAGTGCCAGGCACTCAAAAGAGGAGTGATGAAGGACGGTGACAGCAGTGAGTTTCATGTCTTTGCGGTAAAGGACAGCAAGACCCCCACCCCTTCCAGTAGCACGGGGTTCACATACATAAGTAAAGCTAGGAGGGAGCGCTTCATTTAGCTGTGAGAAATAATTTTGCTGCTGCCAGGTCTCAGTGAGGCATAGCAAGTCAAGTTTGTTGTCAAGAATAAACTCGCAAACAAGCAGGGCCTTGCTAGTATGGGATCTGATATTGTGAAGAGACCATTTTTAACAGTCAAGAGGTGCATATCCGCATGCTTTTTGCAGGGAGAGTAGCACACTCGAGTGGCGGAGCGAGGGGGGCAGACAGAAAACAGCGGGTGTTTTGGTTTTTATCCTGAAAGTTCCGACGTGATCCATGGTTTACATATCTGGGACGTTTGAGGATGCAAGCAGAGCTGGAGGGATCATGAAGTGGGACCGGAGACACAGCAGCTCCATGGCGGAATATTTCAGTTGCGGGGCGGCGTCAATGACTGTGACCAAAATATGAGCCTGCTGAACATCAGGGTGAAGAGACGTAAGTCAGGGTGCAGTTCAGCGTTATTGTAGTCCGGGTGATGGTTTGGAGGCAGCAGAACCAGGATAGAGAAGCGGTAGACAGTGTGTCGAGTGCCGGGCAGGGAAACCAAACACACGCCCGTGGCTGAGTAGCAGGTTAGCCGGCTAGCATGTGAGCAGAGACCGGCTACTGTGACAAGGAGGCCTTGGTAAGACGGATGGACCACATTCAGAAGGACCACAGTCAGATGGACCACAGTCAGAAGGACCACAGTCAGATGGACCAAAGTCAGATGGACCACAGTCAGATGGACCACAATCAGAGGGACCACAGTCAGATGGACCACAGTCAGATGGACCACAGTCAGAAGGACCACAGTCAGATGGACCACAGTCAGATGGACCACAGTCAGATGGACCACAGTCAGAAGGACCAAAGTCAGATGGACCACAGTCAGAAGGACCACAGTCAGATGGACCACAGTCAGATGGACCACAGTCAGATGGACCACAGTCAGATGGATGACTTGGCAGGGATGTGTTACTAGGCACAGAGAGCACAGAGGAGTCCCAAAAGTCCCAGGTTAGCTTGTTTAGCAGCTAGGATAGCTTCGGGCTACAGAGTGTAAAGCGCCAGGCAGACACACTGTGGAATTGCTCCGACTTAAGAGTGGCTAGGTAGTGTAAGCTTGAAACTATACAGCACAGACAGACAGGTTCAAGTTAAAAGGACAGCTAAAAAATACAAAGCACGGGGAGGTGCGGCAGCATATTGCCAGTGGCCCTTCCTCTCCGATCGACTACTACTTTGAGTGAACATCAACGTTCTCCCAAGTCTGATACCTAGCATCACCAGGCTACAATAACTTCTCTCTGTCTCTTGTCCTCAGGTGTGCCATCATCATCAATGACCCAGGCAGCCAGACTCAGACTGTCCAGTGCCAGGGAATGGAGGGACGCTTTATCAACTTCTACAGGTCCTGTGGAACAGCTGACCATTTCTCGTTGTGTGAGGTCAAAGTGTACGGAGGTAAGAAGACATTCCAACATTAAACAATGTCATCAAAGTGGGACGGGTCTGCAACTTTTTTTCATCATTGGTTAACTGTGAAATTCTATTGGTGCTGTCCCAAGCCTCAAAAAGATACGTAACCATTAGGAAGCGTTCTCAGGGCTGTCTTTTGTTTCCCCAGAGTTAGTTTCTCCTCCCTCTGTCAGCATTGTGGAGAAAGGGAGGAACCTCACACTGGTGGGAAAGAGGCTGAGCTGGTCGGACGCCCTGCTCTACTGCAGAGACTTTCACTGGGACCTGCTGAGCCTCAGGGGTCCAGAGGACCAGGAGACCATGGATGAGCTGGTAGCTGGTGCCCCCTTCCCACTGACCGGCCACCTCTGGGTGGGCCTGCGCAGGTACCGGCCAAAACACATGTTCTGCATGTACCTCGGTGGCTGAGGTACCTCTCAGAAGTGTGCCATTATTCTTCCACCCAGGTAACTCTGTCAATGTGGGTAGGTCCATTTTGGGAACCTCCTGGTATTGGATGTCCGGTGACCCAATGGACTTTACCCGATGGGAGCAAGCCTCCCACCAGTCCAGCCCCTGTGGGGGCGTGTCCAGTAAGGTACCTTCCACATGGGGGCAACGCTCTTGTGAAGACCATCGTCATTTCATGTGCTCTACAGGTTGGTGTCCAGCCTATAGCGCCATTACCAGGTCCTTATCAAGCCTGCACCACTTCCATCAACCTTCTTGTTTGTCCATCTCTGCAGGTCCCACAGAGGGAGTGAACAAGGTGCACTTCTATAGTTCAACAAGAGAAACACAAACTAGTTGTTGATAGCTTGGACTGATAGCCTCTGAAGGCATTAGCTCAAACTGGTCTGTGCTGGCAGGTTCCCACCTAGCATTTTGTTGTGTACATTTTTAGCCTGTTTGATGTACTTGTTGATATTTTCCTGTCGTGGGTTATGTGGTAATGTACACCTTGTAAGTCGCTTTGGATAAAAGCGTCTGCCAAATGCCCTAAATGTAAATGTGAATGTGGGTTGGTCATTCTGTGGTTATTTGACGTCTTTATGTCCTGTCGTCCATCACTTTAAGGTGAGCTTTGTCTCCCGTGTGGCTGAGCCAGGAAGATCCCTGTAAAGCCAGGAGTGTACTACATTTAGGGCATTTGGCAGACGCTTTTATCCAAAGCGACAATAGCATAACACTGAGGTACGCGAATATAAAAATAGAGCAGTTCACAAGTATTCATATTAACAACATAAATAACACAATTTCGTACTGCCAGGTCACCTGCTTAAGTAAGTGTGATAAGAGCGTGTTATCAACATTAAGGAAATACACTTCCTAGAATATACAACATGCTAAGAGCTATTAATGTCAGATGAAATCTGCACTATATTCCTAATATGATGCCTTAGCCCCTAGCCTGGATGATTTGATGTGGATTCATTTCTATAAATGTAGAGGTTACATTAACTCCATTGGGATTTAATGTCCATTATCTATGTTGTTAATGAAATAAGAAAATATGAAACTATTGTCCTGGTTATTAATAAGCCCAATAAATCAGAGGTCTTCAACCCGGGTCTATCTATGACTGTATACTACTAGCAGTACTGTGTGAAGTACTAGTAGGACTGTGTAGTTTTCCAGGGCCCCTCAACCAGGGTCTATCGATGACTGTATACTACTAGCAGTACTGTGTGAAGTACTAGTAGGACTGTGTAGTTTTCCAGGGCCCCTCAACCAGGGTCTATCTATGTATATTTCTAGCCTAGCAGTACTGTGTGTCGTACTAGTAGTACTGTGTGTAGTATACCAGGGGTCTTCAACACGGGTCTATCTATGACTGTATACTAGTAGCAGTACTGTATGTAGTAGTAGAAGTACTGTGTGTAGTATACCAGGGCACTTCAACCCGGGTCTCTCTCTTCAACCATCTCTAACCTAAACTAACCATCTGTAACCTAACACCTAAACTAACCATCTGTAACCTAACACCTAAACTAACCATCTCTAACCTAACACCAAAACTAACCATCTCTAACCTAACACCTAAACTAACCATCTCTAACCTAACACCTAAACTAACTATTTCTGATCCAACACTGTCACAAACGAGTCCACACGTGATAACAATTGAACAATATAATTTATTCAATCCTATATCTAACCAAAAAGAACGATCGACAAACAATGAATATGGATGTATCAGAATCAGTGGTGAATGCAGTGTGTGGATGAGTGAGAAAGTGTTGTGTGGTGTGGGTGGTGTAAGTATTAGTATTATATATCCAAGGATCAAAAGTGGGTGCTGGATAACCTGTTCCTGGGAGTGGAGAAGCAGACAGAGGGGATTAGACAAGGAAACCTAAATAGTCCATGTGCAGACAGCTCTCACTGCCCAGGTGCGGCCAATTGGGCTAACGACCCACCCACTCCACCATGCTCTCTGAGTCAGCAGACTCACCCACTAGCAGGTAGAGTGGGGGTCGTCACA
>CM051009.1:14391684-14418598 GCA_027704905.1 Muraenolepis orangiensis
ATGGTTCGTTTTTGTGTTAGATCAGAAATAGTTAGTTTAGGTGTTAGGTTAGAGATGGTTAGTTTAGGTGTTAGGTTACAGATGGTTAGTTTAGGTGTTAGGTTACAGATGGTTAGTTTAGGTGTTAGGTTAGAGATGGTTAGTTTAGGTGTTAGGTTAGAGATGGTTAGTTTAGGTGTTAGGTTACAGATGGTTAGTTTAGGTGTTAGGTTACAGATGGTTAGTTTAGGTGTTAGGTTAGAGATGGTTAGTTTAGGTGTTAGGTTACAGATGGTTAGTTTAGGTGTTAGGTTACAGATGGTTAGTTTAGGTTAGAGATGGTTGAAGAGAGAGACCCGGGTTGAAGTGCCCTGGTATACTACACACAGTACTTATACTACTACATACAGTACTGCTAGTAGTATACAGTCATAGATAGACCCGTGTTGAAGACCCCTGGTATACTACACACAGTACTACTAGTACTACACACAGTACTGGGAGTAGTATACAGTCATAGATAGACCCATGTTGAAGACCCCTGGTATACTACACACAGTACTACTAGTACGACACACAGTACTGCTAGGCTAGAAGTATACAGTCATAGATAGACCCTGGTTGAGGGGCCCTGGAAAACTACACAGTCCTACTAGTACTTCACACAGTACTGCTAGTAGTATACAGTCATCGATAGACCCTGGTTGAGGGGCCCTGGAAAACTACACAGTCCTACTAGTACATCACACAGTACTGCTAGTAGTATACAGTCATCGATAGACCCTGGTTGAGGGGCCCTGGAAAACTACACAGTCCTACTAGTACATCACACAGTACTGCTAGTAGTATACAGTCATAGATAGACCCGGGTTGAAGACCTCTGATTTATTGGGCTTATTAATAACCAGGACAATAGTTTCATATTTTCTTATTTCATTAACAACATAGATAATGGACATAATATCCCAATGGAGTTAATGTAACCTCTACATTTATAGAAATGAATCCACATCAAATCATCCAGGCTAGGGGCTAGGGGCTAAGGCGTCATATTAGGAATATAGTGCAGATTTCATCTGACATTAATAGCTCTTAGCATGTTGTATATTCTAGCAAGTGTATATCCTTAATGTTGATAACACGCTCTTATCACTTACTTAAGCAGGTGACCTGGCAGTACGAAATTGTGTTATTTATCTTGTTAATATGAATACTTGTGAACTGCTCTATTTTTATGTTCGCGTACCTCAGTGTTATGCTATTGTCTGCTTCAACAAATGTACATGTTCTGCTGCCTCCTAACCATCACCCGGACTACAATAACGCTGAACTGCACCCTAACTTACGTCTCTTCACCCTGATGTTCAGCAGGCTCATCTTTTGGTCACAGTCACTGACGCCGCCCCGCAGCTGAAATACTCCGCCATGGACCTGCTGTGTCTCCGGTCCCACTTCATGATCCCTCCAGCTCTGCTTGCATCCTCAAACGTCCCTGATATGTAAATCATGGATCACGTCGGAACTTTCAGGACAAAAACCAAAACACCCGCTGTTTTCTGTCTGCCCCCCTCGCTCCGCCACTCGAGTGGTCCATCACACTGTGCTACTCCCCCTGCAAAAAGCATGCAGATATGCACCTCTTGACTGTTAAAAATGGTCTCTTCACAATATCAGATCCCTTACTAGCAAGGCCCTGCTTGTTTGCGAGTTTATTCTTGACAACAAACTTGACTTGCTATGCCTCACTGAGACCTGGCAGCAGCTAAATTATTTCTCACAGCTAAATGAAGCGCTCCCTCCTGGCTTTACTTATGTATGTGAACCCCGTGCTACTGGAAGGGGTGGGGGTCTTGCTGTCCTTTACCGCAAAGACATGAAACTCACTGCTGTCACCGTCCTTCATCACTCCTCTTTTGAGTGCCTGGCACTCAATCAAACTCACAGGCTCTAAACCTACCATTATTGTGACTATCTACAGACCACCAAAGCCCTGAGCTGTTTTCCTCACTGAATTCTCAGTCACATACTAGACCTAGTCTGCTGCACCGGTATCACTTATTTTAACCTCACTGATGCTAAGTTCCCCATCTCTGACCATAAATCTGTGCTCTTTGAGGTAATTGTCCCCCTATCTAAAATAAGAGCTCTGCGAGCCATCACCTTCAGAAACATCAGACACATTGACCCCAGAGACCTTAACTCCCTTAGTACCTAGTACCCAGTCCACCCCCATTCTCCACCCCTGCTGAACTGGTGAGTCACTACAACAACTGTCTTGCATCTTCCCAGGATGCACTGGCCCCCCTGAAGACTTGCATAGTCTCATTTGTACACACTGCTCCCTGGTACACTGCTGACCTCCGCAAGGTAAAAACCACTGATCGGCGTCTTGAAGTCTATGCAAAAAGACTGGACTCCAATCCACACACAGCTCTACAAAGAACATCTCTGCCTTTACAAGAACGGCCTCACCACCGCAAAGTCCTCCGACTACTCCAACCTCATCAGTTTTGGAAAAGGTAACACGAGAAACCTCTTCTTAACCGTCAGCCACCTAATTCAACCTCCCACAACCCTCTCCAAAGACATCTCATCTGATGACTGCAATAACTTTCTAAATTTCTTAAATAGCAAAATCAACACCATCCACTTGCAACTGGCTGCATCCAGCACCTCCATAGACGACTCACAGTGGCTGAGCACCACCAGTCACCAACCAATCCCCACCCTGTCCAATTGTACACCAGCTACTGAGTTCTCCATCACCAAGCTCATCCGTAAATCCAAACCTTCTACCTGTCAGCTTGATCCCCTCCCCACTGCTCTCAATAAAGCCTGTGTGCCCTCTACTTACCCCTTGATCACAAGAATAATTAACTCATCCCTCACAACTGGAACTGTACCGCCAAACCTCAAAACTGCTGAAATAACACCAACCCTCAAAGAACCTGGTGCTGACCGAGATGAGCTGAACAACTACAGGCCCATCTCTTACCTCTCCTTCATCTCCCCTTGAAAGAGTGTTTGCTGGCCAACTTCAGTAACACCTTGACAAGAACAACCTACATGAACCCTTCCAATCTGGTTTCCGCTCTAAACACAGCACCGAAACATCCCTGGTAAAAATCACCAAAAACCTACTCCATGCAGCTGACTCTGGACTGCTCACCATCCTCATCCTTCTCGACCTCACAGCTGCCTTTGACACCATCTCCCACCCACTACTCATCAAACGCCTGGCTGACATTGGGATCTCTGGTACTGCACTTTCATGGTTGTCTTCCTACCTCACAGACTGAAAACAATATGTCCGACTCGCACCGGTCCCACCGATCAAGCAGTTCCACTGTCTCACATGGTGTCCCTCAGGGGTCAGTACTGGGTCCACTCCTGTTCATTATTTACCTACTCCCCTTTTGCACTATCCTCCGTCATCATAATGTCCATTTCCACTGCTACGCCGATGATACACAGGTTTACATTTCCAGCAAACCCAACCTCTCTCACCAACTGCCTCCAGGACATCAGGAGCTGGAAGAGCAGCAACTTCCTGAATCTCAACAGCAGCAAAACCAAAGTCTTGCTCGTTGGCATTAAACCACCCTCTCCAAAACTCCATCCTCCCCTGCCTCCAACTTCCATCATTGATGGTTACTCCTTTCCCTTCTCTGGCCAAGTTAAGAGCCTTGGTGTCATCCTCGACAGCTCCCTTTCCTTTAAACCTCACATAAATAACATCACCCGGACTGCTTTATTCCACATACGCAACATCCCCAGACTCCATCCATCCAACCCTGTCTCAATCAAACACTGAAGTCCTGGTCCACGCATTTGTCACATCCTGCATCGACTACTGTAATGCCATCCCCTCAGGCATTCCCACCAAACTCATCAATAAACCTCAAATCAAACAGAACACTGAAGCCCTACTGCTCACTTACAAACCCTACATAACCTGTCCCCCCCTATCTGGCTGACCTTCTTCAGGAGTCCACCCCATTTCGCTCCCTCTGCTCATCCTCTGCTGGTCTGCTAACCGTCCCCAACCCACGCCTCGTCACCATGGGGATTGGGCTTTTAGCTGCACTGCTCCCAGACTCTGGAACTCCCTTGACACGATTACCATATTCAAATCCCAACTAAACCCACCTGTTCAAATCAGCCTACTCACTTTAGTGCTCCCCACCAAAATGTCTTTGTGTTTTTATCATGTTCTGTTGCCTCTTTATTTAACAAATTGTACAGTGTCCTTGGGTGTCATGAAAGGCACCTAAAATACAATGAATTATTATTATTATAATTATTATTATTATTATTATTATTATTATTATAATCAGAAACCACACACATGCAGCTGTTGTGTGTCCTGATGTACGGAGCAAATCACTGGTTGTAAGAATGTGTCATCACTCATTTTCAACACCCTAGTCCAACACCCTAACCCCCTTGGCTTCTGGACAAAACTGAGCTGGTGGACTGAGCTGGTCTGTCCACACAAAGACCTGGCCATCACCATCGGTGATGCTATGTTGATGCCTACTCGGACTACGAGGAATCTGGGTGTGACCCTGGACGATCAAGTCTTGTTCTTGGCAAACATTGCATCTGTGACACGCTCCTACAGATTCTTCCTCTACAACATCAGGAGGATTTGGCCCTTCCTTACTGACAAGGCAGTTCAGGTGTTCATCCAAGCTCTTGTCATATCCTGTCTGGACTACTACAACTCCCTCCTTGCTGGCGCCCCAGCTTCTGCCATCAGACCCCTGGAGCTTGTTTAGAAAGCTTGTCTTGTGTTTAACCAACCCGAGTTCTGACATACATCTACCCTTCTCCGGTCTCTAAACTGGCTACCTGTAGCTGCTCCATCCAGTTCAAGACCCTGGTGTTAGCCTAGTCAGGACAACAGAGTTGCTGAAAGGCTGAAAACAATTCACCTCATTAGTAAGCAATACCCGGATCCTTCTTTTTTGCACTTGTGTCTAACTAGCTCCAGTGGTTATGTGATAGTTTGCTTGTTAGTTATTTTGTTCTTTTGTTAGCCAACTTATTGTACTTTTACCTCAGCACTGGTTCTGCTCTTAAAGACTTGGAAATGCACTTATGAATTCTGGTGACGAGTTGTTCTCTTGGCTACATTTGTTGAACGGACTATTGTAAGTCGCTTTGAACAAAAAAGTCTGTTTAATGTCTGTAATGTAAAATGTAATCTAGTCCAACCCCCTAACACCCTAGTTCAACACTCAAACATCCTAGACCAACACACTAGTCCAACACTCTAGTCTAATTTATCAGTCTAACACTCTAGTCAAACATATGAGTTCAACACCCTAGTCCAACACCCTAGCACCCTAGTCCAACATCCTAGCACCCTAGTCCACTACCCTTTCAACCTAGTCCAACAACCCAACACCCTAGTCCAAAACCCTAATCCAACCCCCTAGTTAAACACCCTAACACCCTAGTTCAACACTGTAACATCCTAGACAAACACCCTAGTCCAACATCCTAGCACCACAGTCCAACATCCTAGCACCCTAGTCCAACACCCTAACACTGTAGATCCTGCCCCAGTATTTGAGTGGAAGTAGGGTTGGTGCCACCAGTGATTCACCTTGGATTATCATTGCCGTTGTTCACTGCCGAATTCCCGATGAGTATGTCGGCGCCATTGACCCTGTCTATTCCGGATTCCTGAGTGAACTGGATCTCTGTCACCCTGTACACGCCGGGCAGCTGGACTCTCCACCATGGTTTCTCCTCAGATTCAGTAGCGTCGCAGCTAACATGGTAGTAGTTTGCGTCGCTGTTCCCATCGATAACGTTGTCAGCCGAACTTACCCCATCTGAGTAGGTTGAAGACTGAGTGGCCGTACCGCTCAGGGCCACGTTAATGCGGGATGCAGCTTAACAGAGAGGGAAACCACAGAGTCTGTCAGGTTTCATTCTAGTGTTTTGAAATAGTTTGGATAAGTTGCCATCATCATCAATGGGACACATAGAAATACCTGAACATCCTGGTGAGTTCCACAGGTGAACCACAACACCTGGTGTATGAGAAAATACTTTATAAATACTCAAATAAAAAAATGTTTCAGAAGAAATCATTATTCACAACTATTGTACCGATTCAATATTATGTTATAGTCTAATATATTATAAGAGGTAGGAATATTACACATGCTTTGTGTAATATTATCACAAAAATGATCCAGTAGTGATGAGTGGAATACCTACCAATGAACCTGAGGATGAGATCACTGGACCTCATGGTTCTAGAGGAACAACACACTCAGTTACTGACAACAGATACTACTAGCGACTCGGGATACATTTATTTATATTAACATTTAAGATGTATAATTAAATAATAAACCATTATAATTATTTTTATCAGCAACCAACAATCCTGCAATTGTTTTGATTTCTGAAGGGAAGATTGTACTTACAAGCAGAGTCTGGAGGTCCATCTGGTGTGAAGTGTCTGCATCCAAGACCAGCTCCAGACCAACTTGGATTTGCATGAATTAATCAGCTATGCACACAGAGAGATGGGAATGTCACCTCTACCCTACGAGGTGAGATGGGAGCCAGGTGAGCTCCAACTGGATGACACTAAAGATACGCTAGTTGAGTTGGAGAGTTCCACAATGACTGATGACTGAGTTTAGGTGTTAGGTTATAGAGGGTTAGTTTGGTTTAGAGATGGTTAGTTTAGGTGTTAGGTAAGAGATGGTTTGATTATGTGTTAGGTAACAGAGGGAAAATTTAGGTGTTAGGTTACAGAGGGTTAGTTTAGGTTAGATCTGGTTGAAGAGAGAGACCCGGGTTGAAGAGCCCTGGTATACTACACACAGTACTTGGAGCTGGAGACCCGTGTAGAAAAGCCTCAAAAGAGAAGGAAAGTCTAACTCTGCACCACCCAACACTAGCCCACTGAGACGGCCTCTCATGATGTTACAACAGCTAGTAGTATACAGTCAAAGATAGACCTGTGTTGAAGACCCCTGGTATACTACACACCAGTGGTGAAGCATCAGGGCCTTCAAGCTATTCAGAGAAGACCCTGGAACTCTCAGATGAAACAAAAAAATAGAATTAATTGTATTAATAAAATGTAATACAATTGAATACAATTTAATACAATTTAAATAAAATGAATAAATGAGAATGGTATCTGTGTTGTTATCTGTTATATTACAGTGTTACGTTGATTTGTTTGTCTTTGTCGGTCCATGCACTACGCATTTGAGTGGTTTTGTGTTGGAAAAACAAGGCATCCAATCAGATATTTTTCTGGGTTGCTGGGAAGAATATCCTTCAACCAAAGTATTCACAAATGCTTTGGCCCTTAGACTGAATGAGACATATGTTTGGATTGACAATTTGATCAACCAATCATATAGTGATTTGTAGCCAATGGGCATATTCTTTAAGATTTCCCCACAGTTCCATAGTGCTCTAGAAGGTTCACTGGCTCGGATGTAGCGTAGGGCTATGTTATTTTTTTTCTACGTAGGTTTTTTTACATCAAAATGGCAACAGGTGAAGATGATGTTGTTGTGGAATTGTTGTTCGTACCCTTTTCAAGATGACCATTCAGTGTAAAGATGGACATTATAAAAACGTTTTAACGATCCCCGTCACCACTGCATCTGCGGAAAGGATATTTTAATATTATAAAAACATATGGAGGAACAGAACAGGACAATCCCGACTCACTGCATTAGCTTCCATAGCTATTGAAAGGCAACTTATTTTGGATCTGAAAAGCAGTGATCAGCTTTATGACCGGGTTATCGATCCATCCAGAAGGACAGGAGAATGGATTTGGTCTTCAAGTGAACATCATTGGTGAGTGAGACTCATTTGTCTTTGCTGGTTTTGTCTCAGTGTTGCGTCTCGTTGAGCTGGTTGTTGCATTTTGTTTCCACACACTTGTTAACTGATTAGTTAATGGCTGTCTTTGGTTTGTTAAGCATTGTTGTGCATTGAAATTGAGAGTTTTGACTTGATCTTTCTTTGCATCGCTTAACGTGAAAAGACTTAACGTAACTAAGAGTTACAAAACCGCTATCAATAATCACCACATTTCTCTGGCATATGTCTTGCCATTAGCACTTTCACCTGTCAATATCTCAACTTAAATCCTCCCATTATAGACGTTATGTGACATTAAGTGTTTTCCTCTCTATTGAGCCAGTAAGGAAAAGTCTTAACGCAGCTTTATGAGAGGAAAACACTTAATGTAACATAACTTCCGTAACCGTAATAGTAGGATTTAGGTTTTGATACTTTGACAGGTGAAAGGCTAATGACAAGACATATGCCAGAGACATTTGGTGATTATTTATCGCTGTTTTGGAACTTTAAGTTCCGTTAAGCCTTTTCACGTATCGTTTTAGACTGTCCCTTTCATCGATAGCCTGTGTGGTGGTCTGTGTTGGGCTGTTACTTCACTACATGGACACTGCTTTACCAACTATGGTCAACTTGGAAATTGGCTGCGACAATCTGATCTTCCTAAATGAGATAACACATAAAGTGACTGCCTCCGTGACGTCTGTCTGACTGGAACAACCGGGGAGTGGGGTGGTCTACAGAAAATCCAGTTGTGATAGACACAGTTCGCCACTGTTATGCACAGTACTGCTAGTAGAATACAGTCATAGATAGACCCGGGTTGAAGGATGAAGACCTCTGATTTATTGGGCTTATTAATAAACAGGACAATAGTTTAATTTTTATTATTTTTATTAACAACATAGATAATGGACATAACATCCAAATGGAGTTAATGTAACGTCTACATTTATTGAAATGAATCCACATCAAATCATCCACACTAGGGGCTAAGGCGTCATATTAGGAATATAGTGCAGATTTCATCTAGTACACTCCTGGCTTTACAGGGATCTTCCTGGCTCAGCCACACAGGAGACAAATCTCACCTTAAAGTGATGGACGACAGGATGTAAAGTAATGTCAAATAACCACAGAGTGACCAACCCACTACAGGAAAATATCAACAAGTACATCAAACAGGCTAAAAATGTACACAACAACAAAATGCTAGGTGGGAACCTGCCAGCACAGACCAGTTTGAGCTAATGCCTTCAGAGGCTATCAGTCCAAGCTATCAACAACTAGTTTGTTTCTCTCTTGTTGAACTATAGAAGTGCACCTTGTTCACTCCCTCTGTGGGACCTGCAGAGATGGACAAACAAGAAGGTTGATGGAAGTGGTGCAGGCTTGATAAGGACCTGGTAATGGCGCTATAGGCTGGACACCAACCTGTAGAGCAGATGAAATGAAGATGGTCTTCACAAGAGCGTTGCCCCCATGTGGAAGGTACCATACTGGACACGCCCCCACAGGGGCTGGACTGGTGGGAGGCTTGCTCCCATCGGGTGAAGTCCATTGGGTCACCGGACATCCAATACCAGGAGGTTCCCAAAATGGACCTACCCACATTGAAAGAGTTACCTGGGTGGAAGAATAATGGCACACTTCTGAGAGGTACCTCAGCCACCGAGCAGAACATGTGTTTTGGCCGGTACCTGCGCAGGCCCACCCAGAGGTGGCCAGTCAGTGGGAAGGGGGCGCCAGCCACCAGCTCATCCATGGTCTCCTGGTCCTCTGGACCCCTGAGGCTCAGCAGGTCCCAGTGAAAGTCTCTGCAGTAGAGCAGGGCGTCCGACCAGCTCAGCCTCTTTCCCACCAGTGTGAGGTTCCTCCCTTTCTCCACAATGCTGATGGAGGGAGGAGAAACTAACTCTGGGGAAACAAAAGACAGCCCTGAGAACGCTTCCTAATGGTTACGTATCTTTTTGAGGCTTGAGACAGCACCAATAGAATTTCACAGTTAACCAATGATGCTAAAAAGTTGCAGACCCGTCCCACTTTAATGACATTGTTTTAATGTTGGAATGTCTTCTTACCTCCGTACACTTTGACCTCACACAACGAGAAATAGTTAGCTGTTCCACAGGACCTGTAGAAGTTGATAAAGCGTCCCTCCATTCCCTGGCACTGGACAGTCTGAGTCTGGCTGCCTGGGTCATCGATGAGGATGGCACACCTGAGGACAAGAGACAGAGAGAAGTTACTGTATTCTGGTGATGCTAGGTATCAGGGAGAACGTTGATGTTCACTCAGAAAGTAGTAGTCGATCGGAGAGGAGGGGCCACTGGCAAACTGCTGCCACGCCTCCCTGTGCTTTGTATTTTTTAGCTGTCCTTTTAACTTGAACCAGTCTGTCTGTGCTGTATTGTTCAAGCTTACACTACCTAGCCACTCTTAAGTCGGAGCAATTCCACAGTGTGTCTGCCTGGCGCTGCACTGTTTACACCCTGTAGCCCGAAGCTATCCTAGCTGCTAAACAAGCTAACCTGGGACTTTTGGGACTCCTCTGTGCTCTCTGTGACTTGATACCCCGATCTGGCGGGCCTAGTAACACATCCCTGCCAAGTCATCCATCTGACTGTGGTCCATCTGACTGTGGCCCACTGAAACACTGTCTACCGCTTCTCTATCCTGGTTCTGCTGCCTCGTAACCATCACCCGGACTACAATAACGCTGAACTGCACCCTGACTTACGTCTCTTCACCCTGATGTTCAGCTTTCTTTTGGGCTGCACTGTGTTTCACAGTCACTGACGCCGACCCATGAATGAAATTCACCGACATGGAGCTGCTGTGTCTCCGGTCCCACTTCATGATCCCTCCAGCTCTGCTTGCCCATCGGGACATCCTCAAACATCCCAGATATGTACACCGTGAATCACGTCAGAACTTTCAGGAAACAAACCAAAAACACCCGCTGTTTTCTGTCTGCCCCCCTCGCTCCACCACTCGAGTGGTCCATCACACTGTGCTACTTCCCCTGCACAAAGCACGCAGCTATGCACTTCTTGACTGTTAAAAATGGTCTCTTCGCAATATCAGATCCCTTACTAGCAAGGCCATCCTTGTTTGCGAGTTTATTCTTGACAACAAACTTGACTTGCTATGCCTCACTGTGGCCTGGCAGCAGCAAAACGATTTCTCACAGCTAAATGAAGCGCTCCCTCCTGGCTTTACTTATGTATATGAACCCCGTGCTACTGGAAGGGGTGGGGGTCTTGCTGTCCTTTACCGCAAAGACATGAAACTCACTGCTGTCACCGTCCTTCATCACTCCTCTTTTGAGTGCCTGGCACTCAATCAATCACTCAATCAAACTCACAGGCTCTAAACCTACCGTTATTGTGACTACAGACCACCGAAGCCCTGAGCTGTTTTCCTCACTGAATTCTCAGTCACATACTAGACCTAGTCTGCTGCACCGGTATCACTCATTTTAACCTCACTGATGCTATGTTCCCCATCTCTGACCATAAATCTGTGCTCTTTGAGGTAATTGTCCCCCTATCTCAAATAAGAGCTCTGCGGACCATCACCTTCAGAAACATCAGACACATTGACCCCAGAGACATTAACTCCCTTAGTACCTAGTACCCAGTCCACCCCCATCCTCCACCCCTTCTGAACTGGTGAGTCACTACAACAACTGTCTCGCAACATCTTCCCAGGATGTACTGGCCCCCCTGAAGACTTGCATAGTCTCATTTGTACACACTGCTGACCTCCGCAGGCTAAAAACCACTGGTCGGCGTCTTGAAGTCTATGCAAAAAGACTGGACTCCAATCCACATACAGCTCTACAAAGACTACTCCGACTACTCCAACCTCATCAGTTTTGGAAAAGGTAACACGAGAAACCTCTTCTTAACCGTCAGCCACCTAATTCAACCTCCCACAACCCTCCCCGCAGACATCTCATCTGATGACTGCAATAACTTTCTAAATTTCTTAAATAGCAAAATCAACACCATCCACTTGCAACTGGCTGCATCCAGCACCTCCATAGACGACTCACAGTAGCTGAGCACCACCAGTCACCAACCAATCCCCACCCTGTCCAATTGTACACCAGCTACTGAGTTCTCCATCACCAAGCTCATCCGTAAATCCAAACCTTCTACCCGTCAGCTTGATCCCCTCCCCACTGCTCTCAATAAAGCCTGTGTGCCCTCTACTTACCCCTTGATCACAAGAATAATTAACTCATCCCTCACAACTGGAACTGTACCGCCAAACCTCAACACTGCTGAAATAACACCAACCCTCAAAGAACCTGGTGCTGACCGAGAAGAGCTGACATCCTAACATCCTAGCACCCTAGTCCAACACCCTAACACTGTAGATCCTGCCCCAGTATTTGAGTGGAAGTAGGGTTGGTGCCACAAGTGATTCACCTTGGATTATCATTGCCGTTGTTCACTGCCGAATTCCCGATGAGTATGTCGGCGCCATTGACCCTGTCTGTTCCGGATTCCTTAGTGAACTGGATCTCTGTCACCCTGTACACGCCGGGCAGCTGGACTCTCCACCATGGTTTCTCCTCAGATTCAGTAATGGAGCAGCTGCCATGGGAGTACATTGAGTCGCTGTTCCCATCGATGGATTTGTCAGCCGAACTTTCCCCATCTGAGAAGGTTGAAGACTGAGTGGCCGTACCGCTCAGGGCCACGTTAATGCGGGATGCAGCTTAACAGAGAGGGAAACCACAGAGTCTGTCAGGTTTCATTCTAGTGTTTTGAAATAGTTTGGATAAGTTGCCATCAGCCCTTCAATGGGACACATAGAAATACCTGAACATCCTGGTGAGTTCCACAGGTGAACCACAACACCTGGTGTATGAGAAAATACTTTATAAATACTCAAATAAAAAAATGTTTCAGAAGAAATACTACAAATCATTATTCCCAACTATTGTACCGATTCAATATTATGTTATAGTCTAATATATTATAAGAGGTAGGAATATTACACATGCTTTGTGTAATATTATCACAAAAAGGATCGAGTAGTGATGAGTGGAATACCTACCAATGAACCTGAGGATGAGATCACTGGACCTCATGGTTCTAGAGGAACAACACACTCAGTTACTGACAACAGATAATACTAGCGACTCGGGATACATTTATTTATATTAACAACATTTAAGATGTATAATTAAATAATAAACCATTATAATTATTTTTATCAGCAACCAACAATCCTTCAATTGTTTTGATTTCTGAAGGGAAGATTGTACTTACTAGCAGAGTCGGGAGGTCCTTCTGGTGTGAAGTGTCTGCATCCAAGACCAGCTCCAGACCAACTTGGATTTGCATGAATTAATCAGCTATGCACACAGAGAGATGGGAATGTCACCTCTACCCTACGAGGTGAGATGGGAGCCAGGTGAGCTCCAACTGGATGACACTAAAGATACGCTAGTTGAGTTGGAGAGTTCCACCATGACTGATGACTGAGTTTAGGTGTTAGGTTATAGAGGGTTAATTTCGGTTAGAGATGGTTAGTTTAGGTGTTAGGTTAGAAATGGTTCGTTTAGGTGTTAGGTTACAGAGGGTTGGTTTAGGTGTTAGGTTAGAGATGGTTAGTTTAGGTGTTTGGTTACAGAGGTTAAATCCATAAGATGCAGTACATTTAAAAAAGTGCTGCCAGTAAACATGAGCATATAACACTGACTCTGTTTTCATTGCACTGGCTTCTGGTCTCATTCAGGATCTACTTCTAATCCCTGTTACTTACACACAACGCATAAATGGTTCTGCACCTCCTTATCTACAAGAACTCCTTCCTCCTCAGATCTGCCAACAGCTGATTCCCCATGGGGGCGGGGCTGCTCCAGGCCTGTGGAACGACTCTTTCAAAACTAAAAACCTTTTTATTTAGAAAGGCCTTTTTATGGTTATATTAGTGCTTACTATTCTTAGTCATATTATGTGTTTTTTCGCTAAAAGTAGTATTTGTGTGGAATGAGCAATTTAAACTAAAAAGTACTACAGAAACTAGTATTCAAATAAACAAAGAACAACAAGTCCTCATCTCTGTGGGATCTTCCCACTTGCCTTCCTCCTAATGTTGAAGTGGGATTCCTTCTGATGTCACACATGTTGGAGGACCTTGTGTGACGGGTGCTATACCAAGGGACTAGCGTTCCCACTGGTCTGACTTCCACTCCTTGATGTGGGGAGAAACAGGTTCCTGGGTGGTTTTATCCTCACATGGGTGGGTTTTATTCTAATGGCTGCAGTGGAAAACAAGTTCCAGACATACAGAGCAGGTGTTGAGTTTTGTTCACATGGTCAAGGTCAAGCTAACGACCTGAGAGAGAGAGAAAGGAATCCATCCATCCATTGTCTACCGCTTATCGTGGTCGGGTCACAGAGGTAGCAGCTCTAGCAGGGGACTCCAAACTTCCCTCTTCCTGGCAACATTGACTAGCTCTGACTGGAGGATCCTGAGGTGTTTACAGGCCAGCGTGGAGATATGCTCCCATCCTCATCAATGGGGCGGAGGTCGAGTGTGTCTCCAGCTTCAAATGACTGGGGGTCCACATCTCCGAGGACCTCTCCTGGTCCTTCAACACGGCCTCACTGGTCAAGAAGGCTCACCAGCGTCTCTTCTTCCTGAGGAGGCTGAGGAAATCCCACCTGTCCCCTCAGTCAATATACCCATATAAAGCCCACCTGTCACCTCAGATTCTGGTGAACTTTTAACGGTGTGCCGAAAGCATTCTCACCAACTGCATCACAGTGCGGTACGGCAACTGCACTGTTTCCGACCGAAAAATGCAGCAGAGGGTGGTGAAAACCGCCCAATGCATGGTTGGATTACCCCTCCCTGCAATAAACACTACCCACCACAAACAGTTAGTGATGAGTCCAGAAAGTCCAGCAAAGTATGACACTGTAATGTTAATAAAAAGTTATGATAGTGAAAGTGGCAGCACTCCTAGCAGTTCAGTAGGTCACTGCCTGTGGATAAAAACTGTCCTTAAACCTGCTAGTCCTTGCTGTACGGATGCTGAGGAACCGGGGACCAGACAGTAGGGGGAGAAGAGATGGAGCCCAGGGTGGTTGCAGTCCTTTATGATGGACATGGCCTTCTTCCGACATCTGGTCCTACAGATCTCCTCAATGCATGGAAGTTCACACCCGATGATCTTCTCTGCCGTCCTCACGACCCTCTGGATGGCTTTCATCCAGAGGGTCGTTTCGTGTACATTTGAAAATGTTTACGTACATTATATTAATTGTCAACTGCTGATATAACTACACACCCCTGCTTATTACCTGCTGTATATACATGTATATATATTTATGTTTTGATACAACTGCATACCCCTGCCCACTACCTGTAACTTGTATACTTACCTTGTACATATATACATATAATTCTGCACACATCTCATACCTACTCTATATACTATACTTTACTCTATAAGTTATTTTATACCTGTTTTTAGTATTTTTTTGTAGTAGACTGTTTTTACATATTAACTGTAAATTATAGATTACCATGCACTTTACGACAACATTTGCACTCTGGTTTGATGCCAAAATCTGTACTTGCCCGGTACACAGACAATAAATTAGAATCTAATCTAATCTAATCTAAAGATGTAGTCAACCCACCTATACCTTGGTCTGCCCCGTGGTCTCTTCCCAGTTGGATGTGCCTGGAAAACATCCCTCGGGAGGCGACCAGGAAGCATCCATACTAGATGAACCACCTCAACTGGCTCCTTTCTACGCGAAGGAGCAGTGGCTCTACTCCGAGTCTCTTACCAGCTTCTCACCCTATCCCTAAGGGACATGATCTTCTCACTTTATCCCTAAGGGAGATGATCTTCTCACCCTATCCCTAAGGGAGATGATCTTCTCACCCTATCCCTAAGGGAGATGATCTTCTCACCCTATCTCTAAGGGAGATGATCCTCTCACCCTATCCGTAAGGGAGATGATCTTCTCACCCTATCCCTAAGGGAGATGATCTTCTCACCCTGTCCGTTAGGGAGATACCAGCCACCCTCCTGAGGAAACTCATTTTGGCCGCTTGTAATCGCGATCTGGTCCTTTCGGTCATTACCCATTGTTCATGACCATAGGTGAGGGTAGGAACGAAGACTGATTGGTGGATCAGGCTTTGCCTTCTGGCTCAGCTCTTACAATGGTGCGGTAAAGGGCACCCAATACCGCTCCCGCTGCACCTATTCTCCTGTCAATCTCACGCTCCATCCTCCCCTCACTCGAGAAGAAGACCTGAGATACTTGAACTCCTTCACTTGGGATAAGGAGGGAGTCCTTATTGTCCCTACTTGGAGTGGACATCCACCGGTTTCCTGCTAAGAACAATGGCCTCAGATTTAGAGGCGCTGATCCTCATCCCAGCCGCTTCAGCCACATCATCTGCAAACGGCAGCGATTCAATCCTGAGCCCACCACACTGAAACCCCTCCATGACTACTTCTTGAAATCCTGTCCATGAAAATCATAAACAGGATGGGTGACAAAGTGCAGCCCTAGCGGAGGCCAACACCCACTGAGAACAAGCCCGACTTACTGCCGAGAATCCAGACACAGCTCTCGCTTTGGGAGTTCAGAGATCGGACCGAGAAAAGATTCAAGAAAGTCAAATTAAGGATAAAATGCATGTAAATATCTTGCAAATGTCTCATCCTATGGAAATCCTGTCCTTTCTGAGGGTGATTAAACCTTACACACACACACACACACAAACACACACACACACACACACACACACACTTGGATTTGCATGAATTAATCAGCTATGCACACAGAGAGATGGGAATGTCACCTCTACCCTACGAGGTGAGATGGGAGCCAGATGAGCTCCAACTGGATGACACTAAAGATACACTAGTTGAGTTGGAGAGTTCCACCATGAATGATGACTGAGTTTAGGTGTGTGGTTACAGAGGATTAGTTTAGTTTAGAGATGAGAGATGTTAGTTTAGGTGTTAGGTAAGAGATGGTTAGATTATGTGAAGGTAACAGAGGGTAAGTTGAGGTGTTGGGTTACAGAGGGTTCATTTAGGTGTTGGGTTAGAGATGGTTAGTTTTGGTGTTAGATCAGAAATAGATAGTTTAGGTGTTAGGTTAGAGATGGTTAGTTTAGGTGTTAGGTTACAGATGGTTAGTTTAGGTGTTAGGTTACAGATGGTTAGTTTAGGTGTTAGGTTACAGATGGTTAGTTTAGGTTAGAGATGGTTGAAGAGAGAGACCCGGGTTGAAGTGCCCTGGTATACTACACACAGTACTTCTACTACTACATACAGTACTGCTACTAGTATACAGTCATAGATAGACCAGTGTTGAAGACCCCTGGTATACTACACACAGTACTACTAGTACTACACACAGTACTGCTAGGCTAGAAGTATACAGTCATAGATAGATCCTGGTTGAGGAGCCCTGGAAAACTACACAGTCCTACTAGTACTTACAAATTATTGCTAGTAGTATACAGTCATATATAGACCCGGGTTGAAGACCTCTGATTTATTGGGCTTATTAATAACCAGGACAATAGTTTCATATTTTCTTATTTCATTAACAACATAGATAATGGACATAATATTCCAATGGAGTTAATGTAACCTCTACATTTATAGAAATTTATCCACATCAAATCATCCAGGCTAGGGGCTAAGGCGTCATATTAGGAATATAGTGCAGATTTCATCTAGTACACTCCTGGCTTTACAGGGATCTTCCTGGCTCAGCCACACAGGAGACAAATCTCACCTTAAAGTGATGGACGACAGGATGTAAAGACGTCAAATAACCACAGAGTGACCAACCCACTACAGGAAAATATCAACAAGTACATCAAACAGGCTAAAAATGTACACAACAACAAAATGCTAGGTGGGAACCTGCCAGCACAGACCAGTTTGAGCTAATGCCTTCAGAGGCTATCAGTCCAAGCTATCAACAACTAGTTTGTTTCTCTCTTGTTGAACTATAGAAGTGCACCTTGTTCACTCCCTCTGTGGGACCTGCAGAGATGGACAAACAAGAAGGTTGATGGAAGTGGTGCAGGCTTGATAAGGACCTGGTAATGGCTCTATAGGCTGGACACCAACCTGTAGAGCACATGAAATGAAGATGGTCTTCACAAGAGCGTTGCCCCCATGTGGAAGGTACCATACTGGACACGCCCCCACAGGGGCTGGACTGGTGGGAGGCTTGCTCCCATCGGGTAAAGTCTATTGGGTCACCGGACATCCAATACCAGGAGGTTCCCAAAATGGACCTACCCACATTGACAGAGATACCTGGGTGGAAGAATAATGGCACACTTCTGAGAGGTACCTCAGCCACCGAGGTACATGCAGAACATGTGTTTTGGCCGGTACCTGCGCAGGCCCACCCAGAGGTGGCCGGTCAGTGGGAAGGGGGCACCAGCTACCAGCTCATCCATGGTCTCCTGGTCCTCTGGACCCCTGAGGCTCAGCAGGTCCCAGTGAAAGTCTCTGCAGTAGAGCAGGGCGTCCGACCAGCTCAGCCTCTTTCCCACCAGTGTGAGGTTCCTCCCTTTCTCCACAATGCTGACAGAGGGAGGAGAAACTAACTCTGGGGAAACAAAAGACAGCCCTGAGAACGCTTCCTAATGGTTACGTATCTTTTTTAGGCTTGGGACAGCACCAATAGAATTTCACAGTTAACCAATTATGAAAAAAAGTTGCAGACCCGTCCCACTTTGATGACATTGTTTAATGTTGGAATGTCTTCTTACCTCCGTACACTTTGACCTCACACAACGAGAAATGGTCAGCTGTTCCACAGGACCTGTAGAAGTTGATAAAGCGTCCCTCCATTCCCTGGCACTGAACAGTCTGAGTCTGGCTGCCTGGCTCATTGATGATGATGGCACACCTGAGGACAAGAGACAGAGAGTTACTGTTACTGTAGCCTGGTGATGCTAGGTATCAGACTTGGGAGAACGTTGATGTTCACTCAGAAAGTAGTAGTCGATCGGAGAGGAAGGGCCACTGGAAATATGCTGCCGCACCTCCCCGTGCTTTGTATTTTTTAACTTGAACCTGTCTGTCTGTGCTGTATTGTTTCAAGCTTACACTTGAAACAATAACACTTGAAAGTGTTAACTCGGACCAATTCCACAGTGTGTCTGCCTGGCGCTGCACTGTTTACACTCTGTAGCCCGAAACTATCCTAGCTGCTAAACAAGCTAACCTGGGACTTTTGGGACTCCTCTGTGCTCTCTGTGACTTGATACCCAGATCTGGCGTGCCTCGTAACACATCCCTGCCAAGTCATCCATCTGACTGTGGTCAATCTGACTGTGGTCCATCTGACTGTGGTCCATCTGACTGTGGTCCATCTGACTGTGGTCCTTCTGACCGTGGTCCTTCTGACTGTGGTCCATCTGACTGTGGTCCTTCTGACTGTGGTCCATCTGACTGTGGTCCTTCTGACTGTGGTCCAGACGCCCGTGGCTGCTACTCATCCACGGGCGTGTGTTTGGTTTCCCTGCCCGGCACTCGACACACTGTCTATCGCTTCTCTATCCTGGTTCTGCTATCTCCTACCATCACCCGGACTACAATAACGCTGAACTGCACCCTGACTTACGTCTCTTCACCCTGATGTTCAGCAGGCTCATCTTTTGGTCACAGTCACTGACGCCGCCCCGCAGTTGAAATACTCCGCCATGGAGCTGCTGTGTCTCCGGTCCCACTTCATGATCCCTCCAGCTCTGCTTGCATCCTCAAACGTCCCAGATATGTACACCATGGATCACAAAAGGACACAAACCAAAACACCCGCTGTTTTCTGTCTGCCCCCCTCGCTCCGCCACTCGAGTGGTCCGTCACACTGTGCTATTCTCCCTGCAAAAAGCACGCAGATATGCACCTCTTGACTGTTAAAAATGGTCTCTTCACAATATCAGATCCCTTACTAGCAAGGCCCTGCTTGTTTGCGAGTTTATTCTTGACAACAAACTTGACTTGCTATGCCTCACTGAGACCTGGCAGCAGCAAAATTATTTCTCACAGCTAAATGAAGCGCTCCCTCCTGGCTTTACTTATGTATGTGAACCCCGTGCTACTGGAAGTGGTGGGGGTCTTGCTGTCCTTTACCGCAAAGACATGAAACTCACTGCTGTCACTGTCCTTCATCACTCCTCTTTTGAGTGCCTGGCACTCAATCAAACTCACAGGCTCTGAACCTACCATTATTGTGACTATCTACAGACCACCAAAGCCCTGAGCTGTTTACCTCACTGAATTCTCAGTCACATACTAGACCTAGTCTGCTGCACCGGTATCACTCATTTTAACCTCACTGATGCTATGTTCCCCATCTCTGACCATAAATCTGTGCTCTTTGAGGTAATTGTCCCCCTATCTAAAATAAGAGCTCTGCAGGCCCATCTCTTACCTCTCCTTCATCTCCCCTTGAAAGAGTGTTTGCTGGCCAACTTCAGTAACACCTTGACAAAAACAACCTACATGAACCCTTCCAATCTGGTTTCCGCTCTAAACACAGCACCAAAACATCCCTGGTAAAAATCACCAAAAACCTACTCCATGCAGCTGACTCTGGACTGCTCACCATCCTCATCCTTCTCCTCCTTTGACACCATCTCCCACCCACTACTCATCAAACGCCTGGCTGACATTGGGATCTCTGGTACTGCACTTTCATGGTTGTCTTCCTACCTCACAGACTGAAAATAATATGTCCGACTCCCACCGGTCCCACCGGTCAAGCAGTTCCACTGTCTCACATGGTGTCCCTCAGGGGTCAGTACTGGGTCCACTCCTGTTCATTATTTACCTACTCCCCTTTTGCACTATCCTCCGTCATCATAATGTCCATTTCCACTGCTACGCCGATGATACACAGGTTTACATTTCCAGCAAACCCAACTTCTCTCACCAACTGCCTCCAGGACATCAGGAGCTGGAAGAGCAGCAACTTCCTGAATCTCAACAGCAGCAAAACCAAAGCCTTGCTCGTTGGCATTAAACCACCCTCTCCAAAACTCCATCCTCCCCTGCCTCCAACTTCCATCATTGATGGTTACTCCTTTCCCTTCTCAGGCCAAGTTAAGAGCCTTGGTGTCATCCTCGACAGCTCCCTTTCCTTTAAACCTCACATAAATAACATCACCCGGACTGCTTTATTCCACATACGCAACATCTCCAGACTCCATCCATCCAACCCTGTCTCAATCAAACACTGAAGTCCTGGTCCACGCATTTGTCACATCTTGCATCGACTACTGTAATGCCATCCTCTCAGGCATTCCCACCAAACTCATCAATAAACTTCAAATCCAACAGAACACTGAAGCCCTACTGCTCACTTACAAAGCCCTACATAACCTGTCCCCCCTATCTGGCTGACCTTCTTCAGGAGTCCACCCCATTTCGCTCCCTCCGCTCATCCTCTGCTGGTCTGCTAACCATCCCCACCCCACCCCATGCCTCGTCACCATGGGGATTGGGCTTTTAGCTGCACTGCTCCCAGACTCTGGAACTCCCTCCCCCCGCACATCCCACAGTCTGACACGATTACCATATTCAAATCCCAACTAAACCCACCTGTTCAAATCAGCCTACTCACTTTAGTGCTCCCCACCAAAATGTCTTTGTGTTTTTATCATGTTCTGTTGACTCTTTATTTAAAAAATTGTACAGTGCCCATGGGTGTCATGAAAGGCACCTAAAATACAAAGAATTATTATTATTATTATTATTATCGGAGCTGGTCTGTCCACACCAAGACCTGGCCATCACCATTGGTGATGCTGTGTTGATGCCTACTCGGACTGGGAGGAATCTGGGTGTGACCCTGGACGATCAAGTCTTGTTCTTGGCAAACATTGCATCTGTGACACGCTCCTACAGATTCTTCCTCTACAACATCAGGAGGATTTGGCCCTTCCTTACTGACAAGGCAGTTCAGGTGTTCATCCAAGCTCTTGTCATCTCCTGTCTGGACTAGTACAACTCCCTCCTTGCTGGCGCCCCAGCTTCTGCCATCAGACCCCTGGAGCTTGTTTAGAAAGCTTGTCTGGTGTTTAACCAACCCGAGTTCTAACATACATCTACCCTTCTCCGGTCTCTAAACTGGCTACCTGTAGCTGCTCCATCCAGTTCAACTAGCTATTCTACAGGGCAGTGGACAGGACAGCTCCTTCCTACCTCCAGGTTATGGTCAAGACTAAAATCCCAGCCTGTCCACTACGCTCTGCTACCTGGGGTGTCTGCTGGCCCCATCGCTCTATGGCCCCTGAGGGCCAGCTCTTCTCAGTCCTGGCCCCACAGTGGTGGAATGAACTCTCCGCTGATGTCAGGACAACAGAGTTGCTGAAAAGCTGAAAACCTTTCACCTCTTTAGTAAGCAATACCCGGATCCTTCTTTTTAGCACGTGTGTCTAACTAGCTCTAGTGGTTATGTGATAGTTTGCTTGTTAGTTATTTTTGTTCTTTTGTTAGCCAACTTATTGTACTTTTACCTCAGCACTGGTTCTGCTCTTAAAGACTTGGAAATGCACTTATGAATTCTGGTGACGAGTTGTTCTCTTGGCTACATTTGTTGAACGGACTATTGTAAGTCGCTTTGAACAAAAAACTCTGTTTAATGTCTGTAATGTAAAATGTAATCTAGTCCAACACCCTAACACCCTAGTTCAACACTCAAACATCCTAGACCAACACACTAGTCCAACACCCTAGTCAAACATATTAGTTCAACACCCTAGTCCAACACCCTAGCACCCTAGTCCAACATCCTAGCACCCTAGTCCAACACCCCAACACCCTAGTCCAACACCCTAGCACCCTAGTCCAAAATCCTAGCACCCTAGTCCAACAACCCAACACACTAGTCCAAAACCCTAATCCAACCCCCTAGTTAAACACCCTAACACCCTAGTTCAACACTCTAACATCCTAGACAAACACCCTAGTCCAACATCCTAGCACCATAGTCCAACATCCTAGCATCCTAGTCCAACACCTTAACACTGTAGATCCTGCCCCAGTATTTGAGTGGAAGTAGGGTTGGTGCCACCAGTGATTCACCTTGGATTATCATTGCCGTTGTTCACTGCCGAATTCCCGATGAGTATGTCGGCGCCATTGACCCTGTCTGTTCCGGATTCCTGAGTGAACTGGATCTCTGTCACCCTGTACACGCCGGGCAGCTGGACTCTCCACCATGGTTTCTCCTCAGATTCAGTAGAGGTGCAGCTGCCATGGTTGTAGTTTCCATCGCTGTTCCCATCGATGACGTTGTCAGTCGAACTTACCCCATCTGGGAAGGTTGAAGACTGATTGGCCGTACCGCTCAGGGCCACGTTAATGCGGGATGCAGCTTAACAGAGAGGGAAAACACAGAGTCTGTCAGGTTTCATTCTAGTGTTTTGAAATTGTTTGGATAAGTTGCCATCAGCCCTTCAGAGGGACACATAGAAATACCTGAACATCCTGGTGAGTTCCACAGGTAAACCACAACACCTGGTGTATGAGAAAATACTTTGTAAATACTAAAATAAATAAATGTTTCAGAAGTAATACTACAAATCATTATTCACAACTATTGTACCGATTAAATATTCTATTATAGTGTAATATATTATAAGAGGTAGGAATATTACACATGCTTTGTGTAATATTATCACAAAAATTATCCAGTAGTGATGAGTGGAATACCTACCAATGAACCTGAGGATGAGATCACTGGACCTCATGGTTCTAGAGGAACAACACACTCAGTTACTGACAACAGATAATACTAGTGACTCAGGATACATTTATTTGTATTAATAATCTGATACAAAAGAAACCAATAGATCATTTAAGATGTACCATTACATAATCAATTATTGTTATTATTAATATCAGCAATCAACAATCCTTCAATTGTTTTGATTTCCGATGGGAAGATTGTACTTACCAGCAGAGTCGTGAGGGCCTTCTGGTGTGAAGTGTCTGCATTCAAGACCATATAAACTTGGATTTGCATGAATTAATCAGCTATGCACACATTTTTGCTGGGCTGCTCCAGGCCTGTGGAACGGCCTTATCCTTTAAGGGCACCCTGGACTCTAGGATAGGACTCTAGGACTCTAGGACTCTTAGTGCTTCGGCAGAAAGCACTAAGAGTATTTCGGCAGAAAGTAGAATTTGAAGAACAACAAGTCCTCATCTCTGTGGGATCTTCCCACTTGCCTTCCTCCTAATGTTGAAGTGGGATTCCTTCTGATGTCACACATGTTGGAGGACCTTGTGTGACGGGTGCTATACCAAGGGACTTCTTCACACATCTCATACCTACTCTATATAGTATGCTTTACTCTATAAGTTATTTTATACCTGTTTTTAGTAGTTTTTTAAGTAAACTATTTTTACATATTATTCAACAACTGTAAATTATAGATTACCATGCACTTTACTGCAACATTTGCACTCTGGTTTGATGCCAAAATCTGTACTACTGTGCGGTACACAGACAATAATTTAGAATCTAATCTAATCTAATCTAAAGATGTAGTCACCCCACCTATACCTCGGTCTGCCCCGTGGTTTCTTCCCAGTTGGATGTGCCTGGAAAACCTCCCTCAGGAGGCGACCAGGAAGCATCCTTACTAGATGAACCACCTCAACTGGCTCCTTTCTACGCGAAGGAGCAGCGGCTCTACTCTGAGTCTCTTACCAGCTTCTCACCCTATCCCTAAGGGACATGATCTTCTCACCCTATCCCTAAGGGAGATGATCTTCTCACCGTTTCCCTAAGGGAGATGATCTTCTCACCCTATCCCTAAGGGAGATTATCTTCTTACCCTGTCCCTTAGGGAGATACCAGCCACCCTCCTGAGGAAACTCATTTTGGCCGCTTGTATTCACAATCTGGTCCTTTCGGTCATTACCCATTGTTCATGACCATAGGTGAGGGTAGGAACGAAGACTTATTGGTGGATCAGGCTTTGCCTTCTGGCTCAGCTCTCTTTTGGTTACAACGGTGCGGTAAAGGGCACCCAATACCGCTCCCGCTGCACCTATTCTACTGTCAATCTCACGCTCGTCCCCTCACTCGAGAACAAGACCTGAGATACTTGAACTCCTTCACTTGAGATAAGGACTCCATCCCTACTTGGAGTAGACATCCTTCTTCTGCTAAGAACCATGGCCTCAGATTTAGAGGCGCTGATCCTCATCCCAGCCGCTTCAGCCACATCATCTGCAAACGGCAGCGATTCAATCCTGAGCCCACCACACTGAAACCCCTCCATGACTACGCCTTGAAATCCTGTCCATGAAAATCATAAACAGGATGGGTGACAAAGCGCAGCCCTAGCAGAGGCCAACACCCACTGAGAACAAGCCCGACTTACTGCCGAGAATCCAGACACAGCTCTCGCTTTGGGAGTTCAGAGATTGGACCGAGAAAAGATTCAAGGAAGTCAAATTAAGGATAAAATGCATGTAAATATCTTGCAAATGTCTCATCCTAGGGAAATCCTGTCCTTTCTGAGGGTGATTAAACCTTACACACATACACACACACACACACACACACACACACACTAATATAACACACACACACAAACACACACACACACACTAATACACACACACAATAATACAACACACACATCACTAATAACAAACTAACAATCATTCAATTGTTTTGATTTCCGATGGGAAGATTGTACTTACAAGCAGAATCGGGAGGTCCTTCTGGTGTGAAGTGTCTGCATCCAAGACCAGCTCCAGACCAACTTGTATTTGCATGAATTAATCAGCTATGCACACAGAGAGATGGGAATTTCACCTCTACCCTACGAGGTGAGATGGGAGCCAGGTGAGCTCCAACTGGATGACACTAAAGATACGCTAGTTGAGTTGGAGAGTTCCACCATGACTGATGACTGAGTTTAGGTGTGTGGTTACTAGGGCTGTCAATTTCCTCTATTATCCCATTCGAATTTCATTCATTATTATTTTTTTAAATTCGAATTATATTCGAATATTTAATGGTCAATTTTGACTTATTAATATGTACTATTTATCTATCTACACACACTGTAAAAACGGGCTTATGAATTGCCACTGCCACTATGACATCGTAGTTGACTTGTTTTACATTATGTCCACTAGAGGGCATTTCAGTATTACTAATAAACATGTAATTACCAGGTGATAGCTGTCTTGCTAAGTAAATAAGGATAAAGCTTAGACACAAAATGAATAAAGTTGTCAACTTTAATGAACATTGTCAATAGTTCTCTTCTCGTATGAAACAGAATAACAGTAAGTGCGCTGTTTAAGTGCGCTAACGGTAGAATTAGGCTATAGGCAAGGCCAGGCAATATAGTAACCAACTAGAACTAAACATAAACAAGATTTGGTCTAAAGGTTGTTCGCCAAAAACAAAAACCTCCCGTCTTCCTCATAGCCTCCTTGGCAGGAGTGGTGATCTCCGTCTCCGCACCGCTGGCCGCCATTTTTAGATTGTGCATTAAGAGTGACAAGCGATTTGTTAGGCCTATCACACCTTCGCTAAAGATAGTCAACAATTTAAAAAAAAATATATATTTTTTTTATTTAAAAAACCCATTCGAATTCTAATTTTTACATTCGATTAGTATTCATTTTTTACAAATTCGAATTACATTCGAATACCGAAATTCGTTCCAACAGCCCTAGTGGTTACAGAGGGTTAGTTTAGTTTAGAGATGGTTAGATTATGTGAAGGTAACAGAGGGTAAGTTGAGGTGTTGGGTTACAGAGGGTTAGCTGAGGTGTTAGGTTACAGAGGGTTAGTTTAGGAGTTAGGTTAGAGATGGTTAGTTAAGGTTAGAGATGTTAAGTTTAGGTAACAGAGGGTAAGTTTAAATGTAAGTTTAGCTATGGTTAGTTTAGGTGTTAGGTTACAGAGGGTTACTTTAGGTGTTAGGTTAGAGATGGTTAGTTTAGGTTTAAGTAACAGAGGGTTCATTTAGGTGTTGGGTTAGAGATGGTTAGTTTTGGTGT
>CM051009.1:14419598-14455691 GCA_027704905.1 Muraenolepis orangiensis
CCCTCCCCCTAAAGAAAAGGGGTTCCACCCTATGCTCTAAGCACATGGTACACACAAATAACCTACATTAATACGTACATCAAAATAAACATTGTTTTACCCCTTCACCTATTCCCCTAACCATCCTGCCTCCGCTCTCAGCAACTTAGGGCCCTAGGAAGCAATTTAAGAGAGCGAGAGACAGTAGGGATTGGGGAACAAACGAGAGGGGCAAACAAAAGTATCACATTGGGACCAAATTAGGGTATGCGGGACAGTGCGTCCGCAATTACATTTTGAGACGTCCAAAGAATAGGGCTGTAAAAATAAAGCCCACCTCATCAACCTCTGATTGGGATTTTGTAGGGACTTTAAAAAGGTCAACGGATTATGATCCGTATACGCCACCAGTGGAGTCAACCCTGACCCCCCCCAACTCTGTACAATAAGAGCTCAGCAATGACTTCAACGTTTGATGAAAACGCTCTAAAGCTCCCTGAGACTGGGCATGATACGCTGACGCTTTGTTGTGCTTGATATGTAGTTGCCGGAGAAGTTCTGCAAACATATGTGAAGTGAAATTGGAACCCTGATCACTCTGAATGATTTTGGGTATCCCGAACACAGAAATGAACTGTGTCAGTGCTTTAACAACAGACTTCGTGGTTATTGATCTAAGCGGAAATGCTGCCGGGTATCTGGTCACCTGACACATTACAGTAAGCAAATACAGATGTCCCTGTTTGGACCGCGGTAATGGCCCAACACAGTCAATAATCAAATGTTCGAATGGCTGATCAACAGCAGGAATAGGAGAGAGCGGGGCCGGTTTGATGGTCTGACTCGGCTTCCCAGTTAACTGACACGTGTGACACGTTTTGATATATGCGGAAACATCACGTTTTAAACGGGGCCAAAAACAGTGTCTCAGTGCCCGGTCATACGTTTTCCTCACTCCCTGATGCCCTGCAACATTGTTATGACAAGTCTGCAACACCAATGGACGAAACTTGTATGGTACCACAAACTGAAAAATTGGTTCACCGACGAAAGCATCTCCATGAGGCACCCACTTCCGAAACAATAAACCTCCATGAAGACAATACCCATGCGCCGAGCTACCCATTTCATCAAATGGCACGGCTTTCTCAAACAGCTCTCGTAAAGCTGGATCATTTACCTGCTCTGTAGCCAACTCAGCCTGCGACATGGACTGGAATTGCTCAGGCAGAATCAAACCCACATGAACAGCTTCAACATCTGTCGTCTGGGTAGTACCCCGCGCGTCACACGCTGCTGTCATGGTACGTGTAACGGCACAGGCTGGATACACCATGACACCATCAGACGAAGTGTCTAACAAGGTTGGACTAGGCGATTTTTGGGTGACTACATTTGGGAGAGGCCCATCGGCCCACACTCGCACCCCGGCCAGATTGTTACCCAAAATGATGTCCACCCCATTAACAGGCAACTCAGCACGCACACCTATCTGCACATCACCATTCCCCAAACCTGAAACCAGAGAAATGTTATGCACAGGAACAGGGAAGACAGACATCCCCATCCCTCGGATCAAGATAACATCCCCCGTGTCAGATTCCGTTGAAAAAGGTAACACTGACTCACGCACAAACGAATCAATTGAGCCAGTGTCCCGCAGTATCTTGACCGGCACCTTATCGTCACTGCCCTGTAAAGACACAAAACCATCAGAAAGAAAAGCCCCATACTCTTCCAGGCATTTCTGTCCTATGGTCTTAACAGACGGTACCGATGGCGACACCATCACCTGGGTGAGGGAATTGGCCAGAAGAGCAGGTTTCACCTGTGCTCTAAATCTACCTTTTGATCCAAGAAGTGGGCACTCATCCTTCCAATGTCCAGAACGTCTACAGTAGTTACACGTTTTGACGGACGCCGATGGCTGTCTATCCCGTGCGTCATAATCACTCCTAACGGCATTTTTCTCTGATCCAAACTTTGGACGAGGAGAAAATTTTCCCTGCTATGAGCCTTCTCTGTAACTGAACCATTGAAGTTACTTTTGTGAATTAACACACTCATCAGCAAAAGCTGCTGCCTCACCCGGCGTCTCTGCCCTCTGCTGTGTAATGTAAGTGGCAACATTGTTAGGAACAGAGTTTCTAAACTGCTCTAATATCACCAGATCACAGAGCTTTTCAAAGGTATGGACCTCAGACGCTACACACCAACGGGTAAACTGGGTAATCAAATCCCGTGAAAACTCAAGATGAGACTGTTTGTCTCTTTTTTTCCACGTTCGGAACCGCTGTCTGTAAGCCTCAGGTACAAGTTCGTACACCTTAAGCACCGCAGATTTCACTCGTGCATAGACCTTACAGTCTGCGGGACTCAAAGCGGAGTATGCCTCCTGGGCTCTACCAGTGAGAACACACTGCAACATCATACAACCATCTTCATCACTCCAGTTCCTTGCCTCTGCCAAACGCTCGAATAATGAAAAAAATACATCGGGGTCTTTCTCATTAAATTTGGGAAGCAAGCGCAGATCATGTAAAATGTCTAACGAGGTGGCCGCCCCCCGAGACGGATCACCAGTAACATCAGCAACCTCTGAACCGAGCCACTTTCCCTGCCCGACTAGATCTAGCTTCCTATTCTGCAGTTCTAATTTGGCAAGCTCAGTCTTCTGCTTCATTTCCTCTAAAGCCAGTCTCTGCTTTCCTTCCTCTAAAGCCAACTCCCGTCTCTGCTTGCCTTCTTCTAAAGCCAGTCTCTGCTTTCCTTCTTCTAAAGCCAACTCTTGTCTCTGCTCCAACTGCAGAAGTTCCTTCTGTTGCTCAAAACTGAGAGTTTGTCGTCCAGCTGGCTTGAGAACACCCTTCTCTACCAAATCTGCCTTTAAACTGGTTTTGACAGCCACCTTTGACAGTCTAACAGGTATCTCAATTTCATATTTCTCTGCAATTAACAACAACTGCTCCTTAGTACACTGATCTAACAGTTCTACTGATGGTGACTCTTCAAAGTCATCCACAACAGAGGCCATAGTACACTATTGGTTACAAACAAACAAACCAAACTTATGTTGGGATCATGAAGCGTGATAACCAAGAACAAGACAGTCTGATCAAATGGAACCTCCCCACCCTGACTAACTAAAGATACTAACCAACTATCTAACTAACTCAAACCCTAGTCTTCGTGCCACTACTTGTAGGGGGTACTTATGCAGTAGAACTCTCTGGGCAGAAGAAGCAACTGTTATACAGCCGCCCCTCTGTGCCAGAGATCTGCTCCCGAGAGGACACAAGGCTGACGACACAAGTGCCTGTCTCTACCCACGTTTGCAGCCGCCTAAAGGTCACACCAAGACAAGCCCCCCTATTGGGAACATGCCATCTTAGCCTATCCGGGGATTAATGGTTCCCAAGACGCACAGACTGTCCCATTAAGGTACCAAAACTCCAACGCCTCAACATGAGTAATACCAAAATGTAACCAAACAAATTAACAAACCTCTTGACTACAAGAAATCTGCAGAGAAAGAAAAAAACTGCTACTTTTCCAAATCCCAAACAACCAAACACCCAAGAACAAAGAACAAATCACATGTGGTACTCCCCACAAATAATTAGGCTACAAACCAATGCTAACCAACAGGCTACAAACACTAGCTCCAAACCCTCAGGTCACAGACACTAGTTTAACCAATTAACCTAATTATCCTTTCCAATTAGCCCTTCCAGAATCAGACAGAGCCAAACAAATTGTCCCAACAGGAACTCAAACACAAATGCCAGCCAAATTACCAAACACAAATGCCAGCAAGAATCTAACCACACTAGGCCAAATTACAACAAGCAAAGTCAATTTCAACAAAAGGTCCACCAAACGGACGAGCCCCCAACTTGTCACAAACGGGTCAATTGTGACAAGTAGTGAGTCCACACGTGATAACAGTTGAACAATATAATTTATTCAATCCTATATCTAACCAAAATGAACGATCGACAAACAATGAATATGGATGTATCAGAATCAGTGGTGAATGCGGTGTGTGGATGAGTGAGAAAGTGTTGTGTGGTGCGGGTGGTGTAAGTATTAGTATTATATATCCAAGGATCAAAAGTGGGTGCTGGATAACCTGTTCCTGGGAGTGGAGAAGCAGACAGAGGGGATTAGACAAGGAAACCTAAATAGTCCATGTGCAGACAGCTCTCACTGCCCAGGTGCGGCCAATTGGGCTAACGACCCACCCACTCCACCATGCTCTCTGAGTCAGCAGACTCACCCACTAGCAGGTAGAGTGGGGGTCGTCACAACACCAAAACTAACCATCTCTAACCCAACACCTAAATGAACCCTCTGTTACTTAAACCTAAACTAACCATCTCTAACCTAACACCTAAAGTAACCCTCTGTAACCTAACACCTAAACTAACCATAGCTAAACTTACATTTAAACTTACCCTCTGTTACCTAAACTTAACATCTCTAACCTTAACTAACCATCTCTAACCTAACTCCTAAACTAACCCTCTGTAACCTAACACCTCAGCTAACCCTCTGTAACCCAACACCTCAACTACCCTCTGTTACCTTCACATAATCTAACCATCTCTAAACTAAACTAACCCTCTGTAACCACACACCTAAACTCAGTCATCAGTCATGGTGGAACTCTCCAACTCAACTAGCGTATCTTTAGTGTCATCCAGTTGGAGCTCACCTGGCTCCCATCTCACCTCGTAGGGTAGAGGTGACATTCCCATCTCTCTGTGTGCATAGCTGATTAATTCATGCAAATACAAGTTGGTCTGGAGCTGGTCTTGGATGCAGACACTTCACACCAGAAGGACCTCCCGATTCTGCTTGTAAGTACAATCTTCCCATCGGAAATCAAAACAATTGAATGATTGTTAGTTTGTTATTAGTGATGTGTGTGTATGTTGTATTAGTGTGTGGTGTATAGTGTGTGTGTGTGTGTGTGTGTGTGTGTGTGTGTGTGTTTGTGTGTGTGTATATTAGTGTGTGTGTGTGTATGTGTGTAAGGTTTAATCACCCTCAGAAAGGACAGGATTTCCCTAGGATGAGACATTTGCAAGATATTTACATGCATTTTATCCTTAATTTGACTTCCTTGAATCTTTTCTCGGTCCGATCTCTGAACTCCCAAAGCGAGAGCTGTGTCTGGATTCTCGGCAGTAAGTCGGGCCTGTTCTCAGTGGGTGTTGGCCTCTGCTAGGGCTGCGCTTTGTCACCCATCCTGTTTATGATTTTCATGGACAGGATTTCAAGGCGTAGTCATGGAGGGGTTTCAGTGTGGTGGGCTCAGGATTGAATCGCTGCCGTTTGCAGATGATGTGGCTGAAGCGGCTGGGATGAGGATCAGCGCCTCTAAATCTGAGGCCATGGTTCTTAGCAGGAAACCGGTGGATGTCTACTCCAAGTAGGGATGGAGTCCTTATCTCAAGTGAAGGAGTTCAAGTATCTCATGTCTTGTTCTCGAGTGAGGGGACGAGCGTGAGATTGACTGGAGAATAGGTGCAGCGGGAGCGGTATTGGGTGCCCTTTACCGCACCGTTGTAACCAAAAGAGAGCTGAGCCAGAAGGCAAAGCCTGATCCACCAATAAGTCTTCGTTCCTACCCTCACCTATGGTCATGAGCAATGGGAAATGACCGAAAGGACCAGATCGCGAATACATGCGGCCAAAATGAGTTTCCTCAGGAGGGTGGCTGGTATCTCCCTAAGGGACAGGGTAAGAAGATAATCTCCCTTAGGGATAGGGTGAGAAGATCATCTCCCTTAGGGAAACGGTGAGAAGATCATCTCCCTTAGGGATAGGGTGAGAAGATCATCTCCCTTAGGGATAGGGTGAGAAGATCATCTCCCTTAGGGATAGGGTGAGAAGATCATCTCCCTTAGGGATAGGGTGAGAAGATCATCTCCCTTAGGGATAAGGTGAGAAGATCATCTCCCTTAGAGATAGGGTGAGAAGATCATCTCCCTTAGGGATAGGGTGAGAAGATCATCTCCCTTAGGGATAAGGTGAGAAGATCATGTCCCTTAGGGATAGGGTGAGAAGCTGGTAAGAGACTCAGAGTAGAGCCGCTGCTCCTTCGCGTAGAAAGGAGCCAGTTGAGGTGGTTCATCTAGTAAGGATGCTTCCTGGTCGCCTCCTGAGGGAGGTTTTCCAGGCACATCCAACTGGGAAGAAACCACGGGGCAGACCGAGGTATAGGTGGGGAGAATACATCTTTAGATTAGATTAGATTAGATTCGAAATGATTGTCTGTGTACCGCACAAGTACAGATTTTGGCATCAAACCAGAGTGCAAATGTTGCAGTAAAGTGCATGGTAATCTATAATTTACAGTTGTTGAATAATATGTAAAAATAGTTACTAAACTAAAAAAAAACTACTAAAAACAGGTATAAAATAACTTATAGGGTAAAGTATACTATATAGAGTAGGTATGAGATGTGTGAAGAAGTCCCTTGGTATAGCACCCGTCACACAAGGTCCTCCAACATGTGTGACATCAGAAGGAATCCCACTTCAACATTAGGAGGAAGGCAAGTGGGAAGATCCCACAGAGATGAGGACTTGTTGTTCTTTGTTTATTTGAATACTAGTTTCTGTAGTACTTTTTAGTTTTAATTGCTCATTCCACACAAATACTTATTTTTGTCCCAGTAGTTATAGTGATAAAAGTTTATTCCACCCAAATTCTACTTTCTGCCGAAATACTTGTGCTACAAAGTTTAAAACATAGCGAACAAACACATAATATGACTCAGAATAGTAAGCACTAAGAGTCCTAGAGTCCTAGAGTCCTAGAGTCCTATCCTAGAGTCCAGGGTGCCCTTAAAGGACAAGGCCGTTCCACAGGCCTGGAGCAGCCCAGCAAAATGTGTGCATAGCTGATTAATTCATGCAAATCCAAGTTGATATGGTCTTGAATGCAGACACTTCACACCAGAAGGACCTCACGACTCTGCTGGTAAGCACAATCTTCCCATCGGAAATCAAAACAATTGAAGGATTGTTGATTGCTGATATTAATAATAACAATAATTGATTATGTAATGGTACATCTTAAATGATCTATTGGTTTCTTTTGTATCAGATTATTAATACAAATAAATGTATCCCGAGTCACTAGAATTATCTGTTGTCAGTAACTGAGCGTGTTGTTCCTCTAGAACCATGAGGTCCAGTGATCTCATCCAGGTTCATTGGTAGGTATTCCACTCATCACTACTGGATAATTTTTGTGATAATATTACACAAAGCATGTGTAATATTCCTACCTCTTATAATATATTACACTATAATAGAATATTTAATCAGTACAATAGTTGTGAATAATGATTTGTAGTATTACTTCTGAAACATTTATTTATTTTAGTATTTACAAAGTATTTTCTCATACACCAGGTGACAGAGATCCAGTTCACTCAGGAATCCGGAACAGACAGGGTCAATGGCGCCGACATACTCATCGGGAATTCGGCAGTGAACAACGGCAATGATAATCCAAGGTGAATCACTGGTGGCACCAACCCTACTTCCACTCAAATACTGAGGCAGGATCTACAGTGTTAGGGTGTTGGACTAGGATGCTAGGATGTTGGACTATGGTGCTAGGATGTTGGACTAGGGTGTTTGTCTAGGATGTTAGAGTGTTGAACTAGGGTGTTAGGGTGTTTGACTAGGGGGTTGGATTAGGGTTTTGGACTAGTGTGTTGGGTTGTTGGACTAGGGTGAAAGGGTGTTGGACTAGGGTGCTAGGATTTTGGACTAGGGTGCTAGGGTGTTGGGGTGTTGGACTAGGGTGCTAGGATGTTGGACTAGGGTGCTAGGGTGTTGGACTAGGGTGTTGAACTAATATGTTTGACTAGGGTGTTGGACTAGTGTGTTGCTCTAGGATGTTTGAGTGTTGAACTAGGGTGTTAGGGTGTTGGACTAGATTACATTTTACATTACAGACATTAAACAGACTTTTTTGTTCAAAGCGACTTACAATAGTCCGTTCAACAAATGTAGCCAAGAGAACAACTCGTCACCAGAATTCATAAGTGCATTTCCAAGTCTTTAAGAGCAGAACCAGTGCTGAGGTAAAAGTACAATAAGTTGGCTAACAAAAGAACAAAATAACTAACAAGCAAACTATCACATAACCACTAGAGCTAGTTAGACACACGTGCTAAAAAGAAGGATCCGGGTATTGCTTACTAAAGAGGTGAAAGGTTTTCAGCTTTTCAGCAACTCTGTTGTCCTGACATCAGCGGAGAGTTCATTCCACCACTGTGGGGCCAGGACTGAGAAGAGCTGGCCCTCAGGGGCCATAGAGCGATGGGGCCAGCAGACACCCCAGGTAGCAGAGCGTAGTGGACGGGCTGGGATTTTAGTCTTGACCATAACCTGGAGGTAGGAAGGAGCTGTTCCTTACACTGCCCTGTAGACTAGCTAGTTGAACTGGATGGAGCAGCTACAGGTAGCCAGTTTAGAGACCGGAGAAGGGTAGATGTATGTTAGAACTCGGGTTGGTTAAACACCAGACAAGCTTTCTAAACAAGCTCCAGGGGTCTGATGGCAGAAGCTGGGGCGCCAGCAAGGAGGGAGTTGTACTAGTCCAGACAGGAGATGACAAGAGCTTGGATGAACACCTGAACTGCCTTGTCAGTAAGGAAGGGCCAAATCCTCCTGATGTTGTAGAGGAAGAATCTGTAGGAGCGTGTCACAGATGCAATGTTTGCCAAGAACAAGACTTGATCATCCAGGGTCACACCCAGATTCCTCGCAGTCCGAGTAGGCATCAACACAGCATCACCGATGGTGATGGCCAGGTCTTGGTGTGACAGACCAGCTCCGATAATAATAATAATAATAATAATAATAATAATAATTCTTTGTATTTTAGGTGCCTTTCATGACACCCATGGGCACTGTACAATTTTTAAATAAAGAGGCAACAGAACATGATAAAAACACAAAGACATTTTGGTGGGGAGCACTAAAGTGAGTAGGCTGATTTGAACAGGTGGGTTTAGTTGGGATTTGAATATGGTAATCGTGTCAGACTGTGAGATGTGCGGGGGGAATGAGTTCCAGAGTCTGGGAGCAGTGCAGCTAAAAGCCCAATCCCCATGGTGACGAGGCATGGGGTGGGGTGGGGATGGTTAGCAGACCAGCAGAGGATGAGCGGAGGGAGCGAAATGGGGTGGACTCCTGAAGAAGGTCAGCCAGATAGGGGGGACAGGTTATGTAGGGCTTTGTAAGTGAGCAGTAGGGCTTCAGTGTTCTGTTGGATTTGAAGTTTATTGATGAGTTTGGTGGGAATGCCTGAGAGGATGGCATTACAGTAGTCGATGCAGGATGTGACAAATGCGTGGACCAGGACTTCAGTGTTAGATTGAGACAGGGTTGGATGGATGGAGTCTGGAGATGTTGCATATGTGGAATAAAGCAGTCTGGGTGATGTTATTTATGTGAGGTTTAAAGGAAAGAGAGCTGTCGAGGATGACACCAAGGCTCTTAACTTGGCCGGAGAAGGGAAAGGAGTAACCATCAATGATGGAAGTTGGAGGCAGGGGAGGATGGAGTTTTGGAGAGGGTGGTTTAATGCCAACGAGCAAGACTTTGGTTTTGCCTGCTGTTGAGATTCAGGAAGTTGCTGCTCTTCCAGCTCCTGGAGGCAGTTGGTGAGAGAGGTTGGGTTTGCTGGAAATGTAAACCTGTGGATCATCGGCGTAGCAGTGGAAATGGACATTATGATTACGGAGGATAGTGCAAAGGGAGTAGGTAAATAATGAACAGGAGTGGACCCAGTACTGACCCCTGAGGGACACCATGTGAGACAGTGGAACTGCTTGACCGTTGGGACCGGTGGGAGTCGGACATATTGTTTTCAGTCTGTGAGGTAGGAAGACAACCATGAAAGTGCAGTACCAGAGATCCCAATGTCAGCCAGGCGTTTGATGAGTAGTGGGTGGGAGATGGTGTCAAAGGCAGCTGTGAGGTCGAGAAGGATGAGGATGGTGAGCAGTCCAGAGTCAGCTGCATGGAGTAGGTTTTTGGGGATTTTTTCCAGGGATGTTTCGGTGCTGTGTTTAGAGCGGAAACCAGATTGGAAGGGTTCATGTAGGTTGTTTTTGTCAAGGTGTTACTGAAGTTGGCCAGCAAACACTCTTTCAAGGGGAGATGAAGGAGAGGTAAGAGATGGGCCTGCAGAGCTCTTATTTTAGATAGGGGGACAATTACCTCAAAGAGCACAGATTTATGGTCAGAGATGGGGAACTTAGCATCAGTGAGGTTAAAATGAGTGATACCGGTGCAGCAGACTAGGTCTAGTATGTGACTGAGAATTCAGTGAGGTAAACAGCTCAGGGCTTTGGTGGTCTGTAGATAGTCACAATAATGGTAGGTTCAGAGCCTGTGAGTTTGATTGAGTGCCAGGCACTCAAAAGAGGAGTGATGAAGGACGGTGACAGCAGTGAGTTTCATGTCTTTGCGGTAAAGGACAGCAAGACCCCCACCACTTCCAGTAGCACGGGGTTCAAATACATAAGTAAAGCCAGGAGGGAGCGCTTCATTTAGCTGTGAGAAATAACTTTGCTGCTGCCAGGTCTCAGTGAGGCATAGCAAGTCAAGTTTGTTGTCAAGAATAAACTCGCAAACAAGCAGGGCCTTGCTAGTAAGGGATCTGATATTGTGAAGAGACCATTTTTAACAGTCAAGAGGTGCATATCTGCGTGCTTTTTGCAGGGGGAATAGCACAGTGTGACGGACACCTCGAGTGGCGGAGCGAGGGGGGCAGACAGAAAACAGCGGGTGTTTTGGTTTGTGTCCTTTTGTGATCCATGGTGTACATATCTGGGACGTTTGAGGATGCAAGCAGAGCTGGAGGGATCATGAAGTGGGACCGGAGACACAGCAGCTCCATGGCGGAGTATTTCAGCTGCGGGGCGGCGTCAGTGACTGTGACCAAAAGATGAGCCTGCTGAACATCAGGGTGAAGAGACGTAAGTCAGGGTGCAGTTCAGCGTTATTGTAGTCCGGGTGATGGTTAGGAGATAGCAGAACCAGGATAGAGAAGCGATAGACAGTGTGTCGAGTGCCGGGCAGGGAAACCAAACACACGCCCGTGGCTGAGTAGCAGCCACGGGCGGCAGCATATTTCCAGTGGCCCTTCCTCTCCGATCGACTACTACTTTCTGAGTGAACATCAACGTTCTCCCAATTCTGATACCTAGCATCACCAAGTCAAGTCAAGTCAAGTTTATTGTCACTTCACAGTTTACAGTTTAGTATAAAGCAGTGATGTGAAAATCTTGTGTGCAATACCCGACGACAGACAGCAGTTATAAAATAAGATAAAAATAGATAAAAATTGAATAAAAATAGAATAAAGAATATAAAATAAAAATTAAAAATGCAATTTATAAAATGCAAAAATCAGCACAGAAAAGAGCAATATGTATATATAAATCAATGTAATAAAATATACATTGTTATATGTTATACGCCCTTGTTCAGCAGCCTGATGGCCTGACTGTGGAAGCTATCTCTAAGCCTATTTGTACGACACTTGATACTGCGGTATCGCCTGCCTGACGGTAATAGTGAGTACAGTTCGTGGCTGGGGTGGGCAATGTCTTTTATAATTTGTTTGGCCTTGGCCACGCACCGCTGGTTGTAAATGTCCAGGAGGGAGGGGAGCTCACCTCCAACGATATACTGGGCCGTCCGCACCACCCTTTGAAGCGCTCTGCGCTCGAGTGCAGTGCAGTTCTCGTACCAGGCGGTGATACACCCTGGAAGAACACTCTCGATGGTGCCGTTGTAGAATGTTTTCAGGATGCGGGGGCCCATGCTGAATTTCTTCAGACGCCTGAGAAAATACAGGCGTTGTTGGGCCCTTTTCACCACGTGTGTGGTGTGCGTGGACCATGTGAGGTCCTCGGAGATGTGCACGCCGAGGAACTTGAAGCTGCTGACCCTCTCTACTGCAACGCCGTCGATGGAGATAGGGCTGTGCTCTCCCCTCTGCCTCCTGAAGTCCACGATCAGCTCCTTGGTCTTCTTGACGTTGAGGGCGAGGCTGTTCTCCTGGCACCACTGCTCCAGCGATCCGACCTCCTCCCTGTAGGCTGTCTCGTCGTCGCCGGCGATCAGGCCCATCACTGTCGTGTCGTCAGCAAACTTGACGATGACGTTGGAGCTGTGCATAGCCATGCAGTCGTGGGTGTAGAGGGAGTAGAGGAGAGGGCTCAGCACGCATCCCTGGGGGGCTCCCGTGTTGAGGGTCAGTGGCTCTGATGTGGTGCTGCCCATCCTCACCACCTGGCGGCGGTCCGACAGGAGGTCCAGTATCCAGCTGCACATGGATGGGGGTACGCCTAGACCTCTCAGCTTGGTGTCGAGCTTGGCAGGAACTATTGTGTTGAATGCTGAGCTGTAGTCCACAAACAGCATTCGCACATAACAGTTCTTTCCCTCCAGGTGGGAAAGGGCAGTGTGGAGGGCCATGGCAATTGCGTCGTCCGTGGATCTATTTTGACGATATGCAAATTGCCATGGGTCCAGCGTGGTAGGTAACACGGAGCAAATAAAGTCCTTGACCAACCTCTCGAAGCATTTGCTAACGATCGAGATGAGGGCCACAGGTCTGTAGTCATTCAGGCATGTTACCTTGGTTTGTTTAGGGACAGGCACGATGGTGGATATCTTGAAGACCGCGGGGACAACAGCCTGGGACAGGGAGAGGTTGAAGATGTCTGCAAAGACTCCTGCCAACTGGTCTGCGCATGCTCTGAGGACGCGGCCCGGGATGTCGTCGGGGCCTGCCGCCTTACGGATGTTCAGCCGCTTAAAGGTGCGGCGCACATCCGCCTCCGAGATGCGCAGCTGGCTGGTCTCCTCAGTCGGTGCTGGCTTCGGCGGGCTGCCGTTTACGTCGAACCGAGCAAAAAATGTATTTAGCTCTCCTGGGAGGGAGGTAGAGGAGTTCTCTACACAACTGGTTCTCCCTCTGAAGTTCGTTATCGTCTGCAGCCCCTGCCACATACCCCTCGCATCGTGGTTCTTGAATTTATCTTCCACTCCACTCCCGCTTGGCAGTGACGATGGTCTTACGGAGGTCGTAACGGGCTCTCGTATATTCCTCCGTATTCCCGGAACCAAAGGCGGCGTTACGCGCATGTAGGGCAGCGCGAACATCGCCGTTAATCCACGGTTTCTGGTTGGGATATATCCGAACCGACTTGGTCGGAACAACGTCATCTATGCACTTCTTGATGAACCCGGTGACCGACGACGCGTACTCGTTGATGTTATTGTCCGAGGCAACGCGGAACATGTGCCAGTCAGCGTGATCAAAACAATCCTGCAGCGTAGAGTCTGATTGGTCCGACCAGCATTGGACCTCCCTCACAGCGATCGGTTGCTGCTTCAGTCTCTGCCTATAGGCGGGGAGTAGCTGGATAGAGCGGTGATCTGATTTGCCGAACGGTGGGCGGAGGAGGGCCTTGTAGCCATCACGGAAGGGAGTGTAGCAGTGGTCGAGGATCCGCTCGCCCCGTGTGTTGCTCTTTATGTGTTGGTAGAACTTCGGGAGAACCTTCTTCAGCTTCGCCTTGTTGAAGTCCCCCGCCACGATGAGAGCAGCCTCGGGGTGTGCCGACTCCTGTTCGCTGATAGCCCCGTACAGTTCCTTCAGCGCTGTGTCCGTGTTGGCTTGTGGGGGAATGTAAACAGCGGTCACGGTTACCGCTGTAAACTCCCGAGGTAGCCAGTGTGGACGGCACATAAGCATCAGGTACTCCAGGTCCGGGGAACAGAAAGACTTGAGGGGATGTACATGACTTTGGTTGCACCAAGATCTGTTTATCATGAGACATACCCCCCCTCCGCGATCTTTACCGGAGAGAGCCTTTGTTCTGTCCGCCCGGTGTACGGAAAATCCCGTCGGCTCGATAGCTGCGTCGGTTACCCCCTCCGACATCCATGTCTCCGTAAGGCAGATGATACAGTTGTCCTTAGTTTCCCGGTGGAATTGAATACGAGCCTGTAGTTCGCTTAACTTATTGTCCAGAGACTGTACATTAGCCAGTAGAATGGTGGGTATTGGGGGGCGATCGGATCGACGTCTCAGCCTGACTAGCACGCCGGCTCGAGTCGAAAGAATGAAAAAACTCCGGTAGGCGGCGAGCGACTGTCGATCTGATCTCCCGAAGTGTGCAAAAGTTATAAGTGAACTTGCTGCTAACTTCCTGAACTAAAATAGTTGCGATAAAAAGAATAAATAACAAAAAACTGCGTCGTCGTGCGGGAGTTCGCGACACGGCAGCCATCTCGTACGGCGCCATACTCCATCCAGCTACCGTAACAGTAACTCTCTGTCTCTTGTCCTCAGGTGTGCCATCATCATCAATGACCCAGGCAGCCAGACTCAGACTGTTCAGTGCCAGGGAATGGAGGGACGCTTTATCAACTTCTACAGGTCCTGTGGAACAGCTGACCATTTCTCGTTGTGTGAGGTCAAAGTGTACGGAGGTAAGAAGACATTCCAACATTAAACAATGTCATCAAAGTGGGATGGGTCTGCAACTTTTTTTCATCATTGGTTAACTGTGAAATTCTATTGGTGCTGTCCCAAGCCTCAAAAAGATACGTAACCATTAGGAAGCATTCTCAGGGCTGTCTTTTGTTTCCCCAGAGTTAGTTTCTCCTCCCTCTGTCAGCATTGTGGAGAAAGGGAGGAACCTCACACTGGTGGGAAAGAGGCTGAGCTGGTCGGACGCCCTGCTCTACTGCAGAGACTTTCACTGGGACCTGCTGAGCCTCAGGGGTCCAGAGGACCAGGAGACCATGGATGAGCTGGTAGCTGGTGCCCCCTTCCCACTGACCGGCCACCTCTGGGTGGGCCTGCGCAGGTACCGGCCAAAACACATGTTCTGCATGTACCTCGGTGGCTGAGGTACCTCTCAGAAGTGTGCCATTATTCTTCCACCCAGGTAACTCTGTCAATGTGGGTAGGTCCATTTTGGGAACCTCCTGGTATTGGATGTCCGGTGACCCAATGGACTCCCCACCCGATGGGAGCAAGCCTCCCACCAGTCCAGCCCCTGTGGGGGCGTGTCCAGTAAGGTCCCTTCCACATGGGGGCAACGCTCTTGTGAAGACCATCTTCATTTCATGTGCTCTACAGGTTGGTGTCCAGCCTATAGCGCCATTATCAGGTCCTTATCAAGCCTGCACCACTTCCATCAACCTTCTTGTTTGTCCATCTCTGCAGGTCCCACAGAGGGAGTGAACAAGGTGCACTTCTATAGTTCAACAAAGAGAAACAAACTAGTTGTTGATAGCTTGGACTGATAGCCTCTGAAGGCATTAGCTCAAACTGGTCTGTGCTGGCAGGTTCCCACCTAGCATTTTGTTGTTGTGTACATTTTTAGCCTGTTTGATGTACTTGTTGACATTTTCCTGTAGTGGGTTGGTCACTCTGTGGTTATTTGACGTCTTTACATCCTGTCGTCCATCACTTTAAGGTGAGATTTGTCTCCTGTGTGGCTGAGCCAGGAAGATCCCTGTAAAGTCGCTTTGGATAAAAGCGTCTGCCAAATGCCCTAAATGTAAATGTAAATGTAAATGTAAAGCCAGGAGTGTACTAGATGAAATCTGCACTATATTCCTAATATGACGCCTTAGCCCCTAGCCTGGATGATTTGATGTGGATTCATTTCTATAAATGTAGAGGTTACATTAACTCCATTGGAATATTATGTCCATTATCTATGTTGTTAATGAAATAAGAAAATATGAAACTATTGTCCTGGTTATTAATAAGCCCAATAAATCAGAGGTCTTCAACCCGGGTCTATCTATGACTGTATACTTCTAGCCTAGCAGTACTGTGTGTAGTACTAGTAGTACTGTGTGTAGTATACCAGGGGTCTTCAACACTGGTCTATCTATGACTGTATACTACTAGCAGTACTGTATGTAGTAGTAGAAGTACTGTGTGTAGTATACCAGGGCACTTCAACCCGGGTCTCTCTCTTCAACCATCTCTAACCTAAACTAACCATCTGTAACCTAACACCTAAACTAACCATCTCTAACCTAACACCTAAACTAACCATCTGTAACCTAACACCTAAACTAACCATCTCTAACCTAACACCTAAACTATCTATTTCTGATCTAACACCAAAACTAACCATCTCTAACCCAACACCTAAATGAACCCTCTGTTACTTAAACCTAAACTAACCATCTGTAACCTAACACCTAAACTAACCATCTGTAACCTAACACCTCAGCTAACCCTCTGTAACCCAACACCTCAACTTACCCTCTGTTACCTTCACATAATCTAACCATCTCTTACCTAACACCTAAACTAACCATCTCTAAACTAAACTAACCCTCTGTAACCACACACCTAAACTCAGTCATCAGTCATGGTGGAACTCTCCAACTCAACTAGCGTATCTTTAGTGTCATCCAGTTGGAGCTCACCTGGCTCCCATCTCACCTCGTAGGGTAGAGGTGACATTCCCATCTCTCTGTGTGCATAGCTGATTAATTCATGCAAATCCAAGTGTGTGTGTGTGTGTGTGTGTGTGTGTGTGTGTGTGTGTGTGTGTTATATTAGTGTTTGTGTGAGTGTATTAGTGTGTGTGTGTGTGTGTGTGTCTATGTGTGTAAGGTTTAATCACCCTCAGAAAGGACAGGATTTCCATAGGATGAGACATTTGCAAGATATTTACATGCATTTTATCCTTAATTTGACTTTCTTGAATCTTTTCTCGGTCCGATCTCTGAACTCCCAAAGCGAGAGCTGTGTCTGGATTCTCGGCAGTAAATCGGGCTTGTTCTCAGTGGGTGTTGGCCTCCGCTAGGGCTGCGCTTTGTCACCCATCCTGTTTATGATTTTCATGGACAGGATTTCAAGAAGTAGTCATGGAGGGGTTTCAGTGTGGTGGGCTCAGGATTGAATCGCTGCTGTTTGCAGATGATGTGGCTGAAGCGGCTGGGATGAGGATCAGCCCCTCTAAATCTGAGGCCATTGTTCTTAGAAGGAAACCGGTGGATGTCCACTCCAAGTAGGGACAATAAGTACTCCCTCCTTATCCCAAGTGAAGGAGTTCAAGTATCTCAGGTCTTCTTCTCGAGTGAGGGGAGGATGGAGCGTGAGATTGACAGAGAATAGGAGAATAGGTGCAGCGGGAGCGGTATTGGGTGCCCTTTACCGCACCGTTGTAACCAAAAGAGAGCTGAGCCAGAAGGCAAAGCCTGATCCACCAATTAGTCTTCGTTCCTACCCTCACCTATGGTCATGAACAATGGGTAATGACCGAAAGGACCAGATCACGATTACAAGCGGCCAAAATGAGTTTCCTCAGGAGGGTGGCTGGTATCTCCCTAACGGACAGGGTGAGAAGATCATCTCCCTTAGGGATAGGGTGAGAAGATCATCTCCCTTAGGGATAGGGTGAGAGGATCATCTCCCTTAGAGATAGGGTGAGAAGATCATCTCCCTTAGGGATAGGGTGAGAAGATCATCTCCCTTAGGGATAGGGTGAGAAGATCATCTCCCTTAGGGATAAAGTGAGAAGATCATGTCCCTTAGGGATAGGGTGAGAAGCTGGTAAGAGACTCGGAGCAGAGCCACTGCTCCTTCGTGTAGAAAGGAGCCAGTTGAGGTGGTTCATCTAGTAAGGATGCTTCCTGGTCGCCTCCCGAGGGAGGTTTTCCAGGCACATCCAACTGGGAAGAGACCACGGGGCAGACCAAGGTATAGGTGGGGTGACTACATCTTTAGATTAGATTAGATTAGATTCTAATTTATTGTCTGTGTACTGCACAAGTACAGTACAACAAAAGGATTTTGGCATCAAACCAGAGTGCAAATGTTGTCGTGCATGGTAATCTATAATTTACAGTTAATATGTAAAAACAGTCTACTACAAAAAAATACTAAAAACAGGTATAAAATAACTTATAGAGTAAAGTATAGTATATAGAGTAGGTATGAGATGTGTGCAGAATTATAGGTATATATGTACAAGGTAAGTATACAAGTAACAGGTAGTGGGCAGGGGTATGCAGTTGTATCAAAACATAAATATATATACATGTATATACAGCAGGTAATAAGCAGGGGTGTGTAGTTATATCAGCAGTTGACGATTAATATAATGTACGTAAACATTTTCAAATGTACATGAAACGACCCTCTGGATGAAAGCCATCCAGAGGGTCGTGAGGACGGCAGAGAAGATCATCGGGTGTGAACTTCCATGCATTGAGGAGATCTGTAGGACCAGATGTCGGAAGAAGGCCATGTCCATCATAAAGGACTGCAATCACCCTGGGCTCCATCTATTCTCCCCCTACTGAATGGTCCCCGGTTCCTCAGCATCCGTACAGCAAGGACTAGCAGGTTTAAGGACAGTTTTTATCCACAGGCAGTGACCTACTGAACTGCTAGGAGTGCTGCCACTTTCACTATCATAACTTTTTATTAACATTACAGTGTCATACTTTGCTGGACTTTCTGGACTCATCACTATCTGTTTGTGGTGGGTAATGTTTATTGCAGGGAGGGGTAATCCAACCATGCATTGGGCGGTTTTCACCACCCTCTGCAGCATTTTTCGGTCGGAAACAGTGCAGTTGCCGTACCGCACTGTGATGCAGTTGGTGAGAATGCTTTCGGCACACCGTTAAAAGTTCACCAGAATCTGAGGTGACAGGTGGGCTTTATATGGGTATATTGACTGTGTTATATGGGTATATTGACTGTGTTTATATGGTATATTGACTGAGGGGACAGGTGGGATTTCCTCAGCCTCCTCAGGAAGAAGAGACGCTGGTGAGCCTTCTTGACCAGTGAGGCCGTGTTGAAGGACCAGGAGAGGTCCTCGGAGATGTGGACCCCCAGTCATTTGAAGCTGGAGACACACTCGACCTCCGCCCCATTGATGAGGATGGGAGCGTATCTCCACGCTGGCCTGTAAACACCTCAGGATCCTCCAGTCAGAGCTAGTCAATGTTGCCAGGAAGAGGGAAGTTTGGAGTCCCCTGCTAGAGCTGCTACCTCTGTGACCCGACCACGATAAGCGGTAGACAATGGATGGATGGATTCCTTTCTCTCTCTCTCAGGTCGTTAGCTTGACCTTGACCATGTGAACAAAACTCAACACCTGCTCTGTATGTCTGGAACTTGTTTTCCACTGCAGCCATTAGAATAAAACTCACCCATGTGAGGATAAAACCACCCAGGAACCTGTTTCTCCCCACATCAAGGAGTGGAAGTCAGACCAGTGGGAACGCTAGTCCCTTGGTATAGCACCCGTCACACAAGGTCCTCCAACATGTGTGACATCAGAAGGAATCCCACTTCAACATTAGGAGGAAGGCAAGTGGGAAGATCCCACAGAGATGAGGACTTGTTGTTCTTTGTTTATTTGAATACTAGTTTCTGTAGTACTTTTTAGTTTAAATTGCTCATTCCACACAAATACTACTTTTAGCGAAAAAACACATAATATGACTAAGAATAGTAAGCACTAATATTACCATAAAAAGGCCTTTCTAAATAAAAAGGTTTTTAGTTTTGAAAGAGTCGTTCCACATGCCTGGAGCAGCCCCGCCCCCATGGGGAATCAGCTGTTGGCAGATCTGAGGAGGAAGGAGTTCTTGTAGATAAGGAGGTGCAGAACCATTTATGCGTTGTGTGTAAGTAACAGGGATTAGAAGTAGATCCTGAATGAGACCAGAAGCCAGTGCAATGAAAACAGAGTCAGTGTTATATGCTCATGTTTACTGGCAGCACTTTTTTAAATGTACTGCATCTTATGGATTTAACCTCTGTAACCAAACACCTAAACTAACCATCTCTAACCTAACACCTAAACCAACCCTCTGTAACCTAACACCTAAACAAACCATTTCTAACCTAACACCTAAACTAACCATCTCTAACCGAAATTAACCCTCTATAACCTAACACCTAAACTCAGTCATCAGTCATGGTGGAACTCTCCAACTCAACTAGCGTATCTTTAGTGTCATCCAGTTGGAGCTCACCTGGCTCCCATCTCACCTCGTAGGGTAGAGGTGACATTCCCATCTCTCTGTGTGCATAGCTGATTAATTCATGCAAATCCAAGTTGGTCTGGAGCTGGACTTGGATGCAGACACTTCACACCAGAAGGACCTCCCGACTCTGCTAGTAAGTACAATCTTCCCTTCAGAAATCAAAACAATTGAAGGATTGTTGGTTGCTGATAAAAATAATTATAATGGTTTATTATTTAATTATACATCTTAAATGTTGTTAATATAAATAAATATATCCCGAGTCGCTAGTATTATCTGTTGTCAGTAACTGAGTGTGTTGTTCCTCTAGAACCATGAGGTCCAGTGATCTCATCCTCAGGTTCATTGGTAGGTATTCCACTCATCACTACTCGATCCTTTTTGTGATAATATTACACAAAGCATGTGTAATATTCCTACCTCTTATAATATATTAGACTATAACATAATATTGAATCGGTACAATAGTTGGGAATAATGATTTGTAGTATTTCTTCTGAAATTTTTTTTATTTGAGTATTTATAAAGTATTTTCTCATACACCAGGTGTTGTGGTTCACCTGTGGAACTCACCAGGATGTTCAGGTATTTCTATGTGTCCCATTGAAGGGCTGATGGCAACTTATCCAAACTATTTCAAAACACTAGAATGAAACCTGACAGACTCTGTGGTTTCCCTCTCTGTTAAGCTGCATCCCGCATTAACGTGGCCCTGAGCGGTACGGCCACTCAGTCTTCAACCTACTCAGATCGTTCGGCTGACAAATCCATCGATGGGAACAGCGACTCAATGTACTCCCATGGCAGCTGCTCCGTTACTGAATCTGAGGAGAAACCATGGTGGAGAGTCCAGCTGCCCGCCGTGTACAGGGTGACAGAGATCCAGTTCACTAAGGAATCCGGAACAGACAGGGTCAATGGCGCCGACATACTCATCGGGAATTCGGCAGTGAACAACGGCAATGATAATCCAAGGTGAATCACTGGTGGCACCAACCCTACTTCCACTCAAATACTGGGGCAGGATCTACAGTGTTAGGGTGTTGGACTAGGGTGCTAGGATGTTAGGATGTCAGCTCTTCTCGGTCAGCACCAGGTTCTTTGAGGGTTGGTGTTATTTCAGCAGTGTTGAGGTTTGGCGGTACAGTTCCAGTTGTGAGGGATGAGTTAATTATTCTTGTGATCAAGGGGTAAGTAGAGGGCACACAGGCTTTATTGAGAGCAGTGGGGAGGGGATCAAGCTGACAGGTAGAAGGTTTGGATTTACGGATGAGCTTGGTGATGGAGAACTCAGTAGCTGGTGTACAATTGGACAGGGTGGGGATTGGTTGGTGACTGGTGGTGCTCAGCTACTGTGAGTCGTCTATGGAGGTGCTGGATGCAGCCAGTTGCAAGTGGATGGTGTTGATTTTGCTATTTAAGAAATTTAGAAAGTTATTGCAGTCATCAGATGAGATGTCTGCGGGGAGGGTTGTGGGAGGTTGAATTAGGTGGCTGACGGTTAAGAAGAGGTTTCTCGTGTTACCTTTTCCAAAACTGATGAGGTTGGAGTTGTCGGAGTAGTCTTTGTAGAGCTGTATGTGGATTGGAGTCCAGTCTTTTTGCATAGACTTCAAGACGCCGACCAGTGGATTTTAGCCTACGGAGGTCAGCAGTGTACCACGGAGCAGTGTGTACAAATGAGACTATGCAAGTCTTCAGGGGGGCCAGTGCATCCTGGGAAGATGTTGCGAGACAGTTGTTGTAGTGACTCACCAGTTCAGAAGGGGTGGAGGATGGGGGTGGACTGGGTACTAGGTACTAAGGGAGTTAATGTCTCTGGGGTCAATGTGTCTGATGTTTCTGAAGGTGATGGTCCGCAGAGCTCTTATTTGAGATAGGGGGACAATTACCTCAAAGAGCACAGATTTATGGTCAGAGATGGGGAACATAGCATCAGTGAGGTTAAAATGAGTGATACCGGTGCAGCAGACTAGGTCTAGTATGTGACTGAGAATTCAGTGAGGAAAACAGCTCAGGGCTTCGGTGGTCTGTAGTCACAATAATGGTAGGTTTAGAGCCTGTGAGTTTGATTGAGTGATTGATTGAGTGCCAGGCACTCAAAAGAGGAGTGATGAAGGACGGTGACAGCAGTGAGTTTCATGTCTTTGCGGTAAAGGACAGCAAGACCCCCACCCCTTCCAGTAGCACGGGGTTCATATACATAAGTAAAGCCAGGAGGGAGCGCTTCATTTAGCTGTGAGAAATCGTTTTGCTGCTGCCAGGCCACAGTGAGGCATAGCAAGTCAAGTTTGTTGTCAAGAATAAACTCGCAAACAAGGATGGCCTTGCTAGTAAGGGATCTGATATTGCGAAGAGACCATTTTTAACAGTCAAGAAGTGCATAGCTGCGTGCTTTGTGCAGGGGAAGTAGCACAGTGTGATGGACCACTTGAGTGGTGGAGCGAGGGGGGCAGACAGAAAACAGCGGGTGTTTTTGGTTTGTTTCCTGAAAGTTCCGACGTGATCCACGGTGTACATATCTGGGATGTTTGAGGATGTCCCGATGGGCAAGCAGAGCTGGAGGGATCATGAAGTGGGACCGGAGACACAGCAGCTCCATGTCGGTGAATTTCATTCATGGGTCGGCGTCAGTGACTGTGAAACACAGTGCAGCCCAAAAGAAAGCTGAACATCAGGGTGAAGAGACGTAAGTCAGGGTGGAGTTCAGCGTTATTGTAGTCCGGGTGATGGTTACGAGGCAGCAGAACCAGGATAGAGAAGCGGTAGACAGTGTGTCAGTGGGCCACAGTCAGATGGACCACAGTCAGATGGATGACTTGGCAGGGATGTGTTACTAGGCCCGCCAGATCGGGGTATCAAGTCACAGAGAGCACAGAGGAGTCCCAAAAGTCCCAGGTTAGCTTGTTTAGCAGCTAGGATAGCTTCGGGCTACAGGGTGTAAACAGTGCAGCGCCAGGCAGACACACTGTGGAATTGCTCCGACTTAAGAGTGGCTAGGTAGTGTAAGCTTGAAACAATACAGCACAGACAGACTGGTTCAAGTTAAAAGGACAGCTAAAAAATACAAAGCACAGGGAGGCGTGGCAGCAGTTTGCCAGTGGCCCCTCCTCTCCGATCGACTACTACTTTCTGAGTGAACATCAACGTTCTCCCTGATACCTAGCATCACCAGAATACAGTAACTTCTCTCTGTCTCTTGTCCTCAGGTGTGCCATCCTCATCGATGACCCAGGCAGCCAGACTCAGACTGTCCAGTGCCAGGGAATGGAGGGACGCTTTATCAACTTCTACAGGTCCTGTGGAACAGCTAACTATTTCTCGTTGTGTGAGGTCAAAGTGTACGGAGGTAAGAAGACATTCCAACATTAAAACAATGTCATTAAAGTGGGACGGGTCTGCAACTTTTTAGCATCATTGGTTAACTGTGAAATTCTATTGGTGCTGTCTCAAGCCTCAAAAAGATACGTAACCATTAGGAAGCGTTCTCAGGGCTGTCTTTTGTTTCCCCAGAGTTAGTTTCTCCTCCCTCCGTCAGCATTGTGGAGAAAGGGAGGAACCTCACACTGGTGGGAAAGAGGCTGAGCTGGTCGGACGCCCTGCTCTACTGCAGAGACTTTCACTGGGACCTGCTGAGCCTCAGGGGTCCAGAGGACCAGGAGACCATGGATGAGCTGGTGGCTGGCGCCCCCTTCCCACTGACTGGCCACCTCTGGGTGGGCCTGCGCAGGTACCGGCCAAAACACATGTTCTGCTCGGTGGCTGAGGTACCTCTCAGAAGTGTGCCATTATTCTTCCACCCAGGTAACTCTTTCAATGTGGGTAGGTCCATTTTGGGAACCTCCTGGTATTGGATGTCCGGTGACCCAATGGACTTCACCCGATGGGAGCAAGCCTCCCACCAGTCCAGCCCCTGTGGGGGCGTGTCCAGTATGGTACCTTCCACATGGGGGCAACGCTCTTGTGAAGACCATCTTCATTTCATCTGCTCTACAGGTTGGTGTCCAGCCTATAGCGCCATTACCAGGTCCTTATCAAGACTGCACCACTTCCATCAACCTTCTTATTTGTCCATCTCTGCAGGTCCCACAGAGGGAGTGAACAAGGTGCACTTCTATAGTTCAACAAGAGAGAAACAAACTAGTTGTTGATAGCTTGGACTGATAGCCTCTGAAGGCATTAGCTCAAACTGGTCTGTGCTGGCAGGTTCCCACCTAGCATTTTGTTGTTGTGTACATTTTTAGCCTGTTTGATGTACTTGTTGACATTTTCCTGTAGTGGGTTGGTCACTCTGTGGTTATTTGACGTCTTTACATCCTGTCGTCCATCACTTTAAGGTGAGATTTGTCTCCTGTGTGGCTGAGCCAGGAAGATCCCTGTAAAGCCAGGAGTGTACTAGATGAAATCTGCACTATATTCCTAATATGACGCCTTAGCCCCTAGTGTGGATGATTTGATGTGGATTAATTTCAATAAATGTAGACGTTACATTAACTCCATTTGGATGTTATGTCCATTACCTATGTTGTTAATAAAAATAATAAAAATAAAACTATTGTCCTGTTTATTAATAAGCCCAATAAATCAGAGGTCTTCATCCTTCAACCCGGGTCTATCTATGACTGTATTCTACTAGCAGTACTGTGCGTAGCAGTGGCGAACTGTGTCTATCACAACTGGATTTTCTGTAGACCACCCCACTCCCGGTTGTTCCAGTCAGACAGACGTCACGGAGGCAGTCACTTTATGTGTTATCTCATTTAGGAAGATCAGATTGTCGCAGCCAATTTCCAAGTTGACCATAGTTGGTAAAGCAGTGTCCATGTAGTGAAGTAACAGCCCAACACAGACCACCACACAGGCTATCGATGAAAGGGACAGTCTAAAACGATACGTGAAAAGGCTTAACGGAACTTAAAGTTCCAAAACAGCGATAAATAATCACCAAATGTCTCTGGCATATGTCTTGTCATTAGCCTTTCACCTGTCAAAGTATCAAAACCTAAATCCTACTATTACGGTTACGGAAGTTATGTTACATTAAGTGTTTTCCTCTCATAAAGCTGCGTTAAGACTTTTCCTTACTGGCTCAATAGAGAGGAAAACACTTAATGTCACATAACGTCTATAATGGGAGGATTTAAGTTGAGATATTGACAGGTGAAAGTGCTAATGGCAAGACATATGCCAGAGAAATGTGGTGATTATTGATAGCGGTTTTGTAACTCTTAGTTACGTTAAGTCTTTTCACGTTAAGCGATGCAAAGAAAGATCAAGTCAAAACTCTCAATTTCAATGCACAACAATGCTTAACAAACCAAAGACAGCCATTAACTAATCAGTTAACAAGTGTGTGGAAACAAAATGCAACAACCAGCTCAACGAGACGCAACACTGAGACAAAACCAGCAAAGACAAATGAGTCTCACTCACCAATGATGTTCACTTGAAGACCAAATCCATTCTCCTGTCCTTCTGGATGGATCGATAACCCGGTCATAAAGCTGATCACTGCTTTTCAGATCCAAAATAAGTTGCCTTTCAATAGCTATGGAAGCTAATGCAGTGAGTCGGGATTGTCCTGTTCTGTTCCTCCATATGTTTTTATAATATTAAAATATCCTTTCCGCAGATGCAGTGGTGACGGGGATCGTTAAAACGTTTTTATAATGTCCATCTTTACACTGAATGGTCATCTTGAAAAGGGTACGAACAACAATTCCACAACAACATCCTCTTCACCTGTTGCCATTTTGATGTAAAAAAACCTGCGTAGAAAAAAAATAACATAGCCCTACGCTACATCCGAGCCAGTGAACCTTCTAGAGCACTATGGAACTGTGGGGAAATCTTAAAGAATATGCCCATTGGCTACAAATCACTATATGATTGGTTGATCAAATTGTCAATCCAAACATATGTCTCATTCAGTCTAAGGGCCAAAGCATTTGTGAATACTTTGGTTGAAGGATATTCTTCCCAGCAACCCAGAAAAATATCTGATTGGATGCCTTGTTTTTTCAACACAAAACCACTCAAATGCGTAGTGCATGGACCGACAAAGACAAACAAATCAACGTAACACTGTAATATAACAGATAACAACACAGATACCATTCTCATTTATTCATTGTATTTAAATTGTATTAAATTGTATTCAATTGTATTACATTTTATTAATACAATTAATTCTATTTTTTTGTTTCATCTGAGAGTTCCAGGGTCTTCTCTGAATAGCTTGAAGGCCCTGATGCTTCACCACTGGTGTGTAGTATACCAGGGGTCTTCAACACAGGTCTATCTTTGACTGTATACTACTAGCTGTTGTAACATCATGAGAGGCCGTCTCAGTGGGCTAGTGTTGGGTGGTGCAGAGTTAGACTTTCCTTCTCTTTTGAGGCTTTTCTACACGGGTCTCCAGCTCCAAGTACTGTGTGTAGTATACCAGGGCTCTTCAACCCGGGTCTCTCTCTTCAACCAGATCTAACCTAAACTAACCCTCTGTAACCTAACACCTAAATTTTCCCTCTGTTACCTAACACATAATCAAACCATCTCTTACCTAACACCTAAACTAACCATCTCTAAACCAAACTAACCCTCTATAACCTAACACCTAAACTCAGTCATCAGTCATTGTGGAACTCTCCAACTCAACTAGCGTATCTTTAGTGTCATCCAGTTGGAGCTCACCTGGCTCCCATCTCACCTCGTAGGGTAGAGGTGACATTCCCATCTCTCTGTGTGCATAGCTGATTAATTCATGCAAATCCAAGTTGGTCTGGAGCTGGTCTTGGATGCAGACACTTCACACCAGATGGACCTCCAGACTCTGCTAGTAAGTACAATCTTCCCTTCAGAAATCAAAACAATTGCAGGATTGTTGGTTGCTGATAAAAATAATTATAATGGTTTATTATTTAATTATACATCTTAAATGTTGTTAATATAAATAAATGTATCCCGAGTCGCTAGTAGTATCTGTTGTCAGTAACTGAGTGTGTTGTTCCTCTAGAACCATGAGGTCCAGTGATCTCATCCTCAGGTTCATTGGTAGGTATTCCACTCATCACTACTGGATCATTTTTGTGATAATATTACACAAAGCATGTGTAATATTCCTACCTCTTATAATATATTAGACTATAACATAATATTGAATCGGTACAATAGTTGTGAATAATGATTTCTTCTGAAACATTTTTTTATTTGAGTATTTATAAAGTATTTTCTCATACACCAGGTGTTGTGGTTCACCTGTGGAACTCACCAGGATGTTCAGGTATTTCTATGTGTCCCATTGATGATGATGGCAACTTATCCAAACTATTTCAAAACACTAGAATGAAACCTGACAGACTCTGTGGTTTCCCTCTCTGTTAAGCTGCATCCCGCATTAACGTGGCCCTGAGCGGTACGGCCACTCAGTCTTCAACCTACTCAGATGGGGTAAGTTCGGCTGACAACGTTATCGATGGGAACAGCGACGCAAACTACTACCATGTTAGCTGCGACGCTACTGAATCTGAGGAGAAACCATGGTGGAGAGTCCAGCTGCCCGGCGTGTACAGGGTGACAGAGATCCAGTTCACTCAGGAATCCGGAATAGACAGGGTCAATGGCGCCGACATACTCATCGGGAATTCGGCAGTGAACAACGGCAATGATAATCCAAGGTGAATCACTGGTGGCACCAACCCTACTTCCACTCAAATACTGGGGCAGGATCTACAGTGTTAGGGTGTTGGACTAGGGTGCTAGGATGTTGGACTATGGTGCTAGGATGTTGGACTAGGGTGTTTGTCTAGGATGTTACAGTGTTGAACTAGGGTGTTAGGGTGTTTAACTAGGGGGTTGGATTAGGGTTTTGGACTAGGGTGTTGGGTTGTTGGACTAGGTTGAAAGGGTAGTGGACTAGGGTGCTAGGATGTTGGACTAGGGTGCTAGGGTGTTGGACTAGGGTGTTGAACTCATATGTTTGACTAGAGTGTTAGACTGATAAATTAGACTAGAGTGTTGGACTAGTGTGTTGGTCTAGGATGTTTGAGTGTTGAACTAGGGTGTTAGGGTGTTGGACTAGATTACATTTTACATTACAGACATTAAACAGACTTTTTTGTTCAAAGCGACTTACAATAGTCCGTTCAACAAATGTAGCCAAGAGAACAACTCGTCACCAGAATTCATAAGTGCATTTCCAAGTCTTTAAGAGCAGAACCAGTGCTGAGGTAAAAGTACAATAAGTTGGCTAACAAAAGAACAAAATAACTAACAAGCAAACTATCACATAACCACTGGAGCTAGTTAGACACAAGTGCAAAAAAGAAGGATCCGGGTATTGCTTACTAATGAGGTGAATTGTTTTCAGCCTTTCAGCAACTCTGTTGTCCTGACTAGGCTAACACCAGGGTCTTGAACTGGATGGAGCAGCTACAGGTAGCCAGTTTAGAGACCGGAGAAGGGTAGATGTATGTCAGAACTCGGGTTGGTTAAACACAAGACAAGCTTTCTAAACAAGCTCCAGGGGTCTGATGGCAGAAGCTGGGGCGCCAGCAAGGAGGGAGTTGTAGTAGTCCAGACAGGATATGACAAGAGCTTGGATGAACACCTGAACTGCCTTGTCAGTAAGGAAGGGCCAAATCCTCCTGATGTTGTAGAGGAAGAATCTGTAGGAGTGTGTCACAGATGCAATGTTTGCCAAGAACAAGACTTGATCGTCCAGGGTCACACCCAGATTCCTCGTAGTCCGAGTAGGCATCAACATAGCATCACCGATGGTGATGGCCAGGTCTTTGTGTGGACAGACCAGCTCAGTCCACCAGCTCAGTTTTGTCCAGAAGCCAAGGGGGTTAGGGTGTTGGACTAGGGTGTTGAAAATGAGTGATGACACATTCTTACAACCAGTGATTTGCTCCGTACATCAGGACACACAACAGCTGCATGTGTGTGGTTTCTGATTATAATAATAATAATAATAATAATAATAATAATTATAATAATAATAATTCATTCTATTTTAGGTGCCTTTCATGACACCCAAGGACACTGTACAATTTGTTAAATAAAGAGGCAACAGAACATGATAAAAACACAAAGACATTTTGGTGGGGAGCACTAAAGTGAGTAGGCTGATTTGAACAGGTGGGTTTAGTTGGGATTTGAATATGGTAATCGTGTCAAGGGAGTTCCAGAGTCTGGGAGCAGTGCAGCTAAAAGCCCAATCCCCATGGTGACGAGGCGTGGGTTGGGGACGGTTAGCAGACCAGCAGAGGATGAGCAGGGATGTTTCGGTGCTGTGTTTAGAGCGGAAACCAGATTGGAAGGGTTCATGTAGGTTGTTCTTGTCAAGGTGTTACTGAAGTTGGCCAGCAAACACTCTTTCAAGGGGAGATGAAGGAGAGGTAAGAGATGGGCCTGTAGTTGTTCAGCTCATCTCGGTCAGCACCAGGTTCTTTGAGGGTTGGTGTTATTTCAGCAGTTTTGAGGTTTGGCGGTACAGTTCCAGTTGTGAGGGATGAGTTAATTATTCTTGTGATCAAGGGGTAAGTAGAGGGCACACAGGCTTTATTGAGAGCAGTGGGGAGGGGATCAAGCTGACAGGTAGAAGGTTTGGATTTACGGATGAGCTTGGTGATGGAGAACTCAGTAGCTGGTGTACAATTGGACAGGGTGGGGATTGGTTGGTGACTGGTGGTGCTCAGCCACTGTGAGTCGTCTATGGAGGTGCTGGATGCAGCCAGTTGCAAGTGGATGGTGTTGATTTTGCTATTTAAGAAATTTAGAAAGTTATTGCAGTCATCAGATGAGATGTCTTTGGAGAGGGTTGTGGGAGGTTGAATTAGGTGGCTGACGGTTAAGAAGAGGTTTCTCGTGTTACCTTTTCCAAAACTGATGAGGTTGGAGTAGTCGGAGGACTTTGCGGTGGTGAGGCCGTTCTTGTAAAGGCAGAGATGTTCTTTGTAGAGCTGTGTGTGGATTGGAGTCCAGTCTTTTTGCATAGACTTCAAGACGCCGATCAGTGGTTTTTACCTTGCGGAGGTCAGCAGTGTACCAGGGAGCAGTGTGTACAAATGAGACTATGCAAGTCTTCAGGGGGGCCAGTGCATCCTGGGAAGATGCAAGACAGTTGTTGTAGTGACTCACCAGTTCAGCAGGGGTGGAGAATGGGGGTGGACTGGGTACTAGGTACTAAGGGAGTTAAGGTCTCTGGGGTCAATGTGTCTGATGTTTCTGAAGGTGATGGCTCGCAGAGCTCTTATTTTAGATAGGGGGACAATTACCTCAAAGAGCACAGATTTATGGTCAGAGATGGGGAACTTAGCATCAGTGAGGTTAAAATGAGTGATACCGGTGCAGCAGACTAGGTCTAGTATGTGACTGAGAATTCAGTGAGGAAAACAGCTCAGGGCTTTGGTGGTCTGTAGATAGTCACAATAATGGTAGGTTTAGAGCCTGTGAGTTTGATTGAGTGCCAGGCACTCAAAAGAGGAGTGATGAAGGACGGTGACAGCAGTGAGTTTCATGTCTTTGCGGTAAAGGACAGCAAGACCCCCACCCCTTCCAGTAGCACGGGGTTCACATACATAAGTAAAGCCAGGAGGGAGCGCTTCATTTAGCTGTGAGAAATAATTTAGCTGCTGCCAGGTCTCAGTGAGGCATAGCAAGTCAAGTTTGTTGTCAAGAATAAACTCGCAAACAAGCAGGGCCTTGCTAGTAAGGGATCTGATATTGTGAAGAGACCATTTTTAACAGTCAAGAGGTGCATATCTGCATGCTTTTTGCAGGGGGAGTAGCACAGTGTGATGGACCACTCGAGTGGCGGAGCGAGGGGGGCAGACAGAAAACAGCGGGTGTTTTGGTTTTTGTCCTGAAAGTTCCGACGTGATCCATGATTTACATATCAGGGACGTTTGAGGATGCAAGCAGAGCTGGAGGGATCATGAAGTGGGACCGGAGACACAGCAGGTCCATGGCGGAGTATTTCAGCTGCGGGGCGGCGTCAGTGACTGTGACCAAAAGATGAGCCTGCTGAACATCAGGGTGAAGAGACGTAAGTTAGGGTGCAGTTCAGCGTTATTGTAGTCCGGGTGATGGTTAGGAGGCAGCAGAACATGTACATTTGTTGAAGCAGACAATAGCATAACACTGAGGTACGCGAACATAAAAATAGAGCAGTTCACAAGTATTCATATTAACAAGATAAATAACACAATTTCGTACTGCCAGGTCACCTGCTTAAGTAAGTGATAAGAGCGTGTTATCAACATTAAGGATATACACTTGCTAGAATATACAACATGCTAAGAGCTATTAATGTCAGATGAAATCTGCACTATATTCCTAATATGACGCCTTAGCCCCTAGCCCCTAGCCTGGATGATTTGATGTGGATTCATTTCTATAAATGTAGAGGTTACATTAACTCCATTGGGATATTATGTCCATTATCTATGTTGTTAATGAAATAAGAAAATATGAAACTATTGTCCTGGTTATTAATAAGCCCAATAAATCAGAGGTCTTCAACCCGGGTCTATCTATGACTGTATACTACTAGCAGTACTGTGTGATGTACTAGTAGGACTGTGTAGTTTTCCAGGGCCCCTCAACCAGGGTCTATCGATGACTGTATACTACTAGCAGTACTGTGTGATGTACTAGTAGGACTGTGTAGTTTTCCAGGGCCCCTCAACCAGGGTCTATCGATGACTGTATACTACTAGCAGTACTGTGTGAAGTACTAGTAGGACTGTGTAGTTTTCCAGGGCCCCTCAACCAGGGTCTATCTATGACTGTATACTTCTAGCCTAGCAGTACTGTGTGTCGTACTAGTAGTACTGTGTGTAGTATACCAGGGGTCTTCAACATGGGTCTATCTATGACTGTATACTACTCCCAGTACTGTGTGTAGTACTAGTAGTACTGTGTGTAGTATACCAGGGGTCTTCAACACGGGTCTATCTATGACTGTATACTACTAGCAGTACTGTATGTAGTAGTATAAGTACTGTGTGTAGTATACCAGGGCACTTCAACCCGGGTCTCTCTCTTCAACCATCTCTAACCTAAACTAACCATCTGTAACCTAACACCTAAACTAACCATCTGTAACCTAACACCTAAACTAACCATCTCTAACCTAACACCTAAACTAACCATCTGTAACCTAACACCTAAACTAACCATCTGTAACCTAACACCTAAACTAACCATCTCTAACCTAACACCTAAACTAACCATCTCTAACCTAACACCTAAACTAACCATCTGTAACCTAACACCTAAACTAACCATCTGTAACCTAACACCTAAACTAACCATCTCTAACCTAACACCTAAACTAACTATTTCTGATCTAACACAAAAACGAACCATCTCTAACCCAACACCTAAATGAACCCTCTGTTACTTAAACCTAAACTAACCATCTCTAACCTAACACCTAAAGTAACCCTCTGTAACCTAACACCTAAACTAACCATAGCTAACCTTACATTTTAACTTACCCTCTGTTACCTAAACTTAACATCTCTAACCTTAACTAACCATCTCTAACCTAACTCCTAAACTAACCCTCTGTAACCTAACACCTCAGCTAACCCTCTGTAACCCAACACCTCAACCCTCTGTTACCTTCACATAATCTAACCATCTCTAAACTAAACTAATCCTCTGTAACCACACACCTAAACTCAGTCATCAGTCATGGTGGAACTCTCCAACTCAACTAGCGTATCTTTAGTGTCATCCAGTTGGAGCTCACCTGGCTCCCATCTCACCTCGTAGGGTAGAGGTGACATTCCCATCTCTCTGTGTGCATAGCTGATTAATTCATGCAAATCCAAGTTGGTCTGGAGCTGGTCTTGGATGCAGACACTTCACACCAGAAGGACCTCCCGATTCTGCTTGTAAGTACAATCTTCCCATCGGAAATCAAAACAATTGAATGATTGTTAGTTTGTTATTAGTGATGTGTGTGTATGTTGTATTAGTGTGTGTGTGTATTAGTGTGTGTGTGTGTGTGTGTGTGTGTGTGTGTGTGTGTGTGTGTTTGTGTGTGTGTTATATTAGTGTGTGTGTGTGTATGTGTGTAAGGTTTAATCACCCTCAGAAAGGACAGGATTTCCCTAGGATGAGACATTTGCAAGATATTTACATGCATTTTATCCTTAATTTGACTTCCTTGAATCTTTTCTCGGTCCAATCTCTGAACTCCCAAAGCGAGAGCTGTGTCTGGATTCTCGGCAGTAAGTCGGGCCTGTTCTCAGTGGGTGTTGGCCTCTGCTAGGGCTGCGCTTTGTCACCCATCCTGTTTATGATTTTCATGGACAGGATTTCAAGGCGTAGTCATGGAGGGGTTTCAGTGTGGTGGGCTCAGGATTGAAGTGTGGCTGAAGCAGCTGGGATGAGGATCAGCGCCTCTAAATCTGAGGCCATGGTTCTTAGCAGGAAACCGGTGGATGTCTACTCCAAGTAGGGATGGAGTCCTTATCTCAAGTGAAGGAGTTCAAGTATCTCAGGTCTTGTTCTCGAGTGAGGGGACGAGCGTGAGATTGACCGGAGAATTGGTGCAGCGGGAGCGGTATTGGGTGCCCTTTACCGCACCGTTGTAACCAAAAGAGAGCTGAGCCAGAAGGAAAAGCCTGATCCACCAATAAGTCTTCGTTCCTACCCTCACCTATGGTCATGAACAATGGGAAATGACCGAAAGGACCAGATCGCGAATACATGCGGCCAAAATTTGTTTCCTCAGGAGGGTGGCTGGTATCTCCCTAAGGGACAGGGTAAGAAGATAATCTCCCTTAGGGATAGGGTGAGAAGATCATCTCCCTTAGGGAAACGGTGAGAAGATCATCTCCCTTAGGGATAGGGTGAGAAGATCATCTCCCTTAGGGATAGGGTGAGAAGATCATCTCCCTTAGAGATAGGGTGAGAGGATCATCTCCCTTAGAGATAGGGTGAGAAGATCATCTCCCTTAGGGATAGGGTGAGAAGATCATCTCCCTTAGGGATAAGGTGAGAAGATCATGTCCCTTAGGGATAGGGTGAGAAGCTGGTAATAGACTCAGAGTAGAGCCGCTGCTCCTTCGCGTAGAAAGGAGCCAGTTGAGGTGGTTCATCTAGTAAGGATGCTTCCTGGTCGCCTCCTGAGGGCGGTTTTCCAGGCACATCCAACTGGGAAGAAACCACGGGGCAGACCGAGGTATAGGTGGGGAGACTACATCTTTAGATTAGATTAGATTAGATTCTAAATGATTGTCTGTGTACCGCACAAGTACAGATTTTGGCATCAAACCAGAGTGCAAATGTTGCAGTAAAGTGCATGGTAATCTATAATTTACAGTTGTTGAATAATATGTAAAAATAGTTTACTTAAAAAACTACTAAAAACAGGTATAAAATAACTTATAGAGTAAAGTATACTATATAGAGTAGGTATGAGATGTGTGAAGAAGTCCCTTGGTATAGCACCCGTCACACAAGGTCCTCCAACATGTGTGACATCAGAAGGAATCCCACTTCAACATTAGGAGGAAGGCAAGTGGGAAGATCCCACAGAGATGAGGACTTGTTGTTCTTTGTTTATTTGAATACTAGTTTCTGTAGTACTTTTTAGTTTTAATAGCTCATTCCACACAAATACTACTTTTTGTCCCAGTAGTTATAGTGATAAAAGTTTATTCCACCCAAATTCTACTTTCTGCCGAAATACTTGTGCTACAAAGTTTAAAACATAGCGAACAAACACATAATATGACTCAGAATAGTAAGCACTAAGAGTCCTAGAGTCCTAGAGTACTATCCTAGAGTCCAGGGTGCCCTTAAAGGACAAGGCCGTTCCACAGGCCTGGAGCAGCCCAGCAAATGTGTGCATAGCTGATTAATTCATGCAAATCCAAGTGGATATGGTCTTGAATGCAGACACTTCATGCCAGAAGGACCTCACGACTCTGCTGGTAAGCACAATCTTCCCATCGGAATTCAAAACAATTGAAGGATTGTTGATTGCTGATATTAATAATAACAATAATTGATTATGTAATGGTACATCTTAAATGATCTATTGGTTTCTTTTGTATCAGATTATTAATACAAATAAATGTATCCTGAGTCACTAGTAGTATCTGTTGTCAGTAACTGAGTGTGTTGTTCCTCTAGAACCATGAGGTCCAGTGATCTCATCCTCAGGTTCATTGGTAGGTATTCCACTCATCACTACTGGATCATTTTTGTGATAATATTACACATAGCATGTGTAATATTCCTACCTCTTATAATATATTACACTATAATAGAATATTTAATCGGTACAATAGTTGTGAATAATGATTTGTAGTATTACTTCTGAAACATTTATTTATTTTAGTATTTACAAAGTATTTTCTCATATACCAGGTGTTGTGGTTCACCTGTGGAACTCACCAGGATGTTCAGGTATTTCTATGTGTCCCTCTGAAGGGCTGATGGCAACTTATCCAAACTATTTCAAAACACTAGAATGAAACCTGACAGACTCTGTGTTTTCCCTCTCTGTTAAGCTGCATCCCGCATTAACGTGGCCCTGAGCGGTACGGCCAATCAGTCTTCAACCTTCCCAGATGGGGTAAGTTCGGCTGACAACGTCATCGATGGGAACAGCGATGGAAACTACAACCATGGCAGCTGCACCTCTACTGAATCTGAGGAGAAACCATGGTGGAGAGTCCAGCTGCCCGGCGTGTACAGGGTGACAGAGATCCAGTTCACTCAGGAATCCGGAACAGACAGGGTCAATGGCGCCGACATACTCATCGGGAATTCGGCAGTGAACAACGGCAATGATAATCCAAGGTGAATCACTGGTGGCACCAACCCTACTTCCACTCAAATACTGGGGCAGGATCTACAGTGTTAGGGTGTTGGACTAGGATGCTAGGGTGTTGGACTATGGTGCTAGGATGTTGGACTAGGGTGTTTGTCTAGGATGTTAGAGTGTTGAACTAGGGTGTTAGGGTGTTTAACTAGGGG
>CM051009.1:14456691-14506691 GCA_027704905.1 Muraenolepis orangiensis
TTTTTCACTTTTCACTTTTCACTTTACACATGTCACTTTTCAGTTGAGTTATTTATTAATATATTATTCTGCCAATTTGCACTATACGTATTGTTGTGTATTGTATATACCTACGTATTACTGTAATAATACTGTACATTTATCTTCATTTATCAATACATTTAGATTTAATTTAAATATATTTTTGTTTATACAATTTTTAGTTAGTTGTTTTGTTTTTTTAGCCTAGGTATTAGTATTTTTTGTGTGTGCATTTATTCCCCCTGTGTCAACTGTTGCACCTTAATTTCCCTCGGGATTAATAAAGTAATCAGAATCTGAATCTGAATCTGAATCTGAATCAACCTTCTTGTTTGTCCATCTCTGCAGGTCCCACAGAGGGAGTGAACAAGGTGCACTTCTATAGTTCAACAAAAGAGAAACAAACTAGTTGTTGATAGCTTGGACTGATAGCCTCTGAAGGCATTAGCTCAAACTGGTCTGTGCTGGCAGGTTCCCACCTAGCATTTTGTTGTTGTGTACATTTTTAGCCTGTTTGATGTACTTGTTGACATTTTCCTGTAGTGGGTTGGTCACTCTGTGGTTATTTGACGTCTTTACATCCTGTCGTCCATCACTTTAAGGTGAGATTTGTCTCCTGTGTGGCTGAGCCAGGAAGATCCCTGTAAAGCCAGGAGTGTACTAGATGAAATCTGCACTATATTCCTAATGTGACGCCTTAGCCCCTAGTGTGGATGATTTGATGTGGATTCATTTCTATAAATGTAGACGTTACATTAACTCCATTTGGATGTTATGTCTATTATCTATGTTGTTAATAAAAATAATAAAAATTATACTATTGTCCTGGTTATTAATAAGCCCAATAAATCAGAGGTCTTCATCCTTCAACCCGGGTCTATCTATGACTGTATACTACTTGCAGTACTGTGTGTAATACTAGTAGTACTGTGTGTAGCAGTGGTGAACCGTGTCTATCACAACTGGACCTTCCGTAGACCACCCACCCCCACCCCCTGGTTGTTCTAGTCAGACTGACGTCACGGAGGCAGTCACTTTATGCGTTATCTCATTTAGGAAGATCAGATTGTCGCAGCCAATTTCCAAGTTTACCATCGTTGGTAAAGCAGTGTCCATGTAGTGAAGTAACAGCCCAACACAGACCACCACACAGGCTATCGATGAAAGGGACAGTCTAAAACGATACGTGAAAAGGCTTAACGGAACTTAAAGTTCCAAAACAGCGATAAATAATCACCAAATGTCTCTGGCATATGTCTTGTCATTAGCCTTTCACCTGTCAAAGTATCAAAACCTAAATCCTACTATTATGGAAGTTATGTTACATTAAGTGTTTTCCTCTCATGAAGCTGCGTTAAGACTTTTCCTTACTGGCTCAATAGAGAGGAAAACACTTAATGTCACATAACGTCCATAAAGGGAGGATTTAAGTTGAGATATTGACAGGTGAAAGTGCTAATGGCAAGACATATGCCAGAGAAATTTGTTGATTATTGATAGCGGTTTTGTAACTCTTAGTTACGTTAAGTATTTTCACGTTAAGTGATTTAAAGAAAGTCAAAACTCTCAATTTCAATGCACAACAATGCTTAACAAACCAAAGACAGCAATTAACTAACCAGTCAACAAGTGTGTGGAAACAAAATGCAACAACCAGCTCAACGACACGCAACACTGCGCCAAAACCAGCAAAGACAAATGAGTCTCACTCACCATCCATTCTCCTGTCATTCTGGATGGATCGATAACCCGGTCATAAAGCTGATCACTGCTTTTCAGATCCAAAATAAGTTGCCTTTCAATAGCTATGGAAGCTATGGAGTCAGGATTGTCCTGTTCTGTTCCTCCATATGTATTTATCTATTTTTTATTATTTATAATATTAAAATGTCCTTTCCGCAGATGCAGTGGTGACGGGGATCGTTACAAGTTTTTATAATGTCCACCTTTACACTGAATGGTCATCTTGAAAAGGGTACTAACAACAATTCCACAACAACATCATCTTCACCTGTTGCCATTTTGATGTAAAAAACCAACGTAGAAAAAAAACAACGTAGCCCTACACTAGATCCGAGCCAAGTCAATTCAAGTCAAGTCAAGTTTATTGTCACTTCACAGTTATAAGTGGCATAGTTAAAGTATAAAGCAGTGAGTGAAAATCTTATGTGCAATACCCGATGACAGACAGCAGTTAGAAAAATAAGATAAGATAAAAACAGAATAGAATAAAATAAGAAACTGTATAAAAACTGTATAAAGTTAAATATATAAAAGTAGAAATGCAATTTATAAAATGCAATATATCGGCACAGAAAAAGAGCAATATGTATATATAAATCAATGTAATAAAAAATACATTGTTATATGCTATACACCCTTGTTCAGCAGCCTGATGGCCTTACTGTGCTATGAAGCTATCTCTAAGCCTATTTGTGCGGCACTTGATACTGCGGTATAGCCTGCCTGATGGTAAAAGTGAATACAGTTCGTGGCTGGAGTGGGTATTGTCTTTTATGATGCATTTGGCCTTGGCCACGCACCGCTAGTTGTATATATCCAGGAGGGAGGGGAGCTCACCTCCAACGATATACTGGGCCGTCCGCACTACCCTCAGACGTTCCTCAGACGCTTGAGGAAATACAGGCGTTGTTGGGCCCTTTTCACCACGTGTGTGGTGTGCGTGGACCATGTGAGATCCTCGGAGATGTGCACACCGAGGAACTTGAAGCTGCTGACCCTCTCTACTGCAACACCGTCGATGGAGATAGGGCCGTGCTCTCCTCTCTGCTTCCTGAAGTCCACGATCAGCTCCTTGGTCTTCATGACGTTGAGGGCGAGGCTGTTCTCCTGGCACCACTGCTCCAGCGATCCGACCTCCTCCCTGTAGGCTTTCTTGTCGTCGCCGGCGATCAGGCCCATCACTGTCGTGTCGTCAGCAAACTTGACGATGACGTTGGAGCTGTGCATAGCCATGCAGTCGTGGGTGTAGAGGGAGTAGAGGAGAGGGCTCAGCATGCATCCCTGGGGGGCTCCCGTGTTGATGGTCAGTGGCTCTGAGGTGGTGCTACCCATCCTCACCACCTGGCGCCGGTCCGACAGGAGGTCCAGTATCCAGCTGCACGTGGATGGGGGCACGCCTAGACCACGCCTGTCGAGGTGTCCTTGACGAAGACACCCTAACCCTAACTGCTCCCCGTGTGCTGTATAAATAGCTGCCCACTGCTCCTAATACTAGGATGGGTTAAATGCAGAGAACACATTTCACTGTATGTTTACATGTATGTGACCAATAAAGAGGATTCAATCCTCATGATTTGGGCCAGGGAGAGGTTGAAGATGTCTGCAAAGACTCCTGCCAACTGGTCTGCGCATGCTCTGAGGACGCGGCCCGGGATGTCAGTGCGATCAAAACAATCCTGCAGCATAGAGTCCGATTGGTCCGACCATTATTGGACCTCCCTCACAGCGATCGGTTGCTGCTTCAGTCTCTGCCTATAGGCGGGGAGTAGCTGGATAGAGCGGTGGTCTGATTTGCCGAACGGTGGGCGGAGGAGTGGGGAGGAGTGCCTTGTAGCCATCATGGAAGGGAGTGTAGCAGTGATTGAGGATCCCCTCACCCCGTGTGTTGCTCGTTATGTGTTGGTAGAACTTCGGGAGAACCTTCTTCAGGTTCGCCTTGTTGAAGTCCCCCGCCACGATGAGAGCAGCCTCAGGGTGTGCCGACTCCTTTTCGCTGATAGCCCCATACAGTTCCTTCAGCGCTGTGTCCGTGTTGGCTTGTGGGGGAATGTAAACAGCGGTCACGGTTACTGCTGTAAACTCCCGAGGTAGTCAGAATGGACGGCACATAAGTATCAGGTACTCAAGGTCCGGGGAACAGAAAGACTTGAGGGGATGTACATGACTTTGGTTGCACCAAAATCTGTTCATCATGAGACATACCCCCCCTCCGCGATCTTTACCGGAGAGAGCCTTTGTTCTGCCCGCCCGGTGGACGGAAAATCCTGTCGGCTCGATAGCTGCGTCAATAACCCCCTCCGACATCCATGTCTCCGTAAGGCAGATGAACCTTCTAGAGCAGGGGTTCCCAACCACCGGGCCGCGGACCGGTACCGGGCCGTGGAGGTGTTACTGCCGGGCCTGTGTGTACTGTGTTTATCATCATATTTGACTCAAATAATTTGAGTATAGGTGAACGGCGGGCGGTATAATCTATATATAGAGATTATATATATAGTATAATCTATATATATAGATTATATAGCGGTATATATGGGCGGTATAATCTATATATATAGATTAAATATATATCGGCGGCATAACGAGAGACTTTCAGTTGCACACGCTACTAAAGAGACTACGCGCTAGTGATGTGTCGGTCGCGAACGAGCCGGCTCAAAGAGTCGGCTCTTTTAAGTGAACGACGGGAGCATATGTTTTGGATGCATGTTGTTCTGCTATTCATATTTGTTAAGCATTCCTATATATTTTTTAAATTGTATCCTGGTTTTAAACTTTGTTCATATGTTTTGGATGCATGTTGTTCTGCTATTTTCTGTTATTTACATACAATTTGCCTCTGTTGCCACCTGCTGGTGAGTAAATATAAAAAACATTGACAACCGGTCCGCGAGATTTTTTTCATGTATCTGCCGGTCCGTGGCACAAAAAAGGTTGGGAACCCCTGTTCTAGAGCACTATGGAACTGTGGGGAAATCTGAAAGAATATGCCCATTGGCTACAAATCACTATATGATTGGTCGATCAAATTGTCAATCCAAACGTATGTCTCATTCAGTCTAAGGGCCAAAGCAATCGGGAATACTTTGGTTGAAGGATATTCTTCCCAGCAACCTAGAAAAATGCTGATGCTTCACCACTGGTGTGTAGTATACCAGGGGTCTTCAACACGGGTCTATCTTTGATTGTATACATTTACATTTAGGGCATTTGGCAGACGCTTTTATCCAAAGCGACTTACAAGGTGTACATTTGTTGAAGCAGACAATAGCATAACGCTGAGGTACGCGAACATACAAATAGAGCAGTTAGAAAGCATTCATATTAACAAGATGAATAACACAATTTCGTACTGCCAGGTCACCTGCTTAAGTAGCTGTGATAAGAGCGTGTTTTCAACATTAAGGATATACACTTGCTAGAATATACAACATGCTCAGAGCTATTAATGTCAGGACTTAAGCAAGTTAGGGGTGCACAAAGGAGAAGGAGGGTTCATGGAGAGTCCAGGTGGACTCTGAACAGGTGGATCTTGAGTCTCTTGCGGAAGCTGGCGAGGGACTCTGCCGTCCTGACATGAGACGGGAGTTCATTCCACCACTGTGGAGCCAGAGCCGTGAAGAGCTGGGTCTTGGAAGAGCGATGCTTGGTTGTCATCAGTGAAGGTCGAACAAGTCGCCTGGCAGAAGTTGAGCGGAGCGCTCTGGCTGGGATGTAGGTGTCACGGTTACGGTGGTTGACAGGGGGCGTTGCCAGGCCGCGTGCGCTAGAGGCGCACACACACGCACCTGCCAACCATTACCGTGGCTAATTGCCATTGATCTCACCTGGGGGCTATTTATACCGCCGCGTCAGTGAGAGACGTCGCTCATTCGTACTGTGTGTAACCGGTACGCTACCAGTCCCCAGGTGACATTCATCCCTGGTTTTGATCACCCTGCTACGGACTATCAGAGAGATAGCCCGTTCGTCTGCTGTTCCAGCCCCTCGTCGGTCCAGAAGATCGACGCACCTCGACGCACCTTGACTTCCCGGTAACCCGACCCATCGCCTGTCCCCGAAGATCCCTTTGTCTACTACCTGTCGGCTCGACGCACCTCGACTTCCCGGTAACCCGACCCATCGCCTGTCCCCAACTATCCATTTGTCCACTGACTGTCGGTACGACGCACCTCGACCTCCCGGTTCCAGATCCCTCGTTTGTCCTGGAGATAACATACGATTGTGTTCTGTGCCGAATAAAACCCCTGTACTCCCCTTTCTGGTCTCCGTCTGCGTTCTGGGTCCAACCTAACCACGCACTTGTGACAGAACGAACGAGCCATAATGGACCCCGGCGACGAAGATCGGGTGAAGCACGAAATCCACCTTTACGCAGCGCAGTGGGAGAAACATCTTGTGGAAGCCCATGCGACAATTACCCGGCTGGTGGACCTCACGGAGTCCCAGGGCGCACGCATAGCGCACCTCGAGGCGGTGGTTTCACAAACTCCGGCTTTCGCTGGTTCCGCGGAGCCACACATCCCGCCCCCGCCGAGGTACTCTGGGGATCCGCTTCTTGGGCAGTGCAGGAACATCTTTAAAGCACAGCCGTCCCGCTTTACGAGGGAAGCAGGGAGGATTGCTTACATAGTGAGCCTGCTGGAGGGAGGTCCCCTCGCTATGTATGATGCGCTCCGTGCGCAAGGATCTCCACTTGTGGAGACTTTTGTGGCTCTTGAAGTGGAGTTGATGAGGGTGTACGACCACCCCATACGGGGCGCCCAGGCTGGACAACTCCTGCTGCGACTTAAGCAGGGGACGCTCAGTCTTCGCCCGGTTTCGCCGGTTGGCGGTGGAGTCCGGTTGGAACGAGAAATCGCTCCTGGAAGGGCCAAATCCTCCTGATGTTGTTGAGGAACAATCTGTAGGAGCGTGTCACAGGTGCAATGTTTGCCAAGATGGTGATGGCCAGGTCTTGGTGTGGACAGACCAGCTCCGATAATAATAATAATAATAATAATAATAATAATAATAATTCATTGTATTTTAGGTGCCTTTCACGACACCCATGGACACTGTACCATTTTTTTAATAAAGAGGCAACAGAACATGATAAAAACACAAAGACATTTTGGTGGGGAGCACTAAAGTGAGTAAGCTGATTTGAACAGGTGGTTTTAGTTGGGATTTGAATATGGTAATCGTGTCAGACTGTCGGATATGCAGGAGGAGGGACTTCCAGAGTCTGGGAGCAGTGCAGCTAAAAGCCCAATCCGCATGGTGACGAGGCGTGGGGTGGGGGATCCCAATGTCAGCCAGGCGTTTGATGAGTAGTGGGTGGGAGATGGTGTCAAAGGCAGCTGTGAGGTCGAGAAGGATGAGGATGGTGAGCAGTCCAGAGTCAGCTGCATGGAGTAGGTATTTGGTGATTTTTACCAGGGCTGTTTTGGTGCTGTGTAGTTCATGTAGGTTGTTTTTGTGGTGTTGCTGAAGTTGGCCAGCAAACACTCTTTCAAGGGGAGATGAAGGAGAGGTAAGAGATGGGCCTGTAGTTGTTCAGCTCATCTCTGTCAGCACCAGGTTCTTTGAGGGCTGGTGTTATTTCAGCAGTTTTGAGGTTTGGCGGTACAGTTCCAGTTGTGAGGGAGGAGTTAATTATTCTTGCGATCAAGTCAAGTCAAGTCAAGTTTATTGTCACTTCACAGTTTACACAAGTATAAAGCAGTGGCAGTCATATCAGGTACTCCCTCTGGGTCACCTGACCAGATCGGCACTCGAATTTCATGCTGTTTCTGTTACCATCCCAACTAGGCTCAACATTGCCGTAATCTACCGACCACCGGGCCCTCTTGGTGACTTCTTTGACGAGATGGACGCCCTCCTCAGCTGCTTTCCTGAGGACGGCACCCCACTCGTGGTTCTGGGTGACTTCAACATCCAGTCGGATAAGTTACAATCTCCTGAATTCATTAACTTTTTTGCCATATTCGGTCTAACACTCACTCCTTCTCCCCCTACCCACAGAGCTGGGAACCAACTGGATCTTGTCTTCACAAGATCCTGTACCACCTCGGTGATCTCTGTCACACCCCTCCCTGTCTCTGATCACCATTTTGTTGCTTTCTCTCTCCCTCTCAAATCCCCCACCTCCCTACCCACTACTCCCCACATTGTTACCTTCCGTAGTAACCTGAAAACTCTCTCTCTCTCTTCCTTCTCCGCATCTGTCCTATCCTCACTACCATCCCCCCAACAATTCTCTCTCTTGTCGGTAGAGGAAGCCTCCTCCACTCTGACTTCCTCTCTCTCCTCCTCCTTCGACTCTCTCTGTCCTCTCACCTCCAGACCAGCACGAGCCTCTCCTCCACCTCCTTGGCTGTCCGAACCTCTGCGGGCTCGTAGAGCAGAGCTACGGGCGGCCGAGAGAAAATGGAGGAAATCTGACTCCTCTGATGACCTCGCTCACTACCTCCGTCTCCTCGCTGGCTTCACCTCCACGGTATCGGCTGCTAAATCTGCCTTCTACCGTACAAAAATCAACTCTTCTGCCTCTAACCCAAGGAAACTTTTCTCCATGTTCTCTTCCCTCCAAAACCCCCCCTCCCCTCCCCCTCCCTGCTCCCTCTCAGCTGATGACTTTGTCACCTTCTTTACGAAGAAGGTGAACGACATTACCTCCTCCTTCACCCCCACCGCTTTCCTCCCTCCCTCTTCTCCCACCCCCACTAACCTTACCTGTTTCAACCCCCTCTCCCCTGATGAAGTTAACAAACTGGTGACATCTAACCACCCTACCACCTGCCCCCTCGACCCAATCCCTTCCTCTCTTCTCCAGGACATCTCGGGCGATATCCTTCCCTTCCTTACATCCCAAATCAACATCTCCCTTGAGGCAGGCCTGTTTCCGGCAGCCTTCAAGACTGCCAGAATCAAGCCGCTCCTCAAGAAACCATCCCTAGACACCACTGATGTCCAAAACTACAGACCGGTATCTCTCCTATCATTCCTGTCCAAAACCCTTGAACGAGCTGTCTCCTCACAACTTTCTTCCTATCTCTCCCAGAACAACCTCCTCGACCCTCACCAGTCAGGCTTCAAGGCTGCGCACTCCACGGAGACGGCACTGCTCGCAGTGACAGAGTCTCTTCGTGATGCCAGAAGCTCGTCCCTCTCATCGGTACTGATCCTTCTCGACCTGTCTGCGGCGTTCGACACAGTGAACCACCAGATCCTCCTCTCCACTCTCGCCGAGCTTGGAATCGCTGGAACTGCGTTATCCTGGTTCACCTCCTACCTTGCAGATCGCACTTATCAGGTCACATGGAACGGTTCCCTGTCCAGACCCTGCACCCTGGACACCGGAGTCCCTCAAGGCTCAGTATTGGGACCCCTTCTGTTTTCTCTTTACACTAAATCGCTAGGCTCTGTAATCACATCTCATGGCTTCTCCTATCACTGCTATGCAGATGACACTCAACTGTTTCTCTCCTTTCCCCCCTCAGAAACCCAAATAGCAACACGCATCTCTAAATGCCTGGCCGACATCAGCAGATGGACAGCCGCCAACCACCTGAAGCTCAACCTTGACAAGACTGAGCTCCTCTTCATACCGGGGAAAGACTGCCCTCAGATGGACCTACTGGTCACCATCGAGAACACCCAAGTCTCCCCCTCAACCACAACAAGAGACCTTGGTGTGGTGGTAGATGACCAGCTGTCCTGCAATGCCAACGTCACCGCGGTGGCCCGATCTTGCAGAATTGCCCTCTACAACATCCGCAGGATCCGGCCCTTCCTCACACGTGAAGCGGCGCAGATCCTGGTCCAAGCGCTCGTCATCACCCGCCTCGACTACTGCAACTCTCTCCTGGCGGGACTCCCCGCCTCTGCAACCAAGCCCCTCCAACGCATCCAGAACGCAGCAGCACTCCTGGTATTCAACCTACCGAAATTCTCCCATGTGACCCCTCTCTTCCGCGATCTCCACTGGCTTCCGGTAAATGCTCGCATCAAATTCAAGACTCTGGTGCTGACCTTTAGGGCAGTCAATGGAACTGCCCCGGCCTACCTCCAGGCGTTGGTCAAACCCTACATCCCAGCCAGAGTGCTCCGCTCAACTTCTGCCAGGCGACTTGTTCGACCTTCACTAATGTCAACCAAACATCGCTCGTCCAAGACCCAGCTCTTCACGGCTCTGGCTCCACAGTGGTGGAATGAACTCCCGTCTCATGTCAGGACGGCAGAGTCCCTCACCAGCTTCCGCAAGAGACTCAAGACCCACCTGTTCAGAGTCCACCTGGACTCTCCTTGAACCCTCCTTCTCCTTTGTGAAACCCCTAAACTTGCTTAAGTCCTGACATTAATAGCTCTTAGCATGTTGCATATGTTAGCAAGTGTATATCCTTAATGTTGATAAAACGCTCTTATCACAGCTACTTAAGCAGGTGACCTAGCAGTACGAAATTGTGTTATTCATCTTGTTAATATGAATACTTGTGAACTGCTGTATTTTTATGTTTGTGTACCTCAGTGTTATGCTATTGTCTGCTTCAACTAATGTACACCTTGTAAGGCGCTTTGGATAAAAGCGTCTGCCAAATGCCCTAAATGTAAATGTAAATGTAAATGGTGTTAAAATCTTATGTGCAATACCCGACGACAGACAGCAGTTATAAAAATAGAATAGAATAAAGTTAAAAAATAAAAATAAAAATGCAATTTATAAAATACAATATATCGGCACAGAAAAAGAGCAATACGTATATATAAATCAATGTAATAAAATATACATTGTTATATGCTATACGCCCCTGTTCAGCAGCCTGATGGCATGACTGTGGAAGCTATCTCAGAGTCTATTTGTGCGGCACTTGATACTGCGTTATCGCCTGCCTGACGGTAACAGTGAATACAGTTCGTGGCTGGGGTTGGCAATGTTTTATGATGTGTTTGGCCTTGGCCACGCACCGCTGGTTGTATATATCAAGGATGGAGGGGAGCTCACCTCCAACGATATACTGGGCCGTCCGCACCACCCTTTGAAGCGCTCTGCGCTCGAGTGCAGTGCAGTTTCCGTACCGGGCGGTGATACACCCTGTAAGAACACTCTCAATGGTGCCGGTATAGAATGTTCTCAGGATGCGGGGGCCCATGCTGAATTTCTTCAGACGCCTGAGGAAATACAGGCATTGTTGGGCCCTTTTCACCACGTGTGTGGTGTGCGTGGACGATGTGAGGTCCTCGGAAATGTGCACGGCAAGGAACTTGAAGCTGCTGACCCTCTCTACTGCAACACCGTCGATGGAGATAGGGCCGTGCTCTCCTCTCTGCTTCCTGTAGTCCACGATCAGCTCCTTGGTCTTCTTGACAATGAGGGCGAGGCTGTTCTCCTGGCACCACTGCTCCAGTGATCCGACCTCCTCCCTGTAGGCTGTCTCGTCGTCGCCGGCGATCAGGCCATTCACTGTCGTGTCGTCAGCAAACATGATGATGACATTGGAGCTGTGCATAGCCATGCAGTCGTGGGTGTAGAGGGAGTACAAGGGTAAGTAGAGGGAACACAGGCTTTATTGGACAGGGTGGGGATTGGTTGGTGACTGGTGGTGCTCAGCCACTGTGAGTCGTCTATGGAGGTGCTGGATGCAGCCAGTTGCAAGTGGATGGTGTTGATTTAGCTATTTAAGAAATTTAGAAAGTTATTGCAGTCATCAGATGAGATGTCTGCGGGGAGGGTTGTGGGAGGTTGAATTAGGTGGCTGACGGTTAACAGACCAGCAGAGGATGAGCGGAGGGAGCGAAATGGGGTGGACTCCTGAAGAAGGTCAGCCAGATAGGGGGGGACAGGTTATGTAGGGCTTTGTAAGTGAGCAGTAGGGCTTCAGTGTTCTGTTTGATTTGGGGTTTATTGATGAGTTTGGTGGGAATGCCTGAGAGGATGGCATTACAGTAGTCAATGCAGGATGTGACAAATGCGTGGACCAGGACTTCAGTGTTTGATTGAGACAGGGTTGGATGGATGGAGTCTGGGGATGTTGCGTATGTGGAATAAAGCAGTCCGGGTGATGTTATTTATGTGAGGTTTAAAGGAAAGGGAGCTGTCGAGGATGACACCAAGGCTCTTAACTTGGCCAGAGAAGGGAAAGGAGTAACCATCAAGTAACCATCAAGTTGGAGGCATGGGAGGATGGCGTTTTGGAGAGGGTTTAATGCCAATGAGCAAGGCTTTGGTTTTGCTGCTGTTGAGATTCAGGAAGTTGCTGCTCTTCCAGCTCCTGATGTCCTGGAGGCAGTTGGTGAGAGAGGTTGGGTTTGCTGGAAATGTAGACCTGTGTATCATCGGCGTAGCAGTGGAAATGGACATTATGATGACGGAGGATAGTGCAAAAGGGGAGTAGGTAAATCATGAACAGGAGCGGACCCAGTACTGACCCCTGAGGGACACCATGTGAGACAGTGGAACAGCTTGACCGGTGGGACCGGTGGGAGTCGGACATATTGTTTTCAGTCTGTGAGGTAGGAAGACAACCATGAAAGTGCAGTAGCTGCAGAGATCCCAATGTCAGCCAGGCGTTTGATGAGTAGTGGGTGGGAGATGGTGTCAAAGGCAGCTGTGAGGTCGAGAAGGATGAGGATGTTGAGCAGTCCAGAGTCATCTTTGTAGAGCTGTATGTGGATTGGAGTCCAGTCTTTTTGCATAGACTTCAAGACGCCGACCAGTGGTTTTTAGCTTGCGGAGGTCAGCAATGTACCATGGAGCAGTGTGTACAAATGAGACTATGCAAGTCTTCAGGGGGGCCAGTGCATCCTGGGAAGATAAGAGACAGTTGTTGTAGTGACTCACCAGTTCAGCAGGGGTGGAGGATGGGGGTGGACTGGGCACGGAGGTACTAAGGGAGTTAAGGTCTCTGGGGTCAATGTGTCTGATGTTTCTGAAGGTGAAGGTCCGCAGAGCTCTTATTTTAGATAGGGGGACAATTACCTCAAAGAGCACAGATTTATAGTCAGAGATGGGGAACTTAGCATCAGTGAGGTTAAAATGAGTGATACCGGTGCAGCAGACTAGGTCTAGTATGCGACTGAGAATTCAGTGAGGAAAACAGCTCAGGGCTTCGGTGGTCTGTAGATAGTCACAATAATGGTAGGTTTAGAGCCTGTGAGTTTGATTGAGTGCCAGGCACTCAAAAGAGGAGTGATGAAGGACGGTGACAGCAGTGAGTTTCATGTCTTTGCGGTAAAGGACAGCAAGACCCTCAACCCTTCCAGTAGCACGGGGTTAACATACATAAGTAATGCCAGGAGGGAGCGCTTCATTTAGCTGTGAGAAATCCTTTTGCTGCTGCCAGGTCACAGTGAGGCATAGCAAGTCAAGTTTGTTGTTAAGAATAAACTTGCAAACAAGCAGGGCCTTGCTAGTAAGGGATCTGATATTGTGAAGAGACCATTTTTAACAGTGAAGAGGTGCATAGCTGTGTGCTTTGTGCAGGGGGAGTAGCACAGTGTGATGGACCACTCGAGTGGTGGAGCGAGGGGGGCAGACAGAAAACTGCGGATGTTTTTCATTTTGGTTTGTGTCCTGAAGGTTCCGACGTGATCCACGGTGTACATATCTGCGACGTTGAGGATGTCCCGATGGGCAAGCAGAGCTGGAGGGATCATGAAGTGGGACCGGAGACACAGCTGCTCCATGGCGGTGTATTTCAGTCGCGGGGCGGCGTCAGTGACTGTGAAACACAGTGCAGCCCAAAAGATGAGCCTGCTGAACATCAGGGTGAAGAGACGTAAGTCAGGGTGCAGTTCAGCATTATTGTAGTCCGGGTGATGGTTAGGAGACAGCAGAACCAGGATAGAGAAGCGGTAGACAGTGTGTCGAGTGCCGGGCAGGGAAACCAAACACACGCCCGTGGCTGAGTAGCAGGTTAGCCGGCTAGCATGTGAGCAGAGACCGGCTACTGTGACGAGGAGGCCTTGGTAAGACGGATGGACCACAGTCAGAAGGACCACAGTCAGATGGACCACAGTCAGATGGACAACAGTAAGATGGACCACAGTCAGATGGACCACAGTTAGATGGACCACAGTCAGATGGACCACAGTTAGATGGACCACAGTCAGATGGACCACAGTCAGATGGACCACAGTCAGATGGACCACAGTTAGATGGACCACAGTTAGATGGACCACAGTCAGATGGACCACAGTCAGATTGACATTTTCCTGTAGTGGGTTGGTCACTCTGTGGTTATTTGACGTCTTTACATCCTGTCGTCCATCACTTTAAGGTGAGATTTGTCTCTTGTGTGGCTGAGCCAGGAAGATCCCTGTAAAGCCAGGAGTGTACTAGATGAAATCTGCACTATATTCCTAATGTGACGCCTTAGCCCCTAGCGTTGATGATTTGATGTGGATTAATTTCTATACATGTAGACGTTACAATAACTCCATTGGGATATTATGTCCATTATCTATGTTGTTAATGAAATAAGAAAATACGAAACTATTGTCCTGGTTATTAATAAGCCCAATAAATCAGAGGTCTTCAACCTTCAACCCGGGTCTATCTATGACTGTATACTACTAGCCTAGCAGTAATGTGTGTTGTACTAGTAGTACTGTGTGTAGTGTACCAGGGGTCTTCAACACAGGTCTATCTATGACTGTATACTAGTAGCAGTACTGTATGTAGTAGTAGAAGTACTGTGTGTAGTATACCAGGGCACTTCAACCCGGGTCTCTCTCTTCAACCATCTCTAACCTAAACTAACCATCTGTAACCTAACACCTAAACTAACCATCTGTAACCTAACACCTAAACTAACCATCTCTAACCTAACACCTAAACTAACCCTCTGTAACCTAACACCTAAACTAACCATATCTAACCTAAAATTTAAACTTACCCTCTCTTACCTAAACTTAACATCTCTAACCTTAACTAACCATCTCTAACCTAACACCTAAACTAACCCTCTGTAACCCAACACCTCAACTTACCCTCTGTTACCTAACACATAATCTAACCATCTCTTACCTAACACCTAAACTAACCATCTCTAAACTAAACTAACCCTCTGTAACCTAACACCTAAACTCAGTTATCAGTCGTGGTGGAACACTCCAACTCAACTAGCGTATCTTTAATGTCATCGGGTTGGAGCTCACCTGGCTCCCATCTCACCTCGTAGGGTAGAGGTGACATTCCCATCTCTCTGTGTGCATAGCTGATTAATTCATGCAAATCCAAGTTGGTCTGGATCTGGTCTTGGATGCCGACACTTCACACCAGAAAGACCTGGGTCTATCTATGACTGTATACTACTAGTAGTAGAAGGAAGTCAGGCCAAGTCTGTCCTAATATCTGAGACCTGCTACAAGCCAAGCTGTAATCTGGTACTGCCTGTCCCAGCACCTGCATATGTAGAGTCTAGCTGCCTTGTTGCGATGTACAGTGTATACATAATAATAATAATAATATATCAGACTTATATAGCGCTTTTCCAGGTGCTCAAAGACGCTTTACAGGAAATAGAAAACATAAAGACTAATACAAAACACAACAAACACAACAAAACAAAACAAGAAACAAAACAAAGCAGAGAACAAATTATGGGTTGAAAGCAAGAGTGAAGAGGTGGGTTTTGAGGGCTGTTACATAGTATGTGGTAGGGCCTCCCAAGCTGTGAAGGTTCAGGGGGCATGACTCGGCAGATGTAGATGGGTGAGCTCTGGGTCCTGACATGTTACATGCTACTCCGGGACGACCGCTGCCTTCAGGAAGATCAAAGGCTATGGGATAACACCCAGACAGAAAATGTTTTGCTGCCTTGCAGACTGGATTATGAACATCAAAGGTGAAGGATCCTCCCCCAACAGAAAAGGGTTGCTGAAGGAGTTGCGCTCTCGGTAAACTACCAGTAATTGTACAAGATATGTATTCACAACGAATAAGCATCGGGGTTAAAGCCCCTGATTTGACGACCTCCTGAGTCGACATTGGTTCCCAATAAGAATGACGGGTTTGTCCCCAAGCCTAACGGGCGGTCCAAGCCTGAAGCCGACAAAGTTGGTGCAGAAAAGTTTGTCCGGCGCAAAGTACCATTTATCAACGGCACATTTAACACCAGAACATTGTCCACTACAGCCAAAAAGGAAGAACTTGCGTATTAAGGACAACTGTACAACATTAACATACCGTATTGACCCGAATATAAGATGACCCTGATTATAAGACGACCCCTCTTTTTCAAGACTCATTTTTGGAAAAATACCTTTTTGAAGACCAAATCTTTTTTTTATAAAGAAAATAATTTAATTTGAAAATAATGATAACACACATGACACATTGTGTTCAAATTTGCCTAACTGGCAACAAAAAAAAAGCTAGATAGATTGCAATGAAACAGTAGTGCAATAAAACGGTAGTGCAATAAAACAGTAGAGCAATGAAACAGTGCAAAATTTCAGTCTATTCGTCGCATCACAAACGTCTTCTCATTCAACTCGTCTTCTACATCGCTGGTTGTTCCTCTCACTCCCGCTATCGTCACTCACGGTGTCTGCTTCCCCGTCTCCTCCCACATCACGTCATCCTCGCTGCCATCCATGGCATTTGATACGCAGCATTTCTTAACCCATTAATGATGCTTTCTGGGGAAACGTCAGCCCATGCTTGCAAGATCCATTCACAGAGCAAACGTACTGCAGGCTTTTGGATTTTTCCAGACGGTGTCAGTGCGTGATTAGCAGCCAGGAGCCACTCTGTGGATCTCTTGCGCAGATTAACCTTGAATGGTTTGTTAACGACCACATCCAACACCTGCAGCTGGCTTGTCATTCCGCCCGGTATGATCACTAGGTCACCATTCAACTCTTTCACTTTTTGACTGGCTCAGTCAAGTGTCCACGGAAAGCATCCAGAATCAACATATTCCTCTTCTTTCTCTCTCTCTCTCCCCCCCCACCCCTCTCTCTCTCTCTCCCCCCCACCTCTCTCTCTCTCTCTCTCTCTCTCTCTCTCTCTCTCTCTCTCTCTCTCTCTCTCTCTCGCTCTCTCTCTCTCTCTCTCTCCCCCACCCCCCTCTCTCTCTCTCTCTCTCCCCCCACCCCCTCTCTCTCTCTCTCTCTCTCCCCCACCCCCCTCTCTCTCTCTCTCTCTCTCCCCACCCCTCTCTCTCTCTCTCTCTCTCTCTCTCTCTCTCTCTCTCCTCTCTCTCTCTCTCTCTCCCCCTCACCTCTCTCTCTCTCTCTCTCTCTCTCTCTCTCTCTCTCTCTCTCTCTCTCTCTCTCTCTCTCTCTCTCTCTCTCTCTCTCTCTCTCTCTCTGTCTCTGTCTCTGTCTCCCGGGCACCACCTTCTCCTGATGGTGGGATTTTAATGCCCAGCTAGGGCCTACAGACTCACTCTTCACTCTTAACAAACACACTAATAGAAACGGCAAGCACTTGAAGGACTTTATGAAGCAGCCTTGTCGCTACTAACACAAGGTTTCAGAACCGTAGCAGTAAGCTCTGGACACATCATTGTCCCAACGGCAACCTTGTGCAACTGGACTACATCTTGGCTAGAAAGAAGTGGATCAACAGCATCAAAAACTCACGTGCATACAACTCTTTTGAAGGTGTTAAATCTGACCACAGAATTGTTTCATGCAAATGCCAGATAAGTTATCATAAGAGCAAAGTACCAGCCAAAGATCCCATGAAACAACTTTACTGGAGAAAAGTAGCAGGCGATCCTAACCTCTGTGAAGAGTATACAGTCGCAGTACACAACAGGTTCAGCGCTCTCTGTGATGAGCTTGAAGACAAGAACATCAGTGTTGTATATGACACCCTGGTCGCTTCCAACAGAGATATTGCACTGAAAATGCTTCCAAAGAAGATAAAGAAGACAATAACCTTTGCTTCTAACGAGGGAGTAACCAAAGCCAGAGAAGAACTGAAGAATGCATCACATCAGGCTAGGTCTACTAGGAATACTAAAAAGTACCTTGATGCAGCTAAACTCTCACTTGATGAAGCATACATTGAAGCTTTGGAAGCACACGTTAAGTCTAAAACTGAAGAACTCGACATCTTGCATAGTGAAAACAAGCCTGCGGCTGCATGGGTGGCTCTGAGGGAGCTGACCAACAAGAGGGCTTCCTCAATGATTCGTATAACGGGTAAAACCACCCAGCAGCATCTAGATGCATGGTTTCAGCACTTCAGTTCGCTACTTGGTAAAGCGGAGCAATGCATCACTAACCTCAACGATCCTTTCTTCAACCAGAAAGTAGCAGATAGCCTGCCAATTCATACTGGTCCTTTTACCATGGACGAGGTTCAGGAATATCTGAAAAAGTTAAAAAACACCAAGACACCAGGCCCAGACAACATTCCAGCTGTCATCTGGAAGAGCCCACTGTTTTAAGAACATATGTTAGCATTTTGTAATGAGACCTACAAAGGAAACAAACCAGCAGCTTTCTCAATGTTCCACTTCCAAAGAAAGGCGACCTTTCACTGCCTCAGAATTACAGAGATACAAGATACAAGATACAAGATGTTTATTGGCCATTTGTAATACATAGGAATGCTTACTCCCCATTCCCTTCCGCAGTATAAATCTCAAAAACACCATCAAAATTTAGCAGCAAAGTGACTTAAATGATATGTACAAGTTTTGGTTTATCTTTACAAAAAGGAATCACACTGTCACCTTTAGCCTTTTGTAAATGATTTACAACTCAATGCTTCTAAACTGAATCTATCCATATATTGACCCCATCCTGCGTCGTAATCAAAACGGCTTTAGGAAAAGTAGATCAACACTACCCCAAATTCTTGCTCTCAGGAGAATTATTGAAAAGCTGAGGATTTCCAAGCGAAAGGCATCAATTGTGTTTGTGGACTTTGCGAAGGCATTTGATAGTGTCAACAGGAAGATCATGCTGCATATCCTTCTGAATTACGGTGTCCCAGATGAGATTGTCAAAGCCATTGCCATCATGTAGTGGCGGTAGTATAGCTCAGGAGGTAAAGCGGTCGCCTCACAACCGAAAGGTCGTTTGATCCCCCAGCTCCCCTAGCAAAAACTGTCGAGGTGTCCTTGAGCAAGACACCCTAACCCTAACTGCTCTTGACGTGCTGGCTGTCTCCTTGCATGGCTGACTCCGCCGTCGGTGGATGAATGGGTGATGTGAGGCAGGACTTGTAAAGCGCTTTGGATAAAAGCGCTATATAAAAGCTGGTATTATTATTATCATGTATGACAACCCATCATGCTTTGTGCAAAGCACGGACGGCCTAAACAAGGAGTTCCTCACAACCGCAGGAATCTTAGCTCCATTCCTTTTCGTGATTGTAGTGGACTATATACTCAGGCAAAGTCTCGACATCATTCATGACAAAGGCCTCACCATCAAGCAGAAGCAATCAAGGCGCCATCAAAGCCAGCACCTCACCGATCTCGACTACGCAGACAATATCGCCCTCATGGCTGACCAACTGTGTGATGCGCAAGACCTGCTAACATCACTAGAGAATGCTGCAGCCAAGGTCGGCCTGTTTCTCAATGTAAAGAAGACAGAGTATATGACCATCAACAAGGATGACAACCACCTCCCAATATGTTCCAACAACGGCACCCAACTCAACGAGGTCAGTGACTTCAGGTACCTTGGGTCCTATGTTGCTGACAGTAAGAAGGACTTTCTGACACACAAACGGCAAGCATGGAGTGCCTGGAACAACATCTGGCAATCGAATATATAAAAATATACAAAACTGGCCTTCTTCAGAGCTTGTGTTGAGAGCATTCTTTTATATGGAGCCGAAACCTGGACCATGAAGAAAGACCTACAAGATGGCCTTGATGGCACATACACCAGACTCCTAATGAGGGTGGAGAACATCTCATGGCGATAGCACATGACCAAACAACATATCTACGGAAACGTTCCACTTATCTCTACCACCGTCGCTCAACGAAGAGTGCATTTTGCTGGCCACTGTTGTGCAAAAGAACAGATTGTGTCTGACGTAATATGTTGGAGACTTCCGTGTCCTAATAAAGGTCGTAGACATCTTAACTATATTGATACCATTAGTAGGGACACGGAATATAAAATTGAGGCCCTACCTACCATAATGAGGGACAAAGATTACTGGCGCGGCATTGTGAATGCAATCTTGCTTGCGACCGCTCTATGATGATGACTAGTAGTACTTTGTGTAGTTCTAGTAGTACTGTGTGTAGTATGCCAGGGCTCTTCAACCCGGGTCTATCTATGACTGTATACTACTAGCAGTACTGTGTGTACCACTTTTTGTACTGTGTAGTATACCAGGGCTCTTCAACCCGGGTCTATCTATGACTTTATACTACTAGCAGTACTTTGTGTACCACTAGTAGTACTGTGTGGTAGTAGTACAGACAGAACAAGACTCTTGATCACTGTTATACCACCATTAAGCACGCTTATCGCGCTGTTGTATTCAAGACCACTGACCTTGATGTGTATGCATATCATGTCACAGCATACATTAACAGGCTAGTGGAAGAATGCATCCCGACCAGGTCTGTTCGCTCAATTCCGAACCATGGATAAATGCTGACATATGGAACAAACTTAAGGAACGGAGTACCGCTTTCACAACAGGCGACTCCGATCTCTACAAGAAGGCCAAGGTAAATTGGATTACAAAAACAAATTGGAATTACAGTTTGAGGGCTCTGACACCAGACATATGTGGCAAGGTCTGAGGGTCCTCTCCAACTACAAGGGGAGCTCAGGGCCAGTCACCAACAACGACCCTACCCTACCAGACGAGCTAAACAAGTTTTTTGCTCACTTTGAAAGGGTACATGAGCCAACCAACAACTTGAACATCAGCCCAGAGGACTACATTCTACAACTGTTCGAGTCCGAGGTCCGCAGAATCTTCAGGAGGGTGAAGGCAGGGAAGGCAGCAGGCCCAGACGGAGTTCCATCCCACGTCTTCAAGACCTGCGCTGACCAGCTGGCTCCTGTGTTCACCGACATCTACAATGCATCACTGCAACAGTCTGTCGTCCCAGTGTGCTTCAAAGCGACAACCATTGTGCCGTTACCCAAAAAGACCAAGGTAACATGCCTCAATGATTATTGTCCAGTGGCTTTAACACCCATAGCCATGAAGTGCCTGGAGAAACTTGTAATGTCGCATATAAACTTGTCCATAGTCCCTAGACCCACTCCAGTTTGCATACAGACCAAACAGGTCTGTAGACGACGCCATTTCCCTGGCACTACACACGGCAATGCAGCACATAGACAGGAGGGACACCTACGTCAAACTGCTGTTCATTGACTACAGCTCGGCGTTCAACACCATCGTTCCCTCCAAGTTGGTCCTGAAACTGAGGGACCTAGGTCTGGGCGCCCCCATCTGTAACTGGATTGTGGACTTCTTGACGGGCAGGCCACAAGTGGTGAAGATTGGGAACAACATCTCATCCACTCTGGTCTTCAACACCGGAGCACCCCAAGGCTGCTGCCTCAGTCCCCGGCTGTACTCGCTGTACACCCATGACTGTACTGCCACGCACAGCAACAATCGGATTATCAAGTTTGCAGACGACACCACAGTCATCGGCTTGATAAGCGAGGGCGATGAAACGGAGTACAGAGATGAGGTGGTCCAGCTGACGCGATGTCGTTGTGAGGACAACAGCCTCGCACTGAATGTCAGCAAGACCAAGGAGGTCATCGTGGACTTCAGGAGCCACTGGGGCACCCACTCCACCATCAGCCTGGACGGGACACCGGTGGAAGTCGCCAGCTGCTTCCATTTCCTTGGACTACAGATTTACGATGACCTGGCGTGGACATGCAACATGGAGGTCATGCTGAAGAAGGCACACCAGCACCTCTATGCTCTGCGGTGCCTCAGAAAAAGCGGTATAGGCCAGAGCTGGCTAGTGAACTTCTACCGTGGCACCGTAGAGAGCGTCCTGACGAGTGGAGTCACTGTGTGGTACGGCAACACCACTGCACGGGACAAGAAAGTAATCCAGAGGGTCGTGAGGACGGCAGAGAAGATCATCGGATGTGCACTTCCATGCATTTAGGAGATCTTAAGGACCAGATGTCGGAAGAAAGCCATGTCCATCATATAGGACTGCAACCACCCTGGGCACCATCTCTTCTCCCCCCTACCGTCTGGTCGCCGGTTGTGCAGCATCCGTACAGCAAGGACTACCAGGTTTAAGGATAGTTTTTATCCACAGGCAGTGCGCCTACTGAGCTGCTAGGAGTGCTGCCACTTTAACTTCCATAACATATCATTAACATTACACTTACATACTTTGCTGGACTTTCTGGACTCATCACAGTTACTGCACTGTATTGCACTGTATTCATGATGCTGCTGCACTACTGGCAAAGATTTTTGTAAAAAACAAAATGTAGCAGGAACACTGGGTTCAGGTAACTTTCCCACACTCATCTCTAGGCCCTGAACTCACCATCAGCTAAAGTAGGTCAAGTTGGAGCCAGCTAGTGGTGGAGGCTATTGGCACACAGTCTGATTCCCTTCACGGCTTGTAGTGGTAGGAGCACTAGTGAGTGTTGGTTTGCAGTGAGCACCGGTGGTGGGTAAGGGGGACACAGCCCTGTTAGACTGCCTCCCCCTGGCCGGTGGTGGGTAAGGGGGACACAGCCCTGTTAGACTGCCTCCCCCTGGCCGGTGGTGGGTAAGGGGGACACAGCCCTGTTAGACTGCCTCCCCCTGGCCGGTGGTGGGTAAGGGGGCACAGCCCTGTTAGACTGCCTCCCCCTGCCTGGCATCTGCCCACTCCCCCTTTCCCCTCATTGATTTGAGTAATTTCCTATAAGTGTTTTACCAAGATTAGACAAATAAATGTGATTGACATTTTTAAATAAACTGTTCAACTTTTTCATTATAATTGAACCACGTCTATGTCTTGTGTCAGTCACGAACTTGTAGAGCCTTCTTATTTCTGAAGTGTAAATTAAATATCTCCTGGGGTGAAATTCCCCAGGTGGCGTTGTCAGGCATGTTGTTGGTATTTGGGTGGCTCTGCCTTTAAAAACGACCACCCCGCCACAAAAACTAAAAAAATGTAAAAAAAAATCTTTTTTTTGTTATTATTTATCTATTTTTTTATTTGTATGGTGTTTTGGAGATGTTTACTGCAGGAGGGAATGGGGAGAAGGCATTCCTATGTACTGGAGAATAAATATCTTGTATCTGTGTGTAGTATACCAGAGCTCTTCAACCCGGGTCTATCTTTGACTGTATACTACTAGCGGTACCGTGTGTACCACTAGTAGTACTGGGTGGACGTTCCTTCACTAGTCGTACTGGGTGGCGTTCACGTGGGGAACCCCACCCCCTGTGTACGTTTTGAACTCACGTCATCGCGTAATGTATGACATCATTTTACGTAGTGATTGTTGTCGTTAGCTTCTCAGTGCTATCCAACCCCGTATATGATTATAGATTATCGATGGTATCGGTGCGCTGCTTTATTGTTGCCGTTCAATATCGATTGTTTGCAGGACCCTACAGCAGCACTAACCCCACACCGATGTGGACATTTAATGAGAAGAAAGAAGAAGAAGTCAGCCGGTTAGCTCTGCCGCTAGCCGGTTAGCCCACAAGTAAGTTGTGAAGGGAGCTAACGCTTTATGATATATCATATTTATATAATATATACCATGTATACTATGATATATATATATATATATATATATATATATACCAGATAATATAATATATACCACATTATATAACACATTATATTATAATATATACCATGCATAATATAATATATATACACCAGATCATTTAATATCCACCACATTATATAACACATTATATTTTAATATATACCATGTATAATATAATATATACCAGATTATATAATATATACCACATAATATAATATATACCACATTATATATATAACATATTTATAACACATATTATAATATATACCATGTATAATATAATATATATACCAGATAATATATATACCACATTATATAACACATAATATAATATATACCATGTATAGTATAATATATATACCTGATAATATAATGCATTATAATATATACCATGTACAATATTATATAAACCAGCTAATATAATATATACCATGTATAGTATAATATGTACAATGTATGATATATATACACGTACACCACGTAGTACAATATATACTGTATGTATACCATGTGGTATAATATGTGTATATACCATGTAGTATAATATATATACCATGTAGTCTAATCTATATAACATGTAGTAAAATATATACTGTATGGTTACCATGTAGTATAATATATATACATTATGTAGTATAATATATATATCTATATATGTATATATATACAGCATGTAGTTTAATATATATACACCATGTAGTATAATATATATATGTATACCGTGTAGTATAATATATACCATGTATGTTTCAGGCCTCCTGATCCAACATGGCGTCTCCTTTTAAAATCCCCAAGCGTTCCTCCGTCTGCTCCACCCAAGAAGGACCTGACTGTGTCCTCATGCAGTCTCCCTTGGAACGCCTTCAGGGCCGAGCCTCGGCCTCTGAGGTGCACACTTCCTACACACTTCCTACACGCGTCCTACACGCCTCCGTAATGCTTCCTACACGCTTTCTACACGCTTCCTACACACTTCCTACACGCTTCCTACACACTTCCTACACGCGTCCTACACACCTCCTTAATGCTTCCTACACGCGTCCTACACGCTTCCTACACACTTCCTACACGCGTCCTACACACTTCCTACACGCGTCCTACACACCTCCATAATGCTTCCTACACGCTTTCTACACGCTTTCTACACGCTTTCTACACACTTCCTACACACTTCCTACACGCTTCCTACACACTTCCTACATGCGTCCTACACACCTCCTTAATGCTTCCTACACGCTTTCTACACGCTTCCTACACACTTTTTACACACTTCCTACACGTGTCCTACACGCCTCCTTAATGCTTTCTACACGCTTTCTACACGCTTTCTACACGCTTTCTACACGCTTTCTACACGCTTCCTACAGGCCTCCTATACGCTTCCTACACGCTTCCTACACGCTTCTTACACACTTCCTACACGCTTTCTACACACTTCCTACACGCTTCTTACACGCTTCCTACACGCTTCCAACACGCTTTCTACACGCTTCTTACACACTTCCTACAGGCCTCCTAAACGCTTCCTACATGCTTTCTACACGCTTCCTACACGCTTTCTACACGTTTCTTACACACTTCCTACACGCTTCCGACACGCTTTCTACACGCTTCTCACACGCTTCCTACACACTTCCTACACGCTTCTTACACGCTTCCTACACGCTTTCTACATGCTTCCTACAGGCCTCCTACACACTTCCTACACGCTTCTTACACACTTCCGACACGCTTCTTACACACTTCCGACACGCTTCCTACACGCTTCCTACACACTTCCTACACGCTTCCTACACGCTTCCTACACACTTCCAACACACTTGCTACACGCTTCTTACACACTTCCTACGCGCTTCCTACACGCTTCCAACACACTTGCTACACACTTGCTACACACTTCCTACACGCTTCCTACACGCTTTCTACACGCTTTCTACACGCTTCCTTCACGCTTCCTACAGGCCTCCTACACGCTTCTTACACGCTTCCTACACACTTCCTACAGGCCTTCCATATGCTTTCTACATGCTGACTACACGCTTCCTACACACTTCCTACAGGCCTTCTATATGCTTTCTACATGCAGACTACACACTTCCTACATGCTTCCTACATGCTTCCTACATGCCTCCTACCAGTGGTTGTAAAAGTTGGGGAGAAAGGAAGGTGCTCTTGGTGAAGCTTGGTGTAGTTTGGTGGTGTAGCTTGGTGGTGAAGCTTGGTGTATCTTTGGTGGTGTAGTTTTATGAAGCTTGGTGTAGTTTGGTGGTGAAGATTGGTGTAGTTTGGTGGTGAAGCTTGGTGATGAATCTTGGTGTAGTTTGGAGTTTAGTTTGGTGGTTAAGCTTGGTGTCATTTGGTGGGAAGGCTTGGTGTTGTAGTTTAGTGGTGAAGCTTGGTGTAGTTTGGAGTTCAGTTTGGTGGTGAAGCTTGGTGTAGTTTGGAGTTCAGTTTGGTGGTGAAGCTTGGTGTAGTTTGGTGGTGTAGTTTAGTGGTGAAGCTTGGTGTAGTTTGGTGGTGTAGCTTGATGTCGTTTAGTGGTGAAGCTTGGTGTAGTTTGGTGGTGAAGCTTGGTGTAGTTTGGTGGTGAAGCTTGGTGTAGTTTGGTGGTGAAGCTTGGTGTAGTTTGGTGGTGTAGTTTGGAGTTTAGTTTGGTGGTGAAGCTTGGTGTAGTTTGGTGGTGAAGCTAGATGTAGTTTGGTGGTGAAGCTTGGTGTAGTTTGGTGTTAGTGTGAGAGAATGGTAAACCCCGACATTTGAAGCAGCATAAGGAGAGTTAGTGTAACTAGTGAACTACATAATGCATAGCCTGGGCTGTAGTGTTAGTGGGATAGTGGTATTAGTAGTAGTATATAGTGGGAATGACCGTTGTATTCTGTTCTTCACTTGACAATACTATAAAGATAGCATCAATGACGCAGTACCTCATCCGGCCTCACTATCAAGTTAGTATTGGTGGGTAGTTTTAGCTGATAAGCAAAACAGAATTAAATAAATTGTGATCTGAGAGGGAAGAAGCGTTGTTTTGATGAAAAATAGGTAATTAGCGATTACTCCATTAATCAAGACCAAGCGGCGTGTAGGAAGCGTGTCAGTGGTATATCAACCATCACATACTACATGGAATATATATAGATATATAGATATATATAGATATATATAGATATCTATATATATCTATATATCTATATATCTATATATCTATATATCTCTATATATCTATATATCTCATAATATAATGTAATGTAATATTGAATATTACTGGTATTTGTTTCCTCAACAGAAACGCTGGGCTGAGTCTTCTGCAGACTGTCAGGACACGATGCATTCTGGGATGGGATTCAGAGGTGGGAAGAGCAGGTGAGGTCACATGATGGGCCGTGGGCGGGGCTTATAGAGTAAACCAAATACCCCCTGCTGTGTGTCATTCTATGGCGCCAAAACCGTCTGATACTTCAAACCATGAAGAACCAACTCTGGATCCAACCACCACCTGGTGACCGATGACTGATGAAGCGTGAGCCGCTGTATAGCAGCGGGGCTCCAGAACCACCTGGGCCCGTCTGGCTGCTGTAGGGTTTGACCTTTCACTAGAGGGGTCAAACTCAAAAATGGCTGCTTAGGATGTTCACATGTTTGTGTCTCGTCCTGTTTTTTCTGAGGGTTAGTTTTTTTTTGTTGTGTACTCGGACACCAGTATACTAGTATGCTAATATACCGGTATACTAGGATATCCTGGTATCCTGGTAGGATACCAGCTAACCGGTATACTGGTAAAGTGGTAGTATACCAGCTAACCGGTATACTGGTAAAGTGGTAGTATACCAGCTAACCGGTATACTGGTAAAGTGGTAGTATACTAGCTAACTGGTAAAGTGGTAGTATACTAGCTAACTGGTATACTGGTAAAGTGGTAGTATACCAGCTAACCGGTATACTGGTAAAGTGGTAGTATACTAGCTAACTGGTATACTGGTAAAGTGGTAGTATACCAGCTAACTGGTATACTGGTAAAGTGGTAGTATACTAGCTAACCGGTATACTGGTAAAGTGGTAGTATACTAGCTAACTGGTATACTGGTAAAGTGGTAGTATACCAGCTAACTGGTATACTGGTAAAGTGGTAGTATACCAGCTAACTGGTATACTGGTAAAGTGGTAGTATACTAGCTAACCGGTATACTGGTAAAGTGGTAGTATACTAGCTAACTGGTATACTGGTAAAGTGGTAGTATACCAGCTAACTGGTATACCGGTAAAGTGGTAGTATACTAGCTAACCGGTATACTGGTAAAGTGGTAGTATACTAGCTAACTGGTATACTGGTAAAGTGGTAGTATACCAGCTAACTGGTATACTGGTAAAGTGGTAGTATACCAGCTAACTGGTATACTGGTAAAGTGGTAGTATACTAGCTAACCGGTATACTGGTAAAGTGGTAGTATACCAGCTAACTGGTATACTGGTAAAGTGGTAGTATACCAGCTAACCGGTATACTGGTAAAGTGGTAGTATACCAGCCGATATTTAGCATTTTATAAATTGCATTTTTATTTTTATTTTTTAACTTTATTCTATTTTTATCTATTTTTATCTCATTTTTATAACTGCTGTCTGTCGTTGCGTATTGCACATAAGATTTTCACATCACTGCTTAATACTGTGAAGTGACAATAAACTTGACTTAACTTGACTTGACTTGACTAACCGGTGTGTCGTGTGTGGTGTGTGCAGCTGCTCCCTGAAGCCTCTCTTCAGAGACACCGTGAAGTCTTTACTGGGAATCCAGCAGCCAGCAGGAGGGCGGGGCCCTACCCCCACACCACCACCTCACCCTCCCTCACACCTCTCCAACCGGTAGGACCCCCTACCCCCACACCACCACCTCACCCTCCCTCACACCTCTCCAACCGGTAGGACCCCCTACCCCCACACCACCACCTCACCCTCCCTCACACCTCTCCAACCGGTAGGACCCCCTACCCCCACACCACCACCTCACCCTCCCTCACACCTCTCCAACCGGTAGGACCCCCTACCCCCACACCACCACCTCACCCTCCCTCACACCTCTCCAACCGGTAGGACCCCCTACCCCCACACCACCACCTCACCCTCCCTCACACCTCTCCAACCGGTAGGACCCCCTACCCCCACACCACCACCTCACCATCCCTCACACCTCTCCAACCGGTAGGACCCCCTACCCCCACACCACCACCTCACCCTCCCTCACACCTCTCAAACCAGTAGGACCCCCTACCCCCACACCACCACCTCACCCTCCCTCACACCTCTCCAACCGGTAGGACCCCCTGCCTCCCCCATCCCTGTGATGTCATTGGTCCTGTCCTGTGACGTCATTGGTCCTGTCCTGTGATGTCATTGGTCCTGTCCTATGATGTCATTGGTCCTGTCCTGTGATGTCATTGGTCCTGTCCTAAGATGTCATTGTCCTCTCCTGTGATGTCATTTGTCCTGTGATGTCATTGGTCCTGTCCTATGACGTCATTGTCCTCTCCTATGATGTCATTGGTCCTGTCCTATGATGTCATAGGTCATGTCCTGTGAACAATTTTTAGTAATTGTATTGTGTTTTTAACTTTGTAGCACTCTGAGATTTTATTTATTTATTTACTATTATTTATTGTATTTATTATTATCCTATCAACAATGTGTCCAGCAGGTGGCGCCCCAGGAGAGCGTCTGACCGACTGTCTGAAACGCTGCCAACACAGAAGAAGAGCTCCGGCTCCAGTGGTGGCTTGTTGTTGCTGTACAATAGATCAGGTACAGTAACACCATATATATATATATATATATATATATATATATATATCATTCATATATTTATATATAAAATAGGAAATCATACACACAATACTGTGTATAATATAATAATGTTAACAGTGTTTTCATCAACATTTATATTAGTGATAAGACAGTATTTGTATTGATAAGACCACATTTATATTAGTGATGTTTATATGAGTAATAATACAGTATTTATATTTGTGATGAAACATTATTTATGTAGGTGATAAGACTGTCTTTCGATTAGTGATTAAAAAAAGTCTTTATATTCCTGATTGGTCCTGTCTTATGATGTCATTGGTCCCGTCTTATGATGTCATTGGTACTGTCCTATGATGTCATTGGTCCTGTCCTATGATGTCGTATGTCATGTCCTATGATGCCGTAGGTCATATCTTATGATTTCATTGGTACTGTCCTATGATGTCATTGGTCCTGTCCTATGATGTCGTAGGTCCTGTCCTAAATTACTGATAGTACAATATTTATATTCATGATAAGACATTCTTTCTATTAGTGATAAAACAGTCTTTATATTCGTGGTAATACAATATTTGTATTGATAAGACAGTATTTATATTAGTAAAAATAAAACCGTCTTTATGTTAGTGATAAGACAGTAGTGATGTGCAGAGAGAGACAGTCTTTATGTTAGTGATAAGACAGTAGTGATGTTCCGAGAGAGACAGTCTTTATGTTAGTGATAAGACAGTAGTGATGTTCCGAGAGAGACAGTCTTTATGTTAGTGATAAGACAATAGTGATGTTCCGAGAGAGACAGTCTTTATGTTAGTGATTAGACAGTAGTGATGTTCCGAGAGAGACAGTCTTTATGTTAGTGATAAGACAGTAGTGATGTTCCGAGAGAGACAGTCTATGTTGGTGATTAGACAGTAGTGATGTTCCGAGAGAGACAGTCTTTATGTTAGTGATAAGACAGTAGTGATGTTCCGAGAGAGACAGTCTTTATGTTAGTGATTAGACAGTAGTGATGTTCCGAGAGAGACAGTCTTTATGTTAGTGATTAGACAGTAGTGATGTTCCGAGAGAGACAGTCTTTATGTTAGTGATAAGACAGTAGTGATGTTCCGAGAGAGACAGTCTATGTTGGTGATTAGACAGTAGTGATGTTCCGAGAGAGACAGTCTTTATGTTAGTGATAAGACAGTAGTGATGTTCCGAGAGAGACAGTCTTTATGTTAATGATAAGACGGTAGTGATGTTTCGCGAGAGACAGTCTCTATGTTAGTGATAAGACAGTAGTGATGTTCCGAGAGAGACGGTCTTTATGTTAGTGATAAGACAGTAGTGATGTTCCGAGAGAGACAGTCTTTATGTTAGTGATAAGACAGTAGTGATGTTCCGAGAGAGACAGTCTATGTTAGTGATTAGACAGTAGTGATGTGCAGAGAGAGACAGTCTTTATGTTAGTGATAAGACAGTAGTGATGTTCCGAGAGAAACAGTCTTTATGTTCGTGATAAGACAGTAGTGATTTGCAGAGAGAGACAGTCTTTATGTTAGTGATACGACAGTAGTGATGTTCCGAGAGAGACGGTCTTTATGTTAGTGATAAGACAGTAGTGATGTTCCGAGAGAGACCGTCTCTGTTAGTGATAAGACAGTCGTGATGTTTTGAGAGAGACGGTCTTTAGGTTAGTGATAAGACAGTAGTGATGTTTCAAGAGAGGCAGTCTTTATGTTAGTGATAAGACAGTAGTGATTTGCAGAGAGAGAGACAGTCTTTATGTTAGTGATACGACAGTAGTGATGTTCCGAGAGAGACAGTCTTTATGTTAGTGATAAGACAGTAGTGATGTTCCGAGAGAGACAGTCTTTATGTTAGTGATACGACAGTAGTGATGTTCCGAGAGAGACAGTCTTTATGTTAATGATAAGACAGTAGTGATGTGCAGAGAGAGACAGTCTTTATGTTAGTGATAAGACAGTAGTGATTTGCAGAGAGAGACAGTCTTTATGTTAGTGATAAGACAGTAGTGATGTTCCGAGAGAGACAGTCTTTATGTTAGTGATAAGACAGTAGTGATGTTCTGATAGATACAGTAAGACTATTTTGACGGAGCCCTGTGGTACCAGACCGGTTTACCGGAAGCAGGGGTGTCTCTGTGGAGCCTTCTGGACCCAGCAGCCCCTCCTCCGATACCAGCAGGACCCCAGGACCTCCAGATACCGGTGTGGTGAGTCACGGCCTGCACACCAAAGCCAACCCACTCCTATACAGTGAGATTTATAAATATTGATATATGTCCATATTATACTTGTGTGTCTTTCCAGGGAGTCCAGAACCAGGCGATGGAGTCTTCCAGCTCTTCTGACTCTGCTGGACCCACCTCAGATGGTGTGCTGTCCCCTTCTCCCCACTGTCCATCATCCAGGCCCTTGAAGGTCTGGAAACCCTCTCCCTCGGCGGGCTCGTTATCCGGCTCGGAGACGCCCAACACCTCCTCCGGGCCGGGGAAGGCAGAGAGTAGGTTGTCCCTCAACAGGACTTCCTGGCTGGCCGCCAGCAGCCACCTGCAGAGACAGAGGGACGAGGAGGGGGAAATAGACAGGAGGTCTCTGATTCCCAGGACTCTCACTCTGGGCAGTAGGACCAGGAGGGACCACGCCACCTCATCAGAGCCTAGTATGGTCCTCTTCATAGGGCTACATTAAGAGTTACTTTGAAGCTTACTGTTACTTTAGGAGCTTAGAGTTACTTTAGGAGCTTAGTTACTTTAGGAGGTTAGATTTACTTTAGGAGCTTAGAGTTACTTTAGTCGGTCAGTTACTTTTGGAGCTTAGAGTTACTTTAGAAGATTAGCTACTTTAGGAGGTTAGAGTTACTTTTGGAGCTTAGAGTTACTTTAGGTGGTCAGAGTTACTTTAGACGATTAGAGTTACTTTAGGAGCTTAGAGTTACTTTAGGCGGTCAGAGTTACTTTTGGAGCTTAGAGTTACTTTAGGTGGTCAGAGTTACTTTAGGAGGTTAGAGTTACTTTTGGAGCTTAGAGTTACTTTAGGAGGTCAGTTACTTTAGGTGGTAGAGTTACTTTAGAAGATTAGAGTTACTTTAGGAGCTTAGAGTTACTTTAGGTGGTCAGAGTTACTTTAGAAGATTAGAGTTACTTTAGAAGATTAGACTTACTTTAGGAGGTTAGAGTTACTTTTGGAGCTTAGTTACTTTAGGTGGTCAGAGTTACTTTAGAAGATTAGAGTTACTTTAGGAGGTTAGAGTTACTTTAGGAGCTTAGAGTTACTTTAGGAGGTCAGAGTTACTTTAGGTGGTAGAGTTACCTTAGAAGATTAGAATTACTTTAGGAGCTAGCTTAGAGTTACTTTAGGTGGTCAGAGTTACTTTAGAAGATTAGAGTTACTTTAGGAGCTTAGAGTTACTTTAGAAGATTAGCTACTTTAGGAGGTTAGAGTTACTTTTGGAGCTTAGAGTTACTTTAGGTGGTCAGAGTTACTTTAGACGATTAGAGTTACTTTAGGAGCTTAGAGTTACTTTAGGCGGTCAGAGTTACTTTTGGAGCTTAGAGTTACTTTAGGTGGTCAGAGTTACTTTAGGAGGTTAGAGTTACTTTTGGAGCTTAGAGTTACTTTAGGAGGTCAGTTACTTTAGGTGGTAGAGTTACTTTAGAAGATTAGAGTTACTTTAGGAGCTTAGAGTTACTTTAGGTGGTCAGAGTTACTTTAGAAGATTAGAGTTACTTTAGAAGATTAGACTTACTTTAGGAGGTTAGAGTTACTTTTGGAGCTTAGAGTTACTTTAGGTGGTCAGAGTTACTTTAGAAGATTAGAGTTACTTTAGGAGGTTAGAGTTACTTTAGGAGCTTAGAGTTACTTTAGGAGGTCAGAGTTACTTTAGGTGGTAGAGTTACCTTAGAAGATTAGAATTACTTTAGGAGCTAGCTTAGAGTTACTTTAGGTGGTCAGAGTTACTTTAGAAGATTAGAGTTACTTTAGGAGCTTAGAGTTACTTTAGGTGGTCAGAGTTACTTTAGAAGATTAGAGTTACTTTAGGAGGTTAGAGTTACTTTAGGAGCTTAGAGTTACTTTAGGTGGTCAGAGTTACTTTAGGAGCTTAGAGTTACTTTAGGATGTTAGATTTACTTCAGGATGTTAGTGACTTTAGGATGTTGGTTACTTTAGGATGTTCGCTACTTTAAAAGGTTAGTCACTTTCGAAGATTAGAGTACTTTGAGATGTTAGTTACTTTAGAAGGTTACAGTTGCTTTAGAATGTTAAAGTTACTTTAGGAGGTTCGATTTACTTTAGGCTTTATGAGTTACTTTAGAAGGTTAGAGTTACTTTGAGAGGTTAGAGTTACTTTAGAAGATTAAAGTTACTTTAGGAGCTTAGAGTTACTTTAGGAGCTTAGAGTTACTTTAGATGGTTAGTTACATCAGGAGGTTACAGAGTTACATCAGGAGGTTATAGAGTTACCTGATATCCTCTCCTAGTTGTCCTGTCCAGTGAGGAAGAAGACGGTGAGCATGAAGAAGATGTCCGACCCTCACCTGGAGAGCAGGTAGGGTGACCCAGTTACATTACATTACAGTCATTTAGCAGCTGCTTCTGTCCAAAGCGACTTACAATAGTGCGTTCAACAGAGAGAGGCAAGAGAACAGTCTTCAGGACACACTTCCCGGATCCTTCCACGTAGCACTAAGTCAATTAAGTCAGTCAAAAGTAGATTATATATTGTAGATATTGGTCTAGATATTGTTGCATATTGTTTGCCAACTAATTGTACTTTTTGCCTTACACTTTTGCCTGAATTATTGTACTTCTATCTGAGCACTGGTTCAGTTATTGGAGACTTGTTAGAAATTAAATGCACTTTTGATTTCTGGTGACGAGTTGTTCTCTTACCTTCCTTTGTTGAAACACACTACTGTAAGTCTCTTTGGATAAAAGTGTCTGCTAAATGACTGTAATGTAATGTAACAGTTGATTTACCTTAATAGATTGTTCACTGATGGTTGTGTGTTCTGGCCGTCTGAAGGCCGGTGGGCCGGACCTCTCTGGTCTCAGACCGGGTCCCGGGTCTGGTCCTAGGTCGGACCCTGGGCCGGACCCGGAGTCGGGTCTGAGGGGTGGGGCCAGCACAGCGGACCAGACCGCTTCCCCCGCCATGCAGCTGGACTTCACAGACCTGCACCTGGGCCTGACCCGGACACCAGCCAATGGGACCCTGACGGTGAGACACTCCCCGTCTCCCACCCAGGTCTACCTGTCTGTCTCTAGATGCATACACATCCAGGTCTACCTGTCTGTCTCTAGATACATACTCACCAGGTCTACCTGTCTGTCTCTATATACATACACACCAGGTCTACCTGTCTGTCTCTAGATACATACACACCAGGTCTACCTGTCTGTCTCTAGATACAAACACACCAGGTCTACCTGTCTGTCTCTAGATACATACACACCAGGTCAACCTGTCTGGCTCTAGAGACATACACTCCAGGGCCCGGTTGTTCAAAGGGTGATTAACTTAATCGTTCGATTTCTTAATCATTTACTGTCGGTTGTTCAACGGGTGATTAGGTGAGTGATAAACAAATCGCTAGTTAAGCAGTTGTTAAACAGTGATTAAGTACTTTTTACCCATAAAGAAAAAACTAAATTTTTGCATAGCAGAAGTACCGTCGATTTGTGCACCCGATGCAATGGTTAGGGTTAGTGCATTAATGCTTTAAGGACCATGGTGGTTAGGGTTACTGCCTTAATGCTTTAAGGGCCATGTTGGTTAGGGTTAGTGCTTGCTAGGGTTAGTGCAGTGATTAAAGTTTACCACTGGTTAATCACAGGTTGACCACTGTAAACAACCCAATTTAACCACGCGTTAAAAGCCCACCCTTTGAACAACCGGCCCCAGGTCTCTCTCTCTCTCTCTCTCTCTCTCTCTCTCTCTCTCTCTCTCTCTCTCTCTCTCTCTCTCTCTCTCTCTCTCTCTCTCTCTCTCTCTCTCTCTCTCTCTCTCTCTCTCTCTCTCTCTCTCTCTCTCTCTCTCTCTCTCTCTCTCTCTCTCTCTCTCTCTCTCTCTCTCTCTCTCTCTCTGCACTGTGGAGCGAGTGGTGTACTGAGTGAGTTTCAAACTTAGAATCTTTCTATCTGTGTTGAAGTATTGTGTGTTGTGTTGTTTTAGTGTGTTGAGTGTTATCTGTTTCTTAGTTAGTGGTGTTTGCCGTGGCGGCGAGTCAGCTTCTCCAACCACGTGGAGTTGGAGAAGCTGACTCGCCGCCACGCCATTAAGATAGTAACATCAAGTGTCGGTGGAGAAGGTCAGCGGGGCGGTGGAGGAGGTCAGCGGGGCGGTGGAGGAGGTCAGCGGGGCGGTGGAAGAGGTCAGCGGGGCGGTGGAAGAGGTCAGCGGGGCGGTGGAGGTCGTCAGCGGGGCGGTGGAAGAGGTCAGCGGGGCGGTGGAAGAGGTCAGCGGGGCGGTGGAAGAGGTCAGCGGGGCGGTGGAGGTCGTCAGCGGGGCGGTGGAGGAGGTCAGCGGGAGCGGTGGAAGAGGTCAGCGGGGCGGTGGAGAAGGTCAGCGGGGCGGTGGAGGAGGTCAGCGGGGGCGGTGGAGGAGGTCAGCGGGGCGGTGGAGGAGGTCAGCGGGGCAGTGGAAGAGGTGGTCAGGTACAAAAGTATCAAGTCAGCATCTCGTATGAGCAGCGGTGGTCGTATTGTTGGACGATGTGCCAAAGTGGAGACGGTCGTTGAAAACGGTGTCGTGGTTCGTGATACGTTCACCCCTGTTCTTCCGCTGGTGAACCCAACGAAAAGAATTATGATTTCAAATGCTCCTCCGTTTATCAATAATGATGATTTGGCGAGAGAGCTGTCACGTTACGGACAACTAGTGTCTCCTGTAAAAATGGTTATTTTGGGGTGCAAGTCGCCAAAGTTAATGCACATTGTGTGTCATAGAAGACAGGTCTTTATGATTCCCAAAGACAGCACCAATGATTTAAACGTGACTAAGTTTTAAGGTTGACGGTTTCAGTTACATTGTGTTTGCAACCTCCGCAACGATGAAATGTTTCGGTTGCGATTTGGTTCAGGCTTGCCCTGAGGCTGAGAAGCGGGCCGGCTCGGGCTCAAGTCGGCCCGGAGAGCGGCCGGCGACGGCGGGTCGACCCCGCGCTGCCGGGCCTTCGGTCCCGGGCGGCTCGGGCCCCGACCGACCGGCCGAGCGGGCGAGGAGCGGCAGGCCAGCGGCTCCAGCTCACCTGACGCTACTCCTGTAGCGGAGTCTGATTCGCTTGGCGCGCAGCAGTTTACTGTAAAAACGGTCGTGCAGGATAAAGAGCAGAACGTAGAACAGGATTATGTTGAGTATGCACATAAAGTCACTTGTGAAATAAGTACCCAGGCCAGTGAGAAATCAGTCAAATCTGACGGAGAAAATTAAAGTAGTTAATGTTCATGAGGAAAGCTGCAGTGACAGTGGTGATAGGGTGGTTGAGGAGGCTTTGATGGCTGTGGACATGCAGGATGAGAGTGGCAGTTTAAATACAGCCAACAAAAGGAAAAAGAATGACAAAGAACAGAGAGGGGCTAAGGCCAAGAAAGTTCTGGAGGTGCTGGAGGATTACTCTGATGAGGACGGTGAGGTGACGCCTCCACAAGTAAATTGTGTAATTGTTTATCCGCTTGAAAAAAATAAAGAACCTTTTAGCGGTAACAAAAGGTCATAGGGTTATCAATATTGAGGCTTTCTTTCCAGATTTGGAAGATTTTCTCAGGTCTGTGGCTCTGCTAAGAAAGCAGGAGGGTACGTTTAGTGACCTAGAGGTTTTGGGCGGCATTTTTTGACGACATTTCTTTCAAAGACTTCTGTTGGGCCCTAAAGACTTGGTGTGGAGACCACTGGCCCACTCACTGGTGCAACGGTTTGGAGTGTTCACAGTGTGGAGTGGGCTGGTGAAGGAGAGGACTGAACAAGTCTCTGGTTTGCTGGTTGCTACGAGAGCCTGTGAAGTACGAGGACGTTTGGACACCCCCTGCTGGGCAGGACCAGCGGTCATGGAAGTGTTCTGCAAAGCAAGGAAACTAAACTTGGGATCGCTAGAAAACCTCACTGGACCTGAACTGGACAATGAACGAGCTAAACATGCGGGCTGACACACCCTGGCAGGTCTTCTGGGCTCGGGAGATGAAGTCCAACCTGCTTGGAGGGTTTGATATGAGTGATGCGTTCTGCTCTGCAATAGGGAAACAATTCATGTATTTTTTTTTCTTTCTTGTGGAGTTGTCTTTATGTTCTTGAGTATGTTGTAAGGCTTGTGTAGCGGGATGAAAGAATATATATTCTCTCTCTCTCTCTCTCTCTCTCTCTCTCTCTCTCTCTCTCTCTCTCTCTCTCTCTCTCTCTCTCTCTCTCTCTCTCTCTCTCTCTCTCTCTCTCTCTCTCTCTCGACATACACACCATGTCTGAAGATGTCTGTTTGTCTCTCTCTCCAGATCTCAGAGCACTGTATCACCCTTCCTCTGAAAGGTAAAGCAGCTTTGTGTCTGTCTCGTAGTAATACACACAGTAGTAACACACAGTAGTAACAGTACTCCCCATTCCCTCCTGCAGTATGACTTAATAAAACACAAAGTTGTAACACAGAGGTACACACACAGTAGTAACACACATTAGATACAAGATTTTTATTCTCCATTTGCAATGGAATGCTTACTCCCCATTCCCTCCTGCAGTATGATGTACTACAACACACTATTATAAAAAGTACTATACATAATAAAGATGAACAGAGAAGTGACTGAAGGATGATATGTATGTGTAGAATTGTACAAAACACATTTAAAGCATTTAAAGTGCCAGTAGTGCAGCAGCATCATGAATACAGTACAATACTGATTATCTATTCACTACAGTACTGATTATCTTTTCTGCCGTCCTCATGACGGTAACACGTGTCTCTATCCAGATGCTGAGGGTGGAGGTCAGTGTGAGGTGGTGGTGGTGGCGACTGAGGTCAGAGGTCACGGTCTGTGGGATGGGTGTGTGGCCGGGGGAGGAGGCCCCGCCCCCTCGCTGCTCTTCCTCTGGGTGACCAACGCCCAGGCCAAGTTGCTGCAGACGGAGCTGTCACACATTCACCCTGTCACAGAGCCTGGTAGCTGTTCACCTTGTCACACATCCACCCTGTCACACATTCACCCTGTCACACATCCATTGTAACTCTCTCTCTCTCTCTCTCTCTCTCTCTCTCTCTCTCTCTCTCCTCTCTCTCTCTCTCTCTCTCTCTCTCTCTCTCTCTCTCTCTCTCTCTCTCTCTCTCTCTCTCTCTCTCTCTCTCTCTCTCTCTCTCTCTCTCTCTCTCTCTCTCTCTCTCTCTCTCTCTCTCTCTCTCTCTCTCTTCCCCCCCAACCTCTCTCTCTCTCTAGGCTCTAGCTGTGTGTTTATGTTGATCGTCCTGAGTGTGTCTGACCTACAGGCTGCTCTGTGTCGCTCCATGCTGGACACAGAGCAGTACTGCACCTCCTCCTCCTCCTCATCCTCCCTGGACCTCAGCCAAGCCGTACACCTCCTGGGCGCCCTCCCACCCCTGCTCCACACACACCTCCTGCTGCTCCTGGGACAGCCCAAGGAGCCGTCCAATCAGCTGATCCAGTACCCGGCCCCGCCCTCCAGAGGCCGCATCACCGTGACGACGGAGGACCTGGCCTGCCTCCAACAGGGACACTTCCTCAACGATGTCATCATCGACTTCTACCTCAAGTGAGAGGCTGTCTCCTCTCTTTTCTTCTCCTCTTCTCTCCTCCTCCTCTCCTCTCTCTGGTCTCCTCAGGTACCTCCTCCTAGAGAAGGTGGATGTTGTGTCCTAACCCTCTCTCCTCCTCCTCAGGTACCTCCTCCTAGAGAAGGTGGATGCTGTGTCCTAACCCTCTCTCCTCCTCCTCGGGTAACCTCCTAGAGAATGTGGATGCTGTGTCCTAACCCTCTCTCCTCTCTCCTCCTCTCTCCTCCTCCTCCGGTACCTCCTCCTAGAGAAGGTGGATGCTGTGTCCTAACTCTCTCTCCTCCTCCTCAGGTACCTCCTTCTAGTAAGTAGGTCAAATGTATTTAGAAAACACTTTTCACAGGCAAGAGTCACAAAGTGCTGTACAGAAGCAGGTTAGAAGTAAAATAACACAGAACAAACAGGTGGTAACAATACACAGTAAAAGACATGGTACAACAATAAATACATAAAAACTCTAAAGAAGACACTGTGAAACGAGTTACTTAAATGCAAAAGCAGGATCTAGTCAGCTGTTTAACATGGGCATCAAATTACTCAAACGGATCAAATTTAACCCCTAGATTGCGCAGGTTGGTGTGGATTGCAGAATGGATTGCAAAGATACTTTGAGAATGGGAGTGACATTATCATGTACTTTACAATGGGAGTATCAGGTGCTTGAGAATGGGAGTGACATTATCAGGTGCTTGAGAATGGGATTATCAGGTGCTTGAGAATGGGAGTGACATTATCATGTACTTTACAATGGGAGTATCAGGTGCTTGAGAATGGGAGTGACATTATCAGGTGCTTGAGAATGGGAGTATCAGGTGCTTGAGAATGGGAGTGACATTATCAGTTGCTTGAGAATGGGATTATCAGGTGCTTGAGAATGGGAGTGACATTATCAGGTGCTTGAGAATGGGATTATCAGGTGCTTGAGAATGCGAGTGACATTATCAGGTGCTTGAGAATGGGAGTGACATTATCAGTTGCTTGAGAATGGGATTATCAGGTGCTTGAGAATGGGAGTGACATTATCAGTTGCTTGAGAATGGGATTATCAGGTGCTTGAGAATGCGAGTGACATTATCAGGTGCTTGAGAATGGGAGTGACATTATCAGGTGCAATGATCAGAACCTGTCTTGTCAGCACTGAGCTGCAGAAAGTTGTCAGCCGATCCCTGACAGCATTTACAGTCGATGCGTCTTGATACCCTGTTTGCTTCGTTAGGTTTCAATGAAAAGTAAAGTTACTTTTCACTATTACTATTAATAATCTCATTAAGTGGCAGCAAATATAAGGAGAAGAGCAGGGGCCCTAGAACCGAACCCTGCGGGACACCACAGGACAGAGGGGAGGAGTCTAACACAAAGTCTCCAATAGAGACTGTGAAACTCCAGTCTGTGAGGTAGGATATGAACCAGTCTAAAAATGTGCCAGCCAATAATGTAATCTCATCAGGATATGATGATCTACCGTGTCAAACGCAGAGCTGAGGTCAAGGAGGATTAATATGAAGCAATCACCAGCATCGGAAGACAATTAAAATATAATTTGACACCCTTGAGACGACAGTTTAGTTGAATGTCTTTCTGAAACCCAGACTGAAACGTATTTAAGATATTGTCTTTCCAACACAGCATTGCGTTGGGTGGCCACAACCTTATAATAATAATAATAATAATACATTTTATTTGTTCGGCGCCTTTCAAGACACCCAAGGACACCTTACAGAGCATGTATGCTACAGTAAAATTAAAAATATAAGAAAAAAGTAAAAACAGTGGACTTCACAAAGTGTCCGCAGGGTTTAAAACAAGACAAACAACAGGAAGTAAAATGAAGAAAGGAAGAAAGATGGTACCGTTCATAAGGGATAAGCCAGTTTAAACAGATGGGTTTTTAGTTGGGTTTTGTAGGTTGTTATAGAATCAGACTGTCGGATGTGTAATGGCAGGGAGTTCCAGAGTCTGGGAGCCGAGCAACTGAAAGCTCGAGCACCCATGGTGCTGAGGTGTGAGCGGGGGACGGTGAGAAGTCCAACGGAGGAAGAGCGGAGGGTGCGGGAGGGGGCGTACTCCTGAAGGAGGTCAGTGATGTAGATGGGGGTTAGATTGTGGAGAGCTTTGTAGGTGAGTAAGAGGTTTTTGTAGTCAATCCGGTAGCGCACAGGAAGCCAGTGTAGTTGAATGAGAACGGGGGTGATGTGGTCAGATGAGTTAGTGCGGGTGATCCGGGCAGCAGAGTTCTGAATTATTTGCAGTCTGTTGAGGAGTTTGATGGGAAGGCCAGTCAGAAGTGCATTGCAGTAATCAATCCGGGACGTGACAAATGAGTGGACCAGGATTTCAGTGCTGGATTGGGACAGAGATGAGCGGACTCTAGAGATGTTCCGAAGATGGAAGAAGGCAGTGCGAGTGATGTTTTTAATGTGTGGTACAAATGAGAGGGAGCCATCCAGAATGACACCGAGGCTTTTTACTTGGGAAGAGAATGGTATGGGGAAGCCGTCGATGATGATGTTTGGAGCTGGGTTGTTTTGTGACTTGGTGAGGGTGGATTTGGAGCCGATGAGCAGGGCCTCAGTTTTGCTAGCGTTGAGCTTGAGGAAATTCCTGCTCATCCAGCTCCTGATGTCCTCTAGACAGGTGGTGAGGGAGGTGGGGGGCAGGGCAGTGGAGGGTTTGGAGGAAATGTAGACCTGTGTGTCGTCGGCGTAACAGTGAAAGTGAACCCCATGGTGACGGAGGATTTTGCCCAGGGGGAGGAGATATGTGATGAATAGGAGTGGACCCAGTACTGACCCCTGGGGGACACCCAGTGCAACAGAACTAAAATTGTTGATGAAAATGGGAGTTTGGATATGGGCCTGTAGTTCTTGAGTACTGCAAGGTCTAAGTTAGGCTTCTTTACTATTAGCTGGATAGCGGCAAGTTTAAAATAAGACATGACACATCCAGTAGATCATCCAATAGACCATCCAGTAGGCCATCCAGTAGTCCATCCAGTAGACCATCCAATAGGCCATCCAGTAGTCCATCCAATAGGCCATCCAGTAGACCATCCAGTAGTCCATCCAATAGGCCATCCAGTAGACCATCCAGTAGGCCATCCAGTAGACCATCCAGTAGGCCATCCAGTAGGCCATCCAGTAGTCCGTCCAATAGTCCATCCAGTAGTCCAGTGTTTTTCAACCTTTTTTGAGCCAAGGCACATTTTTTACTTAAACAAATATCCTGCGTAGCACCACTAACCAAAAGTGTCACAAAATGACACATTTACAATGGCAATTTAGTCTTTCAATTTATTTATGCACACTCGGTGTGAAACCTGGGCCTGTTGAGATGAACACAAAGCTGTTATCCTGGCAGGAACTGAAGAAAGGCTCACAGGAAGCTCTTCCTCAACAGCTCTCTCTTTTTTTGTATTTTTAGCAGTCATGATTGAAAAGCTCAGCCCACATAGATATGTTGTGGAATTTGGAAGCAATGTCTAAACAGCTCTGTTAGCCAGAATGGGGTACTCCTTGGCAGCAGTCAACCAAAAACTGTTGATCAAAATATTGATCAGCCAAGCTTAGCTTTAAACCAAGGTTTTGTCTCAGTTCAGTTAGTTCCTGCTGCTCCTGCAAAGTCATGTCCGGTCCCAAACCTGCTGCTGATCCCTAACCCAGTCAACCTCCATTTGTTGGAGGTTTAGGGGAAATCAAATGACAACTTATTCCCGTGAGTTTTTAAATCATCTCACACAGTACAGCAGTGTTGACATCTCCCGGCCATCTCTGTCTGAGTGGGATCATGTCAATGATCATGTCAAGGACTTTCCAGATGTTGTTGCCAGAGGCCCACCTTTGAACATAATCCATTTATTTGATCTGTGCTTGTGAGCAGGTTTTCATTTCGGCCTTGCATTCGTGTGTTCAGTTCATTCAGATGCTGAAATCAGCAGCTTTGCGTACTCACACTTCTCATCAGTGAAATACACTTTTAGTTCCTCCCGCAGCTCAGACATACGGGCCAGCACTTTGCTGCGGGACAACCATGGGACCTCCGTATGGAGCAATAAGGCTTTATGGTCCGCTCCCGTTTCCTCACATAAAGATGCAAAAATGCGTCTTTACAGAGGTCTTTACAGAGGTCTTGTCTTTACAAAGTTTACCATGTGCAGGTACAAAATTGACCAGGCGCCTGACATCATCCATCACATGAGCTAGGTCTGAGGAAAAAGTCTTGGCAACGAGCGCCTCACGGTGCATAAAAGGATGCGTAACGATAACATCTGGTTGTCTAACCAAGCCTTGGTCAACCTGACCATGGCTGCTGCTCCATCAGTGACCTGACCATGGCTGCTGCTCCATCAGTGACCTGACCATGGCTGCTGCTCCATCAGTGACCTGACCATGGCTGCTGCTCCATCAGTGCAGACACTCTGCAGTTTTCCCACTGAAGTCCTCCTTGTTCAAGATATTCTGATGTGACCCGAAAAAATGTCCTCTCCTGTTGTTTTCCTGGTAATGCCTTGCAAAGTTTTCTCTGATGGAAACTCTGAAAATCTGATCGACTCCTGGCACGTTGGCCAGGAGTCGAGCATGTCCACTAACGTCTGTAGACCCATCAAGTTGCAATGCAAATTTCCCACTGATGCGTATCTTCTACAAAACAACCTTTTCGATGTCTGCAGACATGTCATCAATATACGTCTGGCAGAGTGTTATCTGAGAGAGGGACTTTGGCTACTTCTTTACTGCGTCAGGGCAGAGTATCTCATTTTCAATGGCTTTGCATGGCAGGTTGTATTAATGTTAATGTCACAGTGTGGCACGCATCACTAATTATACTATCTTGAATCAACAAGGTCTTTATTGGGCTTCTGCCCCCCAGCAGGTGGTGCCGGTCAGGACAGGGCAGTGTCTCATTGCTTCCCCAGTCATTACAGTGCAGGCACAGACGCACAACCACTGCATAGGATGTGCAGTAACCAGGAGGGATGCTCGATCTGGTTTCTGTGGCCGATCTCCTGAATCAGAATCAGCCGATAGCGATTGCCGATCACATGGGTGGGGGCTATGGGGATCTTCCATTTAAAGTTCCATATATTGAGTAGGGTTATATATTTAATTGCTATTAAGAGCAATTCCCTTTCACTATTCTGAAATGCATTGCAGAAATATCATTTAGACCTGAGAAAGTATCTATTATAACTATTATATGTATATTATATTATTTACAGCAAGTCAAGTCAAGTTTATTGTCACTTCACAGTTTACACAAGTATAAAGCAGTGATGTGAAAATCTTATGTGCAATACCCGACGACAGACAGCAGTTATAAAATAAGATTAAAAATAGAATAAAGTTAAAAAATAAAAATTCCAAATAAAAATGCAATTTATAAAATGCAAAATATCGGCACAGAAAAGAGCAATATGTATATATAAATCAATAATAAATCAATAAAATATACATTGTTATATGCTATACGCCCTTGTTCAGCAGCCTGATGGCCTGACTGTGGAAGCTATCTCTAAGCCTATTTGTACGGCACTTGATACTGCGGTATCGCCTGCCTGACGGTAACCGTGAGTACAGTTCGTGGCTGGGGTGGGCAATGTCTTTTATGATTCGTTTGGCCTTGGCCACGCACCGCTGATTGTATATATCCAGGAGGGAGGGGAGCTCACCTCCAACGATATACTGGGCCGTCCGCACCACCCTTTGAAGTGCTCTGCGCTCGAGTGCGGTACAGTTCCCGGTGATACACCCTGTAAGAACACTCTCGATGGTGCCGTTATAGAATGTTCTCAGGATGCGGGGGCCCATGCTGAATTTCTTCAGACGCCTGAGGAAATACAGGCGTTGTTGGGCCCTTTTCACCACGTGTGTGGTGTGCGTGGACCATGTGAGGTCCTCGGAGATGTGCACGCCGAGGAACTTGAAGCTGCTGACCCTCTCTACTGCAACGCCGTCGATGGAGATAGGGCTGTGCTCTCCCCTCTGCTTCCTGAAGTCCACGATCTGCTCCTTGGTCTTCTTGACGTTGAGGGCGAGGCTGTTCTCCTGGCACCACTGCTCCAGCGATTCGACCTCCCTGTAGGCCGTCTCGTCGTTGCCGGCGATCAGGCCCATCACTGTCGTGTCGTCAGCAAACTTGACGATGACGTTGGAGCTGTGCATAGCCATGCAGTCGTGGGTGTAGAGGGAATAGAGGAGAGGGCTCAGCACGCATCCCTGGGGGGCTCCCATGTTGAGGGTCAGTGGCTCTGATGTGGTGCTGCCCATCCTCACCACCTGGCGGCGGTCCGACAGGAGGTCCAGTATCCAGCTGCACGTGGATGGGGGTACGCCTAGACCTCTCAGTTTGGTGTCGAGCTTGGCAGGAACTATTGTGTTGAACGCTGAGCTGTAGTCCACAAACAGCATTCGCACATAACAGTTCTTTCCCTCCAGGTGGGAAAGGGCAGTGTGGAGGGCCATGGCAATTGCGTCGTCCGTGGATCTATTTAGACGATATGCAAATTGCCATGGGTCCAGCGTGGCAGGTAACACGGAGCAAATAAAGTCCTTGACCAACCTCTCGAAGCATTTGCTAACGATCGAGGTGAGGGCTACAGGTCTATAGTCATTCAGGCATGTTACCTTGGGTTGTTTAGGGACAGGCACGATGGTGGACATCTTTGAAGACCGCGGGGACAACAGCCTGGGACAGGGAGAGGTTGAAGATGTCTGCAAAGACTCCTGCCAACTGGTCTGCGCATACTCTGAGGACGCGGCCCGGGATGTCGTCGGGGCCTGCCGCCTTACGGATGTTCAGCCGCTTGAAGGTGCAGCGCACATCCGCCTCCGAGATGCTCAGCAGGCTGGTCTCCTCAGGCGGCGCTGGCTTCGGCGGGCTGCCGAGCAAAAAACGTATTTAGCTCTCCTGGGAGGGAGGTAGAGGAGTTCTCTACACAACTGGTTCTCCCTCTGAAGTTCGTTATCGTCTGCAGCCCCTGCCACATACCCCTCGCATCGTGGCTCTTGAATTTATCTTCCACTCTGTCTCCCGCTTGGCAGTGACGATGGTCTTACAGAGGTCGTAACGGGCTCTCGTATATTCCTCCGTATTCCCGGAGCCAAAGGCGGCGTTACGCGCATGTAGGGCAGCGCGGACATCGCCGTTAATCCACGGTTTCTGGTTGGGATATATCCGAACCGACTTGGTCGGAACAACGTCATCTATGCACTTCTTGATGAACCCGGTGACTGACGACGCGTACTCGTTGATGTTATTGTCCGAGGCAATGCGGAACATGTGCCAGTCAGCGTGATCAAAACAATCCTGCAGCATAGAGTCTGATTGGTCCGACCAGCATTGGACCTCCCTCACAGCGATCGGTTTCTGCTTCAGTCTCTGCCTATAGGCGGGGAGTAGCTGGATAGAGCGGTGGTCTGATTTGCCGAACGGTGGGCGGAGGAGGGCCTTGTAGCTATCACGGAAGGGAGTGTAGCAGTGGTCAAGGATCCGCTCGCCCCGTGTGTTGCTTGTTATGTGTTGGTAGAACTTCGGGAGAACCTTCTTCAGGTTCGCCTTGTTGAAGTCCCCCGCCACGATGAGAGCAGCCTCGGGGTGGGCCGACTCCTGTTCGCTGATAGCCCCATACAATTCCTTCAGCGCTGTGTCCGTGTTGGCTTGTGGGGGAATGTAAACAGCGGTCACGGTTACCGCTGTAAATTCCCGAGGTAGCCAGTGTGGACGGCACATAAGCATCAGGTACTCCAGGTCCGGGGAACAGAAAGACTTGAGGGGACATGACTTTGGTTGCACCAAGATCTATTTATCATGAGACATACCCCCCCCTCCGCGATCTTTACCGGAGAGAGCCTTTGTTCTTTCCGCCCGGTGGACGGAAAAGCCTGTCGGCTCGATAGCTGCGTCGGTAACCCCCTCCGACATCCATGTCTCCGTAAGGCAGATAATACAATTGTCCTTAGTTTCCCGGTGGAATTGAATACGAGCCTGTAGCTCGCTTAACTTATTGTCCAGAGACTGTACATTAGCCAGTAGAAGTGAGCAAGCAGATTACAACACACACACGAGAGAGAGAGACAGAGTCATTTCCCATGGCGTGCTCTAAATACACAAAGCTAGACAAGGTAAACTCCTCCATGTTGGATCTTCCCAGCAGTTCAAACCCAGTATGTCTCATTTTTTTGGAGACATACTGCTAGACAGACTTATTAAAAGCGTTAATGTAAAGCGGCACTACGAGATAAAGCACACATATATTGATCAATCACACCCGCCCACAATAAAATAAACGATCTAGGAACCCAATATAATTTATCTGGATTTACCGGCAGCTTTCAGCAGTGCTGCCGGCATGTCTGCTTCACACACATTGCATTTATGTTCGCGGCACGTGAGAAAGGTCTCATGTATTTTGCATCGTCTGATCGGCTCTTCTGATTGGCCGTTTTTTGAGAGCGTCGATCGTTCGGTTTAGAGTGAATATCAGACGGTAATGATGAGCGGCCGATTGATCGGAGCATCCGTAGCAGTAACTAAATACTTTTTTTTTTAAGTGTGAATTTCCCACGGCACACCTGACGATCTCTCACAGTGCCACGGTGGTTTAAAATCACTGCAGTAAACATCGATGCGTTAACAAGGGCTGATACAGCGGGGCCAATTGTAGGTCTCAGAACTCGGATAAAAACTAGTGGTTGATCAATTAAAATACAATAAAACGGCTTTAGCCGACCAGCTTTTGTTAGTTGTAATCCAAAAGTAGTAAGTGTCTGTGTTTACCAACTAGCAAAACAATTCCAGACCACAGCGAGGCTCCACTGCTGAGTCCCAATGGATGAACAGTTCAGAGCTCATTTAGAAGGGCTGAATTCCATATTGTGTGACGATAAGTCTTCTCATATATAGATGGTTCAGTGCGTGGGACTGGTTGGGGTCAGAGCGAGTGCTATCAAGCACATAAGCCCTGGGTCAGTCCCATCGCTCACACACCACGGCAATCCAAGCCATGGCTGAGGCGGGCAAGGTAGCTTCAGGTCCAGAAGGCAGGGTGCGCAGCAGCAGAGGGCCATGGGAATGGCCAACCGACCGGGAGCGGAGGTGGAAGATTATTCCCGACAGCGGACAGGTTATCCATGGAGTTCCTGAGTTGAATCAGCATTTGCCGATGGTAGACCAAGGCAACAGAGACAGGAGTGAAGGCAAAACTAGACACAGGTCTACCAACAGATGAGACGGAGACAAACAAGCAGTGACAACGGCAGAGCCAAGCACAGACACCATCTTGTCAATGGAGGCGTGTCTCCTTGAGGAGGTGGATGCTGTGTCCTGTGTTCTTCTACTCTTCTCCTATCCACTCTCTCCTACTCCTTTCTCCTCTCCTCCCTCCTCTCTCATTTCTCTTCTCCTCTCTCTCTCCTCCTCAGAAACCTCCTAGAGAAGGTGGATGCTGTGTCCTCACCCTCTCTTCCTGTCTTATCTCTCCTCTCTCATCCTCTATCCTCTTCTCTCATCTCTCCTCTACTATCCTCTCTTATCCTCTCTTCTCTCTCCTCTTCTCCTCTCGCTTATCTCTCCTCTCTCTTCCTCTTAGATGCTGGGTCCTAACCCTCTCTCCTCTCCTCTCCTCTTCAGGTACTTCCTCCTAGAGAAGGTGGATGTTGTGTCCTAACCCTCTCTCCTCTATTCTCCTCCTCTCCTCAGGTACCTCCTCCTAGAGAAGGTAGATGCTGTGTTTTCAGAACGTTGTCACGTCTTCAGTAGTTTCTTCTTCAAGCAGCTTTCCAGGCGCCGGGGGGAGGACCCCACCCCACTGTAAGTCCTACCTCCTGTTGACACACTACTTCCTGTGGACCTCACTTAACTTGTACTACTTCCTGTGGACCTCACTTAACTCATACTACTTCCTGTGGACCTCACTTAACTCATTGTACTTCCTGTGGACCTCATTTAACTCATACTACTTCCGGTTGACCTCACTTAACTCATACTACCTCCTGTTGACCTCACTTAACTCATACTACTTCCTGTTGACCTTGCTTGACTCATACTACCTCCTGTTGATCTCCCTTAACTCATACTACGTCCTGTTGACCTCACTTAACTCATACTACTTCCTGTTGACCTCACTTAACTCATACTACTTCCTGTTGACCTCACTTAACTCATACTACTTCCAGTTGACCTCACTTAACTCATACTACTTCCTGTTGACCTCACTTAACTCATACTACTTCCAGTTGACCTCACTTAACTCATACTACCTCCTGTTGACCTCACTTAACTCATACTACCTCGTCTTAACCTCACTTAACTCATACTACCTCCTGTTGACCTCACTTAACTCATACTACCTCCTGTTGACCTCACTTAACTCACACTACTTCCTGTTGACCCCACTTACTACATACTGCTTCCTGTTGACCTCACTTGTCTCATACTACTTCCTGTGTTTTACTTCCTGTAGGAACAGGGAGACGAGACACCAGAGGGTGAAGACGTGGACGCGACACATTGACATCTTCACCAAGGACTTCCTGTTTGTCCCTGTAAACCAGGAGTACGCTTCCTGTTTGTCCACACACACACACACACACACACACACACACACACACACACACACACACACACACACACACACACACACACATACACATACACACACACACACACATATTGGAGTTACTGAGGGCTATGTTAGTTGAGTTACTGAGGGATAGTTAGTGAGGGTTAAGTAAGTAAGTGATGGTTGAGTTAGTTAGTGAGGGTTACGTTAGTTAGTGAGGGTTAAGTAAGGGAAAGTTACGTTAGTTGGTGAGGGTTATTTAGTTAGTGAGAGTAAGTTAGTGAGGGTTGTGTAAGTGAATGATGGTTGAGTTATTTATTGAGGGTTAGTTAGTTAGGGTTAAGTTGGTTAGTGGGGGTTAGTTAGTGAGGGTAAGTTAGTTACTGAGCGTTAGTTAGAGTAAGTGAGTGAGGGTAT
>CM051009.1:14511691-14619191 GCA_027704905.1 Muraenolepis orangiensis
CTGTAGATAACTACCGCTAACTGACGCTAACTACCGTTAGCTTTAGCTAACTACCGCTAACTGACGCTAACTACCGTTAGTTTTAGATAACTACCACTAACTGATGCTAACTACCGTTAGCTTTAGATAACTACCGCTAACTGACGCTAACTACCGTTAGCTTTAGATAACTACCGCTAACTGACGCTAACTACCGTTAGCTTTAGATAACTACCGCTAACTGACGCTAACTACCGTTAGCTTTAGATAACTACCGCTAACTGACGCTAACTACGTTAGCTTTAGATAACTACCGCTAACTGACGCTAACTACGTTAGCTTTAGATAACTACCGCAAACTGACGCTAACTACCGCTAACTACCGTTAGCTTAAGATAACTACCGCTAACTGACGCTAACTACTGCTAACTGACGCTAACTACCGTTAGCTGTAGATAACTACCGCTAACTGACGCTAACTACCGTGAGCTTTAGATAACTACCGCTAACTGACGCTAACTACCGTTAGCTTTAGATAACTACCGCTAACTCACGTTAACTTTAGATGACTACTGCTAGCCGTTAGCTTTAGATAAGAACCGCTAGCTGCCACTAACTACCATTAGCTTTAGATAACTAGTGCTAACTGACGCTAACTACCGTTAGCTTTAGATCACTACCGCTAGCTGAAGCTACCTACCGTTGCTTTAGATAACTACTGCTAGCTGACGCTAACTAAGAATAGCTGAAGCTAAATACCCTTGTGTCTAACTGCACTACAGTTAGCTTAGGCTAACTACAGTAAGCTTCAGCTTGATGTCTTACTGCGCTACAGTTAGCTTATGTCTTACTGTGCTACAGTTAACTGAAGCTAACTACAGTTAGCTTCAACATGATGTCCAACTGTGCCAGAGTAAGCAGCACTCTAAGGCATGACTCCTCCCCTCCAGCTACCTGCAGGTTGAGTGGCAGGTGAAGAGAGGTAGGCCCCGCCCTTTCACCCCCCACAGTGTCCGCAGCGCCGTGTGTCGCCTCCCCCTGCAGGACAACAGCAGCGACTGTGGCCTCTACCTGCTGCAGTACGCTGAGAGCTTCCTGCAGGTACCTCACCCTACCTCACCCCTCTATCTCACCCTACCTCAACCCTCTACCTCACCCTACCTCACACTACCTCAATCCTCTACCTCACACTACCTCACACTACCTCACACTACCTCAAGCCCCTACCTCACCCCTCTATCTCACCCTACCTCACACTACCTCAACCCCCTACCTCACCCCTCTACCTCACCCCTCTATCTCACCCTACCTCAACCCTCTACCTCACCCTACCTCACCTCTCTACCTCAAGCCTCTACCTCAACCCTCTACCTCACCCTACCTCACACTACCTCAACCCTCTACCTCACCCTACCTCACACTACCTCAACCCTCTACCTCACCCTACCTCACCCTACCTCACCCCTCTACCTCAAGCCTCTACCTCACCCTACCTCACCCTACCTCAACCCTCTACCTCACCCTACCTCAACCCTCTACCTCACCCTACCTCACCCCTCTACCTCAACCTACCTCAACCCTCTACCTCACCTCTCTACCTCACCTCTCTACCTCAAGCCTCTACCTCAACCCTCTACCTCACCTCTCTACCTCACCCTACCTCACACTACCTCAACCCTCTACCTCACACTACCTCAAGCCTCTACCTCACCCTACCTCACCCCTCTACCTCAAGCCTCTACCTCACCCTACCTCAACCCTCTACCTCACCCTACCTCAACCCTCTACCTCACCCCTCTACCTCACCCTACCTCAACCCTCTACCTCACCCTACCTCAACCCTCTACCTCACCCTACCTCACCCCTCTACCTCACCCTACCTCAACCCTCTACCTCACCCCTCTACCTCACCCTCTACCTCAACCCTCTACCTCACCCTACCTCACACTATCTCAAGGCACTACCTCACCCTACCTCAACCCTCTACCTCACCCTACCACCCCTCTACCTCACCCTACCTCACCCCTCTACCTCACCCTACCTCAACTCTCTACCTCACCCTACCTCAACCCTCTACCTCACCCTACCTCACCCCTCTACCTCACCCTACCTCAACCCTCTACCTCACCCCTCTACCTCAACTCTCTACCTCAACCCTCTACCTCACCCTACCTCACACTATCTCAAGCCTCTACCTCACCCCTCTACCTCACCCTACCTCAACCCTCTACCTCACCCTACCACCCCCCTACCTCACCCCTTTACCTCACCCTACCTCAACTCTCTACCTCACCCTACCTCAACCCTCTACCTCACCCCTCTACCTCACCCTACCTCAACACTCTACCTCACCCTACCTCAACCCTCTACCTCACCCTACCTCAACCCTCTACCTCACCCTACCACCCCTCTACCTCACCCTACCTCACCCCTCTACCTCACCCTACCTCAACTCTCTACCTCACCCTACCTCAACCCTCTACCTCACCCTACCACACCTCTACCTCACCCTACCTCAACCCTCTACCTCACCCTACCTCACCCCTCTACCTCACCCTACCTCAACCCTCTACCTCACCCTACCTCAACCCTCTACCTCACCCTACCTCAAGCCTCTACCTCACCCTACCTCAACCCTCTACCTCACCCTACCTCAAGCCTCTACCTCACCCTACCACACCCCTCTACCTTAACCCTCTACCTCACTCTACCTCAAGCCTCTACCTCACCCTACCTCACCCCTCTACCTCAACCCTCTACTTCACTCTACCTCAACTCTCTACCTCACCCTACCACACCTCTACCTCACCCCTCTACCTCAACCCTCTACCTCACTCTACCTCAACCCTCTACCTCACCCTACCACACCTCTACCTCACCCCTCTTCCCTTACCCCTCTACCTCAACCCTACCTCACCCCTCTACCTCACCCTACCTCAACCCTCTACCTCACCCTACCTCACCCCTCTACCTCACCCTACCTCAATCCTCTACCTCACCCTACCTCACCCCTCTACCTCACCCTACCTCAACCCTCTACCTCACCCTACCTCACCCCTCTATTTCACCCTACCTCACCCTACCTCACCCCTCTACCTCACCCTACCTCACCCTACCTCACCCCTCTACCTCACCCTACCTCACCCCTCTACCTCACCCTACCTCACCCCTCTTCCTCACACACACACACACACACACACACACACATATTGGAGTTACTGAGGGCTATCTTATTTTAGTTACTGAAGGATAGGGATAGTTTGTGAGGTTTAAGTTAGTTAGTGGTGTTAGTTAGTGTGGGTTAAGTAAGTAAGTGATGGTTGAGTTAGTTAGTGAGAGTAAGTAAGTGAGTGAGGGTATATGAGGGTTAGTTAGTGAGGGTTAAGTTAGTGAGGGTTAAGTTAGTGAGGGTACAGTTTGTGAGGGTGAAGTTATGGGGCTTATTTTAGTGGTTTAGTTAGTCAGGGTAAGTTAGTTACCTCACCCTTATCTCACCACTACCTCACCCCTTACCTCTCACCTGTACCTGACCCCTCGTACCTCACCCCTCGTAACTCACCCCTCATAACTCACCCTGTACCTTCTCATGCCGATTGGCCGTCACCCTAAATGCCTCTTTCTGATTTGTTCCCCAGAACCCTGTGGTGCACTTTGACCTCCCGGTGAGGCTGGAAGGCTGGTTTCCACGGCAGCAGGTCCGGTCCAAACGGGACCAGATCAGGAGTTTGGTCCTGGATCTCCAGGAGGACCAGAACCGGGACCAAGCAGGGACCAAGCTAGTAGAGACCAGAACAGACCAAGCTAGTAGAGACCATACCAGAAGAGACCAATAGAGTCCAGACCAGACCAGTAGACACCAGACCAGACCAGTTGAGACCAGATCAGTAGAGACCAGACAAGAACAGTAGAGACCAGACCATACCAGTGGAGACCAGCCAGGCTGCACCGCTACTTGTGCAATAATGAATAATAAATAAGTTATTTTTTAACATTTCCAAATGTGTCTTCTTTTATTCATAATGTTGCCCTGGTCCTTACACTATACTCTCTCTCTCTCTGTCTCTCTGTCTCTCTGTCTCTCTGTCTCTATCTGTCTCTCTGTCTCTTTCTGTTTCTCTGCCCCGGTCTCTTGGCGGTCTGTCTCTATCTGTATCTGTCTCTCTGTCTGCCTATCTGTCTGTCTCGGTCTGCCTGTCTGTCTGTCTGTCTCTCAGTCCGTTTGTCTTTGGCTGCCCCATGTCCATGGACCCCCATCTGGCTCTCCGTCTAGGGGGAAAGAGAGAGAGGGAGAGCCTCTAGTAATCTGAGGGTGATTAGCCTGGAGCAGCTTAGCCTCATGGTGAGGATAACAGTAGCCTAGCTCAGCTAACGGCTAACAAAGCTAGCTACTTCAAATCACTAGAATCAGAGCTGCCAAGTCACCCTTTGAGAGTGAGAGTCACGCAATTTAACCTCTTCACACGCCTCACGCCACACTTGCCATTTCACACGCTTTTTCCTCATTTCACTACTTTATAATTATTTTTTAATTTAATTATATATTTCCATTACTTGTTGCTTGAGGCTTGCCGTAGTTCGAGTCAGGGACAGGGTGAGCCCGCCCTATTCTGCCCCCGATTGGCTGACCGAGATATGTGATAACCAATCATCAGCCCTCGAGGCTAAATCTAACCAACCCAACGAAAGGCACCACCTGTACAAACTAATCAGAGGCAGCTTAGGGCGGGTCATTGCGTCTCTATCCTATGAAGAACAACCTGAACCTAACTCTATGAGAACAACACTTATGGTGGAGAAATCGAAAAGTAAACGTGAAACGTCTGTCAGCGCCTCAATAATGTCGTGACTGAAATTTTTACAAACATTATTTTTACAAATATTTTTATTTTGATTAAGTCAACGGTGGGTCTGACTACGTGAGACTTAACGTTACACAGGCTGCTGGTGAGCAGTGTGGCAGGTTGCTGCGGTGGGTTTAACAACAAACAACCGTGACTAATAGCAGTGTTAGTTAAATCATCACGGTATGTGCTCGGTATGAGCAGATTTGGGAGGCTCTCGTATTGCCAAGTTGGTGTTGGTACTTCTACATTCAAATGCTGATGCTGAACGAGTGTTCTCTGTGGTGGGACTGAACAAAACCAAACCCCGAAACAGTTTGGCTCTTGATGGAACTCTATCATCCATCATGACTGTGAAGATGGCAAACCTTGAGCCACAGTGTTTCAAATGGGAGCCCCCTCCCTCTGTCATCAAGGCATCAACATCTGCCACAAACACCTACAACATGAGACATGTCATGTAAACCAAAACACACAAACAAAGACATGCACTTTATTTTTTTTATAATATATATTATATATATATTATTCTGGTTCTAATTTTGTTACACTTAAAAAAAAAATGCACTAAAGGAAAAGGCTGCTATTGTTTCTTAAAAGGCTGCTATGTTTTCTTTATATTGACATTTTATAAATAAATGTATTTTATTTGTCAAACTTTCTTGTTACAATTGTTTTAATTTCTACTTGTGCTGGTCAATTATTAACACTATATAAGCATGAGGAGGCCGACAGTGCAGAGAGAGCAGCTGGCATGGGGGTGAAGACATCACAACAGTCTTAATGTTAATTTAAATTGAGATATTCCTCTAAATCGACGTTAAAAAAGACATCTTCCCCCGAAAGTCTCACTCCTACTTTTTCCTGAAACTTGGCAGCCCTGCTAGAATACTAGTACTACTACTATGACTACAACTAATCACTAGAAGATTTATACTACTACTAATCACGCAAAGATTCCTACTACTACTACTACAACTAATCACTAGAAGACTACTACTAATAATCACTAGAAGACATCTACTAATCACTAGAAGACTACTACTAATAATCACTAGAAGACATCTACTACCAATCACTAGAATACTACTACTACTAATCACTAGAAGACTACTACTAATAATCACTAGAAGACTACTACTACTAATCACTAGAAGACTACTACTACTAATCACTAGAAGAATCTACTACTAATCACTAGAATACATCTACTAATCACTAGAAGACTACTACTAATAATCACTAGAAGACATCTACTACTAATCACTAGAATACTACTACTACTAATCACTAGAAGACTATTACTAATAATCACTAGATGACTACTACTAATAATCACTAGAAGACATCTACTACTAATCACTAGAAGACTACTACTAATAATCACTAGAAGACTACTACTACTAATCACTAGAAGACATCTACTAATCACGACAAGACTACTACTACTAATCACTAGAAGACATCTACTATTAATCACAACAAGACTACTACTAATAATCACTAGAAGACTACTACTAATAATCACTAGAAGATGACTACTAATAATCACTAGAAGACATCTACTACTAATAATCACTAGAATACACCTACTACTAATCACTAGAAGACTTCTAATAATAATCACTAGTAGTCTTATAGTGATTAGTAGTAGTCTTCTAGTGATTATTATTAGTAGTCATCTAGTAATTAGTAATAGTCTTCTAGTGATTATTAGTAGTAGTAGTCTAGTGATTTGTAGTAGTCTTCTAGTGATTGTTAGTAGTAGTCTTCATGTGATTAGTAGTAGTAGTAGTCTTCTAGTGATTAGTAGTAGTCTTCTAGTGATTATTAGTAGTAGTCTTCTAGTGATTAGTAGTAGTCTTCTAGTGATTAGTAGTAGTAGTAGTCTAGTGATTAGTAGTAGTCTTCTAGTGATTATTAGTAGTAGTCTTCTAGTGATTCGTAGCAGTCTTCTAGTGATTATTAGTAGTTGTCTTATAGTGATTATTAGTAGTAGTAGTAGTCTAGTGATTAGTAGTAGTCTTCTAGTGATTAGTAGTAGATGTCTTATAGTGATTAGTAGTAGTCTTCTTGTGATTAGTAGTACTAGAAGACTACTACTAATAATCACTAGAATACTTCTACTACTACTACTAATCACATGTATACTACTACTCCTAATAACTAGAAGCCTGAAGAAGTGGTCCTGGGTTGTCTCAGACCAGACACAGGAACTCTAATCCCCAGATTAAACCCTCCTGTGTCTCCATCTGATCTCTTATCCCTGAAGAAACAATTCCTCTTTTACCGCAGCAAGCCCAGCTGACTGGACTAGTAGTAGTAGTAGTGTAGTATAGTAGCAGGAGTAGTAGTAGTAGTCTCATAGTAGTAGTAGTAGTGTAGTATAGTAGCAGGAGTAGTAGTAGTATAGTAGTTATAGTAGTGTAATATAGTAGTAGTAGTGTAATATAGTAGTAGTAGTAGTAGTATATTGTAGTAGTTTAGTGTAGTATAGTAGTAGTATTTAAGTATAGTACTATTGTAATATAGTAGTAGTAGCGGTAGTAGTAATGTAGTAGTAGTATAGAAGTTGTAGTGGTATAGTAGTAGTAGTAGTAGTAGTAGTAGTAGTGAAGTATAGTAGTAGTAGTAGTAGTAGTGTAGTACTACATTAGTATGGTAGTGTAGTATAGTATAATTAGTAGTAGTATAGAAGTAGTACAGTAGAAGTATAGTAGCGGTAGAAGTAGTGTAGTAGGGGTAGTAGTAGTATTAGTATAGTAGCGGTAGTAGAAGTGTAGTATAGTAGTAGTAGTTGTAGTGCAGTAGTAGTATAGTGCCTATAGTAGTAGTATAGAAGAAGAAGAGAAGTCTTCTAGTGATTAGTAGTAGCCAGGTCTGTTGGCCCTTCACCCCTTCAAAGGAGGGTGATGATCCGTGAGTGATGATCCGTGAGTGTACACGGTAGCGTGTCTCTGAGACTCATCTCTAATCCCCTGAGTGAGACGTCTGTCTGGCGGCTCCCTGTGACCATCAATAGAGATCTTTGACTTGAGACCTGGTGGTGGGGTAAGGGGACTACACCTGCTGATCAGGTGTACCTCGACTGAGGTAAGGGGACTACACCCTGGTGGATTTCCTCGTTGGGATTTTCACCTAACCTTACTTCCAGTACTATACTGCTATACTATGTACTATATAAGTAGGTAGTATACTATATTTATAATATACTATACTACCACTGGATACGGGTGGTATCTCTAAGATCCGAAGCCTCACAGGGTTTGATGTGAAGCTGAGACCTGACCAGACAGGGGGGTTGAGGAGCGTCCAGGCGTCTGACCTCTGACCTCTGAGCCCAGCCAGGTAATCCTAGTAGATCAGTCGGCTGTGGTCACCACCTGCTACCCGTCCACACGTAACGGGGACCAGCTGACCACCTCTGTGAAACCTTAGTCTTCTACCGTCTGCTACTGGTGCTGCTGGGAGCTGACCAGTACAACCACAGTCTTCTACGGGTTATACTGGGAGCTGAGCAGTTCAACCACAGTCTCCTACTGGTTCTACTGGGAGCTGAGCAGTTCAACCACAGTCTGCTACTGGTTCTAATGGGAGCGGACCAGTTAAACCACAGTCTGCTACTGGTTTTACTGGTTTTACTGGGAGCTGACCAATTAAACCACAGTCTGCTACTGGTTCCACTGGGAGCTGACCAGTAAAACCACAGTCTGCTACTGGTTCTACTGGGAGCTGACCAGTTAAACCACAGTCTTCTACTGGTTCCACTGGGAGCTGACCAGTAAAACCACAGTCTGCTACTGGTTCTACTGGTTCTACTGGGAGCTGACCAGTTAAACCACAGTCTGCTACTGGTTCTACTGGTTCTACTGGGAGCTGACCAGTACAACCATAGTCTGCTACTGGTTCTACTGGGAGCTACCAGTACATTTACAGTCTTCAGGACAGGATAGTCTAGTGGTTGGGTGATAAACTCCCAGCTGCAGGGTTATAGGTTCCAACTCAGTCACCCTTGAGCAAGATAACATGTCATCCATATCATCTCTTTTTAGACACGTTATTCTTTATGATTGCTTATACTATTGTGAATATCATTGTTGTGTATTATTCATACTGTGGGAGTGAATGGGGCGTAAGCATTCCATTGTGCTTTGTAACACTTGAATCTTGAAGCGTGTGCTAAAGGACTGAAGAGTGAAATCAATAATTTCCAGGGTCAGAGTTTGACTAGTGAACAGCATGACCTGCAGCAAGGTCACTTCCACTGTTAAGTATCTATAATTATCTCAGGCTTAGGAAACCACTAGCAGTGCCCCACTTGGCCGATATCCAACAGACTTTGAGAACACTGCAGAGCTGAAACCCAGCAGGTGTCCTGCACACCAACCAGGTGAGTAGTACTATTATCTCTGTCACCGTGTGTTGTTCCTGTAAGTAAGGCTGTCTTAAAGCACACAGAAGACAATCCCAGCAAATTGGATTAGCAGAGGGAGAAAAGTTCCATCTGAAGGGCGGTGTCCCAAAGCAAAGCAGCGTCCAGCACTTCACACGGCAAGCATGTCGGCACACACCGGGGGAGGACCTGGACCGCAGGGGTCCCATTAGACTGCAGACCGCAAGCTTGGATCGTTGTGGTGTTTAAAGATGCCTTCCACGGCCAGGGGGCTGGTCTTGTGGACCCTTTGGACCGGATTTCTGATGGGTTGTCTTCACCTGAGGACAGGTAAGGATAGACCTGTACGTTTATATTACCTAAGGACCGAGAAGGATAGACCTGTACGGCTCTATTACCTGAGGACCGAGAAGGATAGACCTGTAAGGTTCTATTACCTGAGGACAGATATGTACGATAGGACAGGTAATAGAACCGTAAAGCAATATTGTGGTTCTTTGAGCAGATGGTTCTTGGTGACATGGTGGCTGTCTGACTCTACAGAGGCGTCCGTCAGGGGTGGACATGAAGGTGTTATGTGGGCCATGTCCCTGGACCCCATGTCCCTGGACCCCATGTCCCTGGACACCAGGTCTCTGGATCCCAGAAGGTTGGGAGCAGGACAGGAGCTGCAGGTCCAAGGAGGTCCCCCCACCAGGGAACGACCCATGTCTCGCAGAAGGAGGAACGCTCTGTTCCCCAGTGGAGTGGAACTTTGTACCAAAGAGACCTTTGAGCAGGCCATGAAGAACCATCTGGACTACTTTCACCTCAGAGGTACAAGCTACTACACTACTAACGGTGCTAACTAATGCTTACTACTAACTAATACAAACTACTAAGTAATAATAACTAATACGTACTATTTACTACTAACCAATACTTACTACTTACCAATACTTACTTCTAACTAATACTAACGACTAACTAATACTAACTACTGACTAATATTAACAACTAACCAATCCTTACTACCAACAAATCCTTACTGCCAACCAATACCAACTACTAAGCAATACGCACTACTAACCAATACTAACTAATAAACAATACTAACCAATACTAACTACTAACCAATACTAACTACTAACCCATACTAACTACTAACCCATAATAACGACTAATACTAACTTCTAACCAATGCTAACTACTATCCAACTGACAACTTTACATTACTAACTACTCACTTATACTTACTACTGTATTGATGTGTATATGTGTGTGTTTGTGTGTGTGTGCGCTCCAGTGTGTCAGGAGATGGTCTGGGAGGCGTCTAAGATCTTCTGGGACCGCCTCCCAGAGAGGGAGGAGTACCGTGATTGGGTGAGCCGCTGTCTGGACGGTTCCGTCAGCATCATGGAGATTGGCAGGTCCTTCAGCCAATCACAGGAGCACATTCACCTCATCAGGACTGTGAGTCTGTCTGTCATAACTGGTTGGTTGACTAGTGGTTGACTAGTGAGCCCTTGTTCAGGCCATCAGGCTGCTGAACAAGGGCGTATAACATATAACAATGTATATTTTATTACATTGATTTATATATATATATTGCTCTTTTCTGTGCTGATTTTTGCATTTTATAAATTGCATTTTTTATTTTTATTTTATATTCCTTATTCTATTTTTTATTCTATTTTTTATTCTATTTTTATCTATTTTTATCTATTTTTATTTTATCTTATTCTATAACTGCTGTCTGTCGTCGGGTATTGCACACAAGAATTTCACATCACTGCTTTATACTAAACTGTAAACTGTGAAGTGACAATAAACTTGACTTGACTTGACTTGACTTGACTTGAGTAGCTGGTTAATTGACTACTGAGTAACTCGTTAATTTATACATGATTAACGGATTAATTGACTAGTGAGTAACTGGTTATCTGAATAGTGAGTAACTGGTTATCTGACTTGTGAGTAACTGGTTAATTTACTAGTGAGTAATTTGTTAATTGACTAGTGAGTAACTGGTTAATTGTCTTGTTTCAGAGGTTAGAGGTTACTGCAGTGCTGAACAGGTGAGTTATTTGCAGTGCAAGTCCCTTTACTGCATTACTGAGCTACACAGGGAATAGAACACCTGTTAGTGCCTTGCTCTACTACTGAGGTAGGGGATGGAACCTCTACCCTGCAGTGTTAATGCCTTGCTCTACTACTGAGGTAGGGAATATAACCCCTAACCCTGCAGTGTTAGTGCCTTGCTCTACTACTGAGGTAGGGAATAGAACCTCTAACCCTGCAGTGTTAATGCCTTGCTCTACTACTGAGGTAGGGAATAGAACCCCTAACCCTGCAGTGCCTTGCTCCACCTACTGTATTACTGTGTATTATGTGATGTGAAGGTATCCTGCTCTCCTATTGGCTCCTCAGTCTGGCTCTTGTTTTCTGTTCACAGTACAGAACCCACAGCTCACAGCGCCCCCGCCTGGACAGGTCTGCAATACAACTAGTACTACAGTAGCACAATAAGAGATGCTACTTCTGTACTACTACCGCTTATACCCCTAGTGTGTGTGTGTGTGTGTGTGTGTGTGTGTGTGTGTGTGTGTGTGTGTGTGTGTGTGTGTGTGTGTGTGTGTGTGTGTGTGTGTGTGTGTGTGTGTGTGTGTGTGTGTGTGTGTGTGTGTGTGTGTGTGTGTGTGTGTGTGTGTGGTTGTAACTCTGCTCCCAGAATAGATCTGTAAACCCTCTTAGGGAGGGACACTGAGGGACTCTGGCCTCACTGGACAGAGGACTTAGAGGGTTGAGGACTAGACCCATACATACATATATATACATATATATATGTATATATGTGTATATGTTTATATGTGTATATGTTTGTATGTACTGTATATATATGTATATATATGTGTGTCTATGTATATATATGCATATATATATACATACATATATATATATATACATATATATATGTATATATTTATATATATGTATATGTTTTAATATATATATGTATATATATATATATACATACATAAATATATCTATATATATATATATATATATATATGTATATGTATTAATATATATATATATTTATGTATGTATATATATATATATATACATATATATACATAGACGCACATATATATACATATATATATATATACAGTACATACAAACATAAACGTATATATAATATATGTATATATATGTATGTATATGTACATATATATGTTTTGTTTTTGTATGTATATGTTTATATGTGTGTATATGTATATATATGAGTGTATATGTGTATGTATATATATGTGTATATGTTTGTATGTATTGTATGTATATATATGTATTTATGTATATATGTATATATATATGTGTATATGTTTGTATGTACTGTATATATATATATATGTATATATATGTGTGTATATGTGTGTATTTATGTATATACTGTATATGTATATATATGTGTATATGTTTGTATGAACTGTATATATATATATGTATATATATATGTGTGTATATGTGTGTATTTATGTATATACTGTATATGTATATATATATGTGTATATGTACTGTATGTCTCTTCAGAGGACAGGGTCTCCACCTCCAGAGGACCTCCACCCAGGAGGGCTGCACTCCATGACCTCTTACCTGACCCCCCCGTTGTCGCGGCGACAGGATCTGAGGAGCTCCCAGAAGTTCTAACTGAAGCCGATGACCAGAGTTTGTCTTCTTCTGAGGAGGAGGAGGAATCGTTGACAGGGTCCCGTCCAGACCCGGGACGGTTCGGACCGGGACTGTCCCACGGCCAGGATCGCAGCATCCCAGCCCCGGCAGGAGACCCTGTGGGTCGGACCTTCCCTCCTCCAGAACAGGGAGCGGTCTTGCAGGAACCTACAGGTGTCTCCATCTTAAGGAACTGGGCCAGTGTGGAGCCTCCCGAGGTCGTAGCAGGAGAACCTCAGAATCGCGGGGAGGTTCTCTCGGACCACGGCGATCATGTCAGGACAGATGAAGAAGAAGGAGGAGAAGAGAAAGATGAAGAGTCGGGGGAAACAAAAGAGATCGAGGAACCCGTCGTTGACAAAGAGGTGACTCCAGCCGACGATCTCGTCCAATCAAAAGCAGAAGATCCTCTCGGACTGGCATCCGAAGACACATCGGATGCATCCGAAGAAGCTGGGGAACAGCATGCAGCAGACATTGACGTGGAAACACCAGACAAAACCACCTCAACATTCCAGGAAGACAGGACTATAACCACAGAGGACACCAAGGCCCCCCGTGAACAAGATTTTGGAGGGGTCACTCCTGGAGGCCGAGGGGAGGAGGACCCAGGGCGAGGTTCAGAGATAACACATGAGGAAGAGGAGCCGGTGGAAGTCCCATTGGTCACAGAGGACGTCGGTCCCGGAATCTTAGAGGAGGTTGTCCGGGAGCCTGCCGGTGAGGAGATAACCGTGGGAGAAGACCCAGGAGGTCCTGAGGAGGAATCTTCTCCAGTGAAGCTCTCCAAACCCACCAAGGAAGCGGAAACCGCTACTGATGTGGTCCTAAACATGACCCCTCCGAAGATCCAGGCTGAGACCCTGCCCTCCCCAGGGGTCGTCCGAGACCCCTCTGAAGACCTCATGGTGGAACACACCTCTCAGGGCCTTGAAGGGGTCACCGCACAGACCAAGCAGGTGGATGTTACAGAGCTGGTCTCCCCCAGATCATCCTCCATTGACCTCACCTCCATTGACATCACCTCCTCAGACCTCACCTCCTCAGACCTCACCTCCTCAGACCGCACCTCCTCCGACCTCACCTCCTCCGACCTCACCTCCTCAGACCTCACCTCCTCAAACCTCACCTCCTCAGACCTCACCTCCTCAGATATTACCTCCTCAATCGTCACCTCCTCCTCAGACCTAACCTCCTCAGACCTAACCTCCTCAGACGTCACCTCCTCAGACGTCACCTCCTCAGACCTCACCTCCTCAGACGTCACCTCCTCAGACCTAACCTCCTCAGACCTCACCTCCTCAGACCTCACCTCCTCAGACCTCACCTCCTCAGACGTCACCTCCCCAGACCTCACCTCCTCAGACATTACCTCCTCATTCGTCACCTCCTCCTCAGAAGTCACCTCATCAGACATAACCTCCTCAGACCTAACCTCCTCCTCAGACCTCACCTCCTCAGACGTCACCTCCTCCTCAGAAGTCACCTCCTCAGATGTCATGTCCTCAGAACTCACCTCCTCCTCAGACCTCACCTCCTCAGAAGTCACCTCCTCGGATGTCACCTCCTCAGAAGTCACCTCCTCAGATGTCATCCCCGGACACATTGTGGAGTACAACAACGGGAACTTTCCGGAACCGACAACAGAACAGCAGGAAGAGAACCAGAACCATCTGGAGCCTGAGAACATGGTAAGAACGAGCTCAGAATTATGTTAATGTTAAGAGTTAAGAGCTCAAACATAATGCTAAAGTTAAGAGTTAAGTTAAGGTGAAGTTTAGAGTTTAATGTTCAGAATAATAAAGCTAAGAGTTAGAAGTTAAGTTAAGGTGAAGTTAAGATAGGATGTTTGTTTTGTCCAGATGGGTAACGAGGTGGGCGGGGCCAGCCTCCTGCGGCCCCTGGGGGCCCTGAAGGAGCAGGTGGTGGAGCTGTTCCTCAGACTGAGGGCACACACCTTCACCAACCACTTGAGGGACCCCAGCAGCTCCCAGCACCTCCTGCTCTCCAGACAGTTTACACGCAGGGTGAGGAGAATCTCTCCTCTTCCCTCCCATCCTCTCCTCTCCTCTCCTCTCCTCTCCTCTCCTCTCCTCTCCTCTCCTCTCCTCTCCTCTCCTCTCCTCTCCTCTCCTCTCCTCTCCTCTCCTCTCCTCCCCTCTCCTGGGTCCTCGCTCTAAATCTCTCCTTCAACCTTCAGATCCAAGACTCCTTCCACAAGTTGCCAGGGTTCAAGAACGTATATGTGGTGGAGTTCAGGTACAACATATATGATAGTATATATATATATATACATTATACAGTATGTATATTTAATGTACATATATTTTACAGTGTATTAGTTTGGCTGTTCTGATGTTTTTTTTCTTATGTTCTTCCTTTCAGACCTCAGAAGGATCTAGAGAGGTCAGTGGTCTTCAAGTCTTCATTGGATCAGTGGTGATGGAGGAGGTGGTGTGGGTGGAGGTGGTGTGGGTGGAGGAGGAGGTGGTGTGGGTGGAGGTGGTGTGGGTGGAGGAGGAGGTTGTGTGGGTGGAGGAGGAGGTGGTGTGGGTGGTGGTGTGGGTGGAGGGGGAGGTGGTGGAGGAGGAGGTGGTGTGGGTGGAGGTGGTGTGGGTGGAGGAGGAGGTAGTGTGGGTGGAGGAGGTGGTGTGGGTGGAGGAGTAGGTGACCAGAACCTTATTCCACAGCAGCTCCAGATGGGGAGGATCCCTATTAATGAGAGGGGATTAACCGCTACACCCTCATCCTACACAGACCTCAATCTGAGGGTCATAGCAGGGAACCAAGCGCCTTTTTGAGATTCCATGGGTCACAGTGTGGTTCTCCTTGTCCCAAGGGGTCTGGTGGTGGTTCTGTGAGTCACAGTGTGGTTCTCCTTGTCCCCAGGGGTCTGGTGGTGGTTCTGTGAGTCACAGTGTGGTTCTCCTTGTCCCCAGGGGTCTGGTGGTGGTTCTGTGAGTCACAGTGTGGTTCTCCTTGTCCCCAGGGGTCTGGTGGTGGTTCTGTGAGTCACAGTGTGGTTCTCCTTGTCCCCAGGGGTCTGGTGGTGGTTCTGTGAGTCACAGTGTGGTTCTCCTTGTCCCTAGGGGTCTAAGGTGGTTCTGTGAGTCACAGTGTGGTTCTCCTTGTCCCCAGGGGTCTGGTGGTGGTTCTGTGAGTCACAGTGTGGTTCTCCTTGTCCCCAGGGGTCTGGTGGTGGTTATTTGAGTCACAGTGTGGTTCTCCTTGTCCCCCGGGGTCTGGTGGTCGTTCTGTGAGTCACAGTGTGGTTCTCCTTGTCCCCAGGGGTCTAAGGTGGTTCTGTGAGTCATAGTGTGGTTCTCCTTGTCCCCAGGGGGCTGGTGGTGGTTCTGTGAGTCACAGTGTGGTTCTCCTTGTCCCCAGGGGTCTGGTGGTGGTGGTTTTGTGGGTCACAGTGTGGTTATCCTTGTCCCCAGGGGTCTGGTGGTAGTTCTGTGAGTCACAGTGTGGTTCTCCTTGTCCCCAGGGGTCTGGTGGTGGTTCTGTCTGACACAGTGTGGTTCTCCTTGTCCCCAGGGGTCTGGTGGTGGTTCTGTGAGTCACAGTGTGGTTCTCCTTGTCCCCAGGGGTCTGGTGGTGGTTCTGTGTGACACAGTGTGGTTCTCCTTGTCCCAAGGGGTCTGGTGGTGGTTTTGTGAGTCACAGTGTGGTTCTCCTTGTCCCCAGGGGTCTGGTGGTGGTTCTGTGTGTCACAGTGTGGTTCCCCTTGTCCCCAGGGGTCTGGTGGTGCTGGTCCACTATGCCATCACCCTGGAGGTGGACAGTGCAGGCATCAGCAACCACACCCTGGACTTCATCACCCTCCACAACAACATGGTGGAGCAGGACTACCCAGGAGCCGCTGAGCAACCCACCGTGGTGTACACCGTCACAGACCTCAGGAACTACATCACAGAGGCCCTGCACAGCCACAGCATCCTCACCGAGACCACCCCCGCCCAACCTGAGAGTGGTACGACCCAAACCTGTCAACACAGCTCAGTGTAGCTTATAGGGGGGTTCTGTTGGTGTTATGTTATGTTATGTTTGTGTTATTTTAGTGTTATGTTATGTTAGTGTTATTTTAGTGTTATGTGATGTTATGTAATGTAGTGTTATTTTAGTGTTATGTAATGTAATGTAATGTTATGTTAATGTTGTTATTGTTATGTTAGTGTTATTTTATGTTAGTGTTATTTTAGTGTTATGTTATTTTAGTGTTTTGTTAGTGTTATGTTATGTTAGTGTTATGTAATGTTAGTGTTATGTTATTGTTACGTTAGTGTAATGTTATGTTAGTGTTATTTTAGTGTTATTTTATGTTATGTTAGTGTTTTGTTATGTTAGTGTTATGTTAGTGTTATGCTATGTTAGTGTTATGCTATGTTAGTGTTATGTTAGTGTTATGTTATGTTGGTGTTATTTTAGTGTTATGTTAGTGTTATGTTAGTGTTATGTTAGTGTTATGTTATGTTAGTGTTATGTTATGTAATGTTATGTTAGTGTTATGTTATGTAATGTTATGTTAGTGTTATGTTAGTGTTATGTTAGTGATTTGTTATGTTAGTGTTACGTTAGTGTTATGTTAGTGATTTGTTATGTTAGTGTTACGTTAGTGTTATGTTAGTGTTATGCTATGTTAGTGTTATGTTATGTTAGTGTAGGCGGCAGTATAGCTCAGGAGGTAGAGTGGTCGCCTCACAACCGAAAGGTCGCTGGTTCGCCGAGCAAAAACTGTCAAAAAAGACCCCCTAACCCTAACTGCTCCTGACCTGTTGGCTGTCTCCTTGATGGCTGACTCCTCCTCGGTGTATGAATGGGTGATGTGAGGCATGACTTGTAAAGCGCTTTGGATAAAAGCGCTATATAAAAGCCGTCATTATTATTATGTTATGTTAGTGTTATGTTATGCTATGTTATGGTAATCTTATGTTATGTTGTGTGTTATTTTTGTTTTATATAATGTTATGTTAGTGTTATGTTATGTTAGTGTTATGTTATCGTTATGTTAGTGTTATGTTTTGCTATGTTATGGTAATCTTATATTATGTTAGTGTTATGTTATGTTAGTGTTAGTGTTATGTTAGTGTTATATTAGTGTTATGTTATGTTTGTGTTATGTAATGTTAGTGTTATGTTATGTTAGTGTTTTGTTATGTTATGTTATGTAAGTGTTACGTTATGTTAGTGTTATGTTAGCGTTATGTTAGTGTTATGTTATGTTAGTTATTGTTATTTTAGTGTTATTTTATGTTAGTGTTGTGTTATGTTAGTGTTATTTTATGTTAGTGTTATGTTATGTTAGTGTTATGTTACGCTAGTTAGTGTTACGTTAGTGTTATGTTAGTGTTATGTTTTGTTAGTGTTATGTTATGCTAGTTAGTGTTATGTTAGTGTTATTTTAGTGTTATGTTATGTTAGTGTTGTTATGTTACTGTTATGTATTGTTAGTGTTATGTTATGTTAGTGTTATGTTATGCTAGTTAGTGTTACGTTTGTGTTATGTTATGTTAGTGTTGTGTTAGTGTTGTGTTATGTTAGGGTTATGTTATGTTAGTGTTGTGTTATGTTAGTGTTATGTTAGTGTTATGTTAGTGTTATGTTACATTGTGTTAGTGTTATGTGAGTGTTGTGTTATGTTAGTCTTATGTAATGTTAGTGTTATGTTATGTTTGTGTTATGTTTTGTTATTGTTATGTTAGTGTTTTGTTATTGTTACGTTATATGTTATGCTATGGTAGTGTTTTGTTTTGTTAGTGTTATGTTAGTGTTATGTTATGTTATGTTAGTATTATGTTATGTTAGTGTTATGTTAGTGTTATGCTAGTGTTATGTTATGTAAGTGTTATGTTAGTGTGACTCTATCTTACTGTTGTGTTAGTGTTATGTTAGTGTTATGTTAGTGTGATTCTATGTTAGTGTTATGTTAGTGTTATGTTAGTATTATGTTTTGTTAGTGTTATGCTAGTGTGATTATATGTTAGTGTTATGTTAGTGTTATGTTAGTGTTATTCTATATTAGTGTTATGTTATTGTTATGTTAGAGTAATGTTAGTGTTATGTTAGTGTTATGTTAGGGTTTTGTTAGTGTTTTGTTAGTGTTTTGTTAGTGTTATGTTAGTGTTATGTTATGTTAGTTTTATGCTATGTAAGTGTTATTCTATATTAGTGTAATGTTAGTCTGTTGTTATGTAAGTGTTTTGTTAGTGTTGTTAGAGTTATGTTATGTTATGTTATGTTTGTGTTATGTTAACTTATGTTTGTGTTATGTTATGTTAGGGTTATGTTATGTTAGGGTTATGTTATTTTAGGGTTATGTTATGTTAGGGTTATGTTAGTGTTGTGGTATGCTAGTGTTATGTTATGTTATGTTAGTTATCATATGGTAGTATAACAGTATCACAGTCAAACATGACCTTCCACTCAGCTGCTCTTCAAGTTATTATTTTGTCTCCAGAAGAGAATGTCTTGCCGACGGGGAGACCCACCCGCGGCCCTGAGAGAGACCGACAGGGAGACCTGGTGAGTCCTGACCTCCTCTAGGAGGACCAACGTGTTTAAGACCTGGTCCAGAGGAGACCTGGTGAGTCCTGACCTCCTCCAGGAGGACCAACGTGTTTAAGACCTGGTCCAGAGGAGACCTGGTGAGTCCTGACCTCCTCCAGGAGGACCAACGTGTTTAAGACCTGGTCCAGAGGAGACCTGGTGAATCCTGACCTCCTCCGGGAGGACCAACGTGTTTAAGACCTGGTCCAGAGGAGACCTAGTGAGTCATGACCTCCTCCTCCGAGGACCTACGTGTTTAAGACCTGGTCCAGAGGAGACCTGGTGAGTGCTAACCTCCTCCGGGAGGACCAACGTGTTTAAGACCTGGTCCAGAGGAGACCTGGTGAGTCCTGACCTCCTCACAGGAGGACCAACGTGTTTAAGACCTGGTCCAGATCTTGTGTACCAAGCCTTCACCATCCCACTGAGTGTTGTAACAACCCACTTAAGTTGGATGTAGTTCAGTTGAATAAGAACTGTTCCAGAACCTTCTGGAACACATCTGCAGCTGGTTTGGTACCTACTTCCACCGCTTGCACACAACAGCAAGGCCCCTGACCTCTTGGAGTTATGTTCACATTCAACCCAGGAGTCTCAGTGTGTCTTAATGAGTCTGCTTCATCCTCCTGGACCACTTTTATAGAGCGTTTTTTTTTTTACTCTTTCACATGCTGAAACTGACACCAGGCCAGGTGAACAAGTGAACAGTCTGCTAAGCTAATACTTGTCTGCTCAGTTAACAGTCTGCTATGCTAAGCATGCTAATACATGTCTGCTAAGCTAACAGTGTGTCAGATGTAAGGATAGGTGATACGTGGGGAGTGAATGAGATAAGGTGATAAGTAAATAGTGAAGGAGATATGGTGAGAAGTGAAGGAGATAAGGTACTATGTGGGTATTGAAGGAGATAAGGTAAAAAGTGAGTAGTGAAGGAGATAAGGTAGTAAGTTGGTAGTGAAGGAGATAAGGTGAGAAGTGAAGGAGATAAGGTGATAAGTGAGTAGTGAAGGAGATAAGGTGATAAGTGAGTAGTGAAGGAGATAAGGTAAAAATGTGGTAGTGAAGGAGATAAGGTAATAAGTTGGTAGTGAAGGAGATAAGGTGATAAGTGAGGTGATGTATTCTGCAGGAGAACGTCCTCGCGGCTGAGAAACCACCAGATGCTCCTCCACAGGAAGCAGACGTCCTCACAAAGGATCACTTCCTGTTGGACACCTTTGACCCTTGGAAAGGTCAACATTCGGATGTAGCAGGGAGCGAAAATGACGTGCTCCTATTGGACGAGAGCACCGCTCCTTCCCTTGTCCCCGATAGGACAGACGACCTCAAAGCCGGAGGTAATACAGGATCATCTGACACTTTACACATCTACGTTTTTACATTACAGATAATCTTTAACCTTCATGTTGGTCCTTGGTTCCTAGATGCGGGAGGAGTGGAGGACGAGGGCTTTCTCTTCACCAACCTCTCATCTCCAGCTCCCCCCAGAGGGGACGATGCGGTAAGGTCACCACCCCCCATCACGAGGCCCTCTGCTGGGAGCGAGGAGGTTCCAGAGGAGGTGTCCTCTGGTGGTTCCTCCGGAGACGACAGGGGCAGCGGCATGGACACCTGGACTCCCGCACTGACCTCCGGAGAAACAAGGTTCTACGAGGTGCTCCCTCCGCCAGATCTGGAGGAGACCACAGAAGATGAGGAGGAGGGCGGTGAAGAGGAGGAGGAAAAGGTCGTCATCAGGTTTTTGGAAGGAGAGCAGCGAGGAGGAGAACCCACCAGGACCCCTGCTCTCAAGAAAACTACGTCAGCTATGAAGGATCCGGTGTTGTTCACCCAGGACCTCCGTATGGACCCGGGTTACATTAGCACCTCCCAGCCTCCCGTGCTTTGGACCGAGGCTACGCGGCCCAGCAAACTGTCGGTCCAAACTCTGCAGGCCTCAGGGGTCTACGAGGAGTTCTCCCTTATCCAACCCTTCTCCTCCACTATAGACGCTGCACCTTCTCCGGAACCCTCCAAACATTCTCCAGAACCCTCACCGTCAAACCTGGCCCCCCTGGTTATGACGGGCCTCGTGGACCCAGGACTGCAGCCTCAGACGATCAAAGTAGACGGTTCTGAGGAGGATGTTCTGTCTGTTGTTGGAACTCCAGAAGAACCCACTCCAGACTCAACTCTTAGTGACGCACAGCTTGCAGCCGCCACCATCACCGCCACTGAAGACCCACTTCTGGTGACGGTTCTGTCCACAGAGGCTGCAGAACCACAAGTGGTCATGGAACCTGTCCTGCTGCAGCCAGACTCCAACCAGCAGGAGGAGCTTGAGGTTCTGGAGGAGCAACATGTGGTCGGGGCTCAACCAGCGACCCCCTTGCGACCCCCGGCTGATCTGTCGCCGGAGGACCTGGCTGACGACGAAGTCATGGTGGTTACTATGACTACTGCTTTGGCTGCTCCGGTTGTCACGGCGAGCTCTGAACAAAGCATCTTCCTTTCCCATGAGAAGGAGTCTCCGTTCTCACGTGTGTCAGACACGGTGCCAGAAGATGATGACAGCATCCAGGAGTCTCCTTACCTCAAAGACCTTGTCCCAGAGTCTCCTCACCATGACAACCACATCCCAGAGTCTCCTCACCATGATGACCACATCCCAGAGTCTCCTCACCATGACGACCACATCCCAGAGTCTCCTTACCATGACGACCACATCCCAGAGTCTCCTTACCATGATGACCACATCCCAGAGTCTCCTCCCCATGACGACGACCCCCTCGTCCCAGCGAGCAGGGCTCCCTTCCCGGGCACCACACATTCTGTTTGGGCTGAGAACAACCAGACGGAGTCCACCGACCCAGGCTTCCCTGGGGTCCAACTCTCAGGGCAGTCCTCCTCCGCCCTGCCAGACGTAGACATGACCTTTGACCGGTTCCAGGACACGGCGGACAGAGACGGCGGTGGCTTCTCCGGCGAGGACCCGGGTGCCGAGAGTCAGGCGGTTGCCATGCCGACGGCACCCAGCAGAGCCCTGACGGTGTTCTTCAGCCTCAGGGTGACCAACATGAGGTTCTCCATGAACCTCTTCAACAAGAGCTCTGAAGAATACCAGGCCCTGGAGCAGCGCTTCCTCCACCTGGTAAACACTCAGCATGGTCAGAGGGTTAGGATTTAGGGTTAGAGGGTTAGGGTATACGGTAGAGAGTTAGGGTTAGAGGGTTAGGGTTTAGGGTTAGACGTTTGGGGATTCGGTAGAGGGTTAGGGTTTAGGGTTAGAGGGTTAGGATATACGGTTACAGGGTTAGGGTAAGAGGGTTAGGGTTTGATGTTAGTGTATGGGGTTAGAGGGTTAGGGTTTGATGTTAGTTTATGGGGTTAGAGGGTTAGGGTATGAGGTTTGCGTATGAGGTTAGAGGGTTAGGGTATAGGGTAAGAGAGTTAAAGTTAGAGGGTTAGGGTATATGGTTAAAGAGTGAGAGTTAGAGGGTTAGGGTTAGGGTATAGGGTTAGAGAGTTAGAGTTAGAGGGTTAGAGTATAGGGTTAGAGAGTTGAAGTTAGAGGGTTAAGAGATAGGGTTAAAGAGTTGGAGGGTTAGGGTACAGGGTTAGAGTTAGAGGGTCAGGGTATAGGGTTAGAGTTAGAGGGTCAGGGTATAGGGTTAGGGTATAGGGTTAGAGGGTTAGGTTATATGGTTAGAGAGTTAGAGGGTTAGGGTTTAGGGTTAGAGGGTTAGTGTATACGGTAGAGGGTTAGGGTTAGAGGGTTAGGGTTTAGGGTTAGAGGGTTAGGATATACGGTTACAGGGTTAGGGTAAGAGGGTTAGGGTTTGATGTTAGAGGGTTAGGGTTTGATGTTAGTTTATGGGGTTAGGGTATGAGGTTTGCGTATGAGGTTAGAGGGTTAGGTTATAGGGTAAGAGAGTTGAAGTTAGAGGGTTAAGAGATAGGGTTAAAGAGTTGGAGGGTTAGGGTACAGGGTTAGAGTTAGAGGGTCAGGGTATAGGGTTAGAGTTAGAGGGTCAGGGTATAGGGTTAGGGTATAGGGTTAGAGGGTTAGGTTATATGGTTAGAGAGTTAGAGGGTTAGGGTATAGGGTTAGAGGGTAAGGGTTAGAGTAAGAGGGTCAGGATATAGAGTTAGGGTTAGAGAGTTAGAGGGTTAGGGTAAAGGGATAGAGTGTTAGAGATAGAGGGTTAGGGTATGGGGTTAGAGGTTAAGGGTATAAGGATAGAGAGTTAGAGAGTTAGGGTATACGGTTAGAGAGTTAGGAGAGGGTTAGGGTAGGGTATAGGGAGGTAGGTTGGGGTTAGAGAGTTAGGGTATAGGGATAGATAGTTAGAGTTAGAGGGTTAGGTTATAGGGATAGAGAGTTAGAGGGTTAGGGTATAGGGTTAAATAGAGGGTATAGGGTATAGGGATAGAGAGTTAGCGGGTATGGGTATAGGGATAGAGAGTTAGAGGGTTAGGGTATAGGGATAGAGAGTTAGAGGGTTAGGGTATAAGGTTAGAGAGTTGGAGGTTTAGGGTATAGGGATAGAGAGTTAGAGTTAAGGTATATGGTTATAGAGTTAGAGATGGAGGGTTAGAATATGGGGTTAGATGGTTTAGGGTATAGGGATAGAGTGTTAGAGGGTTAGGGTATAGGGTTAGAGAGTAAGAGAGTTAGGGTATAGGGATAGAGAGTTAGTAAGAGGGTTAGTTTATAGGGATAGAGAGTTAGAGTTAGGGTTAGAGAGTTAGAGATGGAGGGTTAGGATATGGGGTTAGAGAGTAATAGGGTTAGAGTATAAGGATAGAGAGTTAGAGGTTTAGGGTAAAGGGTTAGAGATAGAGAGTTAGGATATAGGGTTTGAGGGTTAGGGTATAGGGATAGAGAGTTAGAGATGGAGGGTTAGGGTATAGGGTATAAGAGTTAGAGATGGAGGGTTAGGGTATAGTGTTAGAGAGTTAGAGAACGAGGGTTAGGATATGGGGCTACAATGCTGTAACTCGTACGCTCCCTTGCAGCTGGTCCCGTACCTGCAGTCCAATCTCAGCAACTTCCAGAACCTGGAGATCCTGAACTTCCAGAATGGAAGTGTGGTGGTCAACAGCCGCATGCGCTTCGGGAGGCCGGTCCCGCGGGGCGTGGCCACCGTGGTCTACCTCATCCTGGAGGACTTCGCCGACACCGCCTACCAGACCATGGACCTGGACATCGACAAGTACTCCCTGGACGTGGAGTCGGGTCCGTGCACAACCCCCTCTCGCGGCGCTAACGCCATACGATTAGATTCCTCCTGAATCCAGAACCGGATCCCAGGTGTTTCGAGGCAGGTGATTGTGTGCGCAGCTGAACACTGCGTTGCGATCGGTCTAAATACCTCGGATCCGGTTCTGGATCTCTGGATCCTGTCACTGAAAATTTGATGACACATGGCGAGCATCTGTCTGGAGAGTCTTGGTTGAACCTGAAAGTCTAAGGAAGACAGAAGGAAGGGGGATTTGACACATTTCCTGTGTGAAAGTTTGTTTGAATTTTTTAGGTTGTTGTGCTCTTTCATCACAGACATTTCTTTCCATAAAAACATTCTGGTGATGTGCGTTAATTACACATCCTGAGGACGGGCCAATCCTTATTAATCCTTAGGTTAGCGTGTCGTCGGGGTCACAGAGAGGTCAAACCTGAGCGCTAATCTTTCTGGGAGGAGTGTCAATGCTAGCTTGCGGTTAGCATTAATCTGTCTGATCCAGTTATCACATCTCTGAGTCACTGCAGACAGAGTCTCGTATAGCCTCATATGACTCTAGTAGATATGTTCTAGTAGAACTTGTGATCAGTCCTACTGTGTTCTAGTATAACTTGTGATCAGTCCTACTGTGTTCTAGTAGAACTTCTGATCAGTCTTACTGTGTTCAAGTAGAACTTCTGATCAGTTCTACTGTGTTCTAGTATAACTTCTGATCAGTCCTACTGTGTTCTAGTAGAACTTCTGATCAGTCCTACTGTGTTATAGTAGAACTTCTGATCAGTCCTACTGTGTTCTAGTAGAACATATGATCCAGCAGTTCTACTAGGTTATCGGTTCTGAGAGGTTCTGTTGCTCCTGCAGGGGACCAGGCGGACCCCTGTAAGTTCCAGGCGTGTAACGAGTTCTCGCGGTGTGTGGTGAACCCCTGGTCCGGCGAGGCTGAGTGTGTGTGTGGCGCCGGCTACGTGAGTGTGGATCGACTGCCTTGCAGGAGTGTCTGTCTGGTCCGGCCCGACTTCTGCCTCAACCACGGAGAGTGTGACGTCATCCAGGGAACTGGCGCCATTTGCAGGTGAGGGCTGCTGTAACGTGTGTGTGTGTATCGTGTGTATATATAATGTGGGTATGTCCAGGTGTGTGGAGGGGGAGGTCTGGCGGTATAGTGTGGGTAATACAGGATAGGTGTCCAGGTGATACAAGATACAAGATTTTTATTCTCCATTTATTCTCCATACAAGTACATTGGAATGAATACTCCCCATTCCCTCCCGCAGTATAAATCTCAAAAACAATACCATAAAAATAATATATACAATAACAAAAAAAAATGAACAAAAAAAGGACAGCAAAGTGAGTGATAGATGGTATGAACATCTGTTCGTTGTGCAAAAATATTTTTAAGCATTTAAAGTGCCAGTAGTGCAGCAGCATCATGAATACAGTGCAGTACAGTGCAGTAACTGTAATGAGTCCAGAAAGTCCAGCAAAGTATGACAGAGTAATGTTAATGACATGTTATGACAGTGTAATGTTAATGACATGTTATGATAGTGTAATGTTAATGACATGTTATGATAGTGTAATGTTAATAACAATGTTATGACAGTGTAATGTTAATGACAATGTTATGATAGTGTAATGTTAATGACATGTTATGATAGTGTAATGTTAATGACATGTTATGATAGTGGCAGCACTCCTAGCAGTTCAGTAGGTCACTGTCTGTGGATATTAACTATCCTTAAACCTGGTAGTCCTTGTACTGATGCTGAGGAACCAGTGACCAGACGGTAGGGGGAGAAGAGATGGTGCCCAGGGTGGTTGCAGTCCTTTATGATGAACATGGCCTTCTTCAGACATCTGTGGGTTTGTCCAGGTGTGTGGCGGGGGAGGGCTGGCGGTATGGCGGTCCGCGCTGTGAGGACTTTGTGTCCGTGCGTCTGCTGGTTGCCATAGCGATGGTGTCGGTGGTGGGCTTCCTGTTGGCGGTCTCCGGGGTCCTCTACTTCCTGTTCCAGACGCTACGAGACCACGCCCCAACGGAGGACTCAGAGGACCCCCTACGGTCGGTCTCCTACCTCCTTACCTGTCTCACTTCCTCCTTACCTGTCTCCTACCTCCTTACCTGTTTCCTACCTCCTTACCTGTCTCACTTCCTCCTTACCTGTCTTACCTCGTTACCTGTCTCCTACCTCCTAACCTCCTTACCCGTCTTACCTCCTTACCTGTCTCCTACCTCCTTACCTCCTTACCCATCTTACCTCATTACCTGTCTCCTACCTCCTTACCTGTCTTACCTCCTTACCTGTTTCCTACCTCCTGACCTGTCTCTTACCTCCTTACCTTTCTTACCTCCTTACCTGTCTCACTACCTCCTTACCTTTCTGTCTATTTACCTGTCTGACTACCTGTCTCTACCAGACACAGAGACAGTGTGTCATCGTTGGAGGGCTCCAGGAAGTTCACCAACTACCAAAGTGACCCTGTCTCCGCCCAGTCATACCGTCGCTATGAAGACCACCTGCATCAGTACAGTGGGGGGGATGGTACCCGGCCAGGAGGCAGTCTGGACCCCTCCCACACCAGCCTCACTGCACAGGTAACACCTGACATGACCTCATCTGACTTCACCCGACCTCACCTGACTTTACCTGGCCTGACCTGACCTGACCTCACTTGATCACACCTAACCTGACCTCATCTGACTTCACCTGGCCTGACCATGACCTCACCTCACCTGACCTCACCTGACCTCACCTGATCACATTTAACCTGACCTCATCTGACTTCACCTTGCCTGACCATGACCTGACCTTTCCTGACCTCACCTGACTTCACCTGACCATACCTGACCTCACCTGTCCTCACCTGACTTCACCTAACCTGCCCTGACCTCACCTGTCCTCACCTGTTGAGCTCACCTGATGTATTGAATTTAATTAACTCTAATGAGGTGGCATCTCTCCCTCTAGGAGCGTTTGAGGATGCTGGAGCTTTATGCCAACGATCACCACTTTGCAGACTTTGTGAGACAGACGCAATTGTGAGTCTAACCATCTCCTAACTTCTCCTCCTGACTTCTCCTCCTAACTCCTCCTCCTAACTTCCCCTCCTTACTCCTCCTCCTAACTTCTCCTCCTAACTTTTCCTCCACCACCTCCTAACTTCTCCTCCTACCTCCTCTTCTTATCTCCTCCTAACTTCTAACTTCTCCTCCACCACCTCCTAAATGTACCTCCTAACTCCTAACTACCTCCTAACCCCTCCTAACTTCTCCTCCACCACCTCTTATCTTCTCCTCCTAACTCCTCCTCCTAACTCCTCCTCCACTACCTCCTAAATTCTCCTCCTTACCTCACCTTCTAACTCCTCCTCCTAACTTCTCCTCCTAAGCTCCTCCTGTCACAGGTTAGGTTTGGACCCAAATGCTGCACACGGACACCAAAGGCAGATAGTGATATTTATTACAATAACCACAGGGACAGGCAGAGACATTGTCGGGGACAGGCAGGTGATCAGAACCGGGGCTGGGTAGACGCACCAGGCAGGGACAGGCAGAGGCGTAGTCGGGGTCAGGCAGGTGATCAGAACCGGCGCTGGGTAGACGAACCAGGCAGGGACAGGCAGAGAGGTAGTCGGGGCCAGGCAGGTGATCAGAACCGGGGCTGGGTAGACGAACCAGGCAGGGACAGGCAGAGGTGTAGACAGGGACAGGCAGTAGATCGGGAAACAGGCAGGGACAGGCAGAAGCGTAGTCAGGGACAGGCGGCATATCGGGAACCAGGCAGGGCGGGCAGGTCCAGGGCAGGCAGGGTTGGCAACGAGAATCAGTCCGGGTAAATGCTGGAGAGTCTGTGTCATCAGGAACAATCTGGCAAAGTATGAGTGTGCGGGCGTAGGCTTAAATAGGCAGGTTGATTCTAATGTGCTGCAGGGGTGGGGAAGACGTGAATGAGGGTTGATGCTGCCCTCAAGTGGAGGCATGGTGAATAGCCATTGTGACACCTCCTAACAGCTCCTCCTTACTCCTCCTGATCACCTCCTAACTCCTCCTCCTAACTCCTCCTCCTAACTTCTCCTTCCAACTTCTCTTCCGAACTTCTCCTCCTACCTTCTCCTCCAAGCTTCTCCTCCTAACTGCTCCTCCTAATCACCTAATAAATTCTCCTTACCACATCTGCTCCGGGGTTTGTGGTTCAGGTTTCTGGAGAACAGACGGAGCTCCACGACTTAGGTAGGTTCTCTCTATGTTGTCTAGATCTATGTCCTCTTTAGGAGCTAGCTGACTGCTCTCTATGCTGTCCGGTTCTAGGTTAACATAGTTTACTTGTAGTTCAGAGACATAGTTTACTTGTAGTTCAGGGATATAGTTTACTTGTAGTTCAGAGACATAGTTTACTTGTACTTCAGGGACATAGTTTACGTGTAGTTCAGGGACATAGTTTACTTGGTTGTTTTAAAGGGGAACTGTGTGAGCTTTAGCTGAACCCTGATTGGTTCTCACATCTCTCTCTCTCCTAGGGAACACTTCCTGGACCTGGCCTCTGGGTGAAGTAAGGGGAGGGGTCTCCTGTTGAATGGGAAGAGTCTCCTGTTACCATCACACTTCCTGGTTGTGTGTGATGTCACTTCCTTTTCCTGTATGTTTTCTTGAATTAAGCCAATGCGCTTGTAAACACCCTGAACTGACCCTGAATGACCCTTGACCCTGAACTGACCCTTAATGACCCTTGACCCTGAACTGAGCCTGAACTGACCCTGAATGACCCTTGACCCGTTCAGATCTTTGTTTAGGTGAGCTGATGCTCCACCTCCAATAGTGCCTTCAGTGTTCTCATTGGTTAACTGCTGAGTAACTGCCACGTCTCTTGGACCAATCAGAAAGCAGGTGACACTGCCTGGGTCTCCGATTTTCTATTGGTTGTACCATGTTTAATATCTTAATGTTTAATATCTTGTTGTTTAACATCTTAATGTTTAATATCTTATTGTTTTGGTTCTACCATGTTTAATATCTTAATGTTTAATATCTTGTTGTTTAACATCTTAATGTTTAATATCTTATTGTTTTGGTTCTACCATGTTTAATATCTTAATATATTGTTGTTTAACATCTTAATGTTTAATATGTTAATGTTTTGGTTCTACCATGTTTAATATCTTAATGTTTAATATCTTAATGTTTTGGTTCTACCATGTTTAATATCTTAATGTTTTATATCTTGTTGTTTAACATCTTAATGTTTAATATCTTAATGTTTAATATATAGATGTTTAATATCTTAATGTTTAATATCGTAATGTTTAATATCTTAATGTTTAATATCGTAATGTTTAATATCTTGTTGTTTAATATCTTGTTGTTTAACGTCTTAATGTTTAATATCTTAATGTGTTGGTTCTACCATGTTCTAGTAACGATTGATAGTGAGTACTAATTAATGATAGTACACACAAGCGAGCACTAGTGAATGATAGTGAATACCAGTTAACACCAGTGAATGATAGTACACACAAGCGAGCACTAGTGAATGATAGTGAATACCAGTTAACACCAGTGAATGATAGTACACACAAGCGAGCGCTAGTGAATGATAGTGAATACCAGTTAACACCAGTGAATGATAGTACACACAAGTGAGCACTAGTGAATGATAGTGAATATGTGTGAACGCTAGTGAATGCTAGTGCACACTACAAACACTAGTGAATGATTGTGCACACTAGTGAATGGATAGTTGAATGATGAACTGTTTTGACATTTTAAATTGTTATTAATAATGAATAGAAACAGTAATAATAATAATAATAATAATATTAACTAATTAGTGCTACATATGTGTATATGTGTGTTTTGTGATTAAACTTATTATTCGTTCATTTATGTTATGTTGTACATTTACCACTTTCACTGTTTTCCAGGGACTCTTATCTTACTACTTCCTGGTTTGTATTACATCACTTCCTGGTCCTCTGTATTATCTTACTTCCTGGTTGTGTATAACATCACTTCCTGGTCCTCTGTATTATCTTACCTCCTGTTTGTGTATTACATCACTTCCTGGTTGTTTGCGATGTCACTTCCTGGTCCTCTGTATTATCTTACTTCCTGGTTATGTGATTTCACTTCCTGGTCCTCTGTATTATCTTACTTCCTGGTTATGTGATTTCACTTCCTGGTCCTCTGTATTATCTGACTTCCTGGTTGTGTGTAATTTCACTTCCTTATCCTCTGTATTATCTTACTTCCTGGTTGTGTGTGATTTCACTTCCTGGTTCTCTGTATTATCGTACTTCCTGGTTGTGTGTGATTTCACTTCCTGGTGCTCTGTGTTTTCCTGAAATAAACAGATGTTTTACTTAGTGTTTATTATTGTACTAATCCAGTGATACACTAAAACAATACTAATACAGTACTAATACAGTGATAAGACAGTACTAATACAGTGATACTACAGTGATAAGACAGTACTAATACAGTGATAAGACAGTACTAATACAGTGATAACACAGTAGTAATACAGTGATACTACAGTGATAAGACAGTGATAATCCAGTACTAATACAATACAAATACAGTACTAAAACAATACTAATACAGTGATAAGACAGTACTAATACAGTGATAAAAGTACTAATACAGTGATAAGACAGTACTAATACAGTGATAAGACAGTACTAATACAGTGATACTACAGTGATAAGACAGTGATAACACAGTACTAATACAGTGATAAGACAGTGATAACACAGTACTAATACAGTGATAAGACAGTGATAACAGTACTAATACAGTGATAATACAGTACTAACAGTGATAAGACAGTGATAATACAGTACTAACAGTGATAATACAGTGATAATACAATACTAATACATTGATAAGACAGTGATAAAGCAGTACTAATCCAGTGATAAAACAGTGATAAGACAGTGATAAAACATTGATAAGACAGTGATAAGACAGTGATAAGACAGTGATAACACAGTACTAATACAGTGATAAGACAGTGATAACAGTACTAATACAGTGATAATACAGTACTCACAGTGATAAGACAGTGATAATACAGTACTAACAGTGTCAGGGGCGTACACGGTGTGGATCCAAAAGCACGAATACAGACACAGTGATAAAGTAAAAGAGTCTTTACTGACAAAAGCAAGGTCCAACACAAAAAGTCACTCGATGATTGTAAAGCTTAAAGGCAAAATAATGAATCACCAAAAACCTGACGGTGGCGTGGCATGGCGTGGAACCTGAACGCTGAAGATGTCACGGTTACGGTGGTTGGCAGGGGGCGTGGCCTAGCCACGTGCGCTGGTGGCGCACACACTCCTGTCAACAATCACGTTGGTTGGCAGGGGGCGTGGCCTAGCCACGTGCGCTGGCCACACACACACACACACACACCTGGACTCAATTTCCCCCCGTGTAATTTGTGATCACCTCACCTGGGGTATATATACGTTGTCTTTCCTTTACCCCAGGGTGAGGTCGTTACTTAACTATGCACGTAGTTCTCCCGTCTGGTACCCATCGCCTGCCAACTACCTGCCGGTACTCCGCACCCGATACCCCCGGTACAGACTCCTTCCCCTGTCCCGGACTACCCGCCGGTACTCCGCGGATCGTCCTCCCGTGTACCCTTGTGACTTTGTGTGTGTTTGGTGCAAATAAAGCCGTTCGTATCTCTCCACTTGTCGGCGTCTGCGTTCGGGGTCCAACCCACTCCCTCTCTCGTGACAGAACGACCTCACCACCATGGACCCCGGCAACTGCGACATGTGGAGGATCACCATACAGACTATCAATGCCTATGGACGCGCCTTTGACCTGGCCCCGTTGGGCCCAGGCCACCTCGTGCTGGTGGACCAAGTGGAGCGGGAGCTGATGGATCACCGGTTGGGCGACCTGGGCCCCGGTGGGCTCGAGCGGCTGGGGCGTCTGGTCGATGCCCTGAGGAGCCGTGGCCCATCACGGGTTCGAGCGCTGCGGAGGCTGGAGAAGGAGTGGGGGGTCGTGTTGGCTCGGGTGACCCTCGACGTATACTACCAGTGGAAGCCCGAGTATGATGCCCGGTGCGGACTGTGGTTTCGGGGACTGCGGTACATGATGGGCCAGCTCTGGGACCTGTCTACCGCCATTTCTTCCCTCCTCTGCGGAGGGACCCCCGACGCCGCGCTGTCCCTGCCGGTTGACGTCACGCTTCTCCCTCGTCTGATCGCTCCGCCCCCGCCTGCTGACGCCGCGCCGGATCCGCCCGACGACGTCCCGCAGCCCCCGTCTGCTGACGCCACGCCGGATCCGCCCGACGACGTCACGCAGTCCCCGTCTGCTGACGCCGCGCCGTACCCGCCCGACGACGTCACGCAGCCCCCGCCTGCTGACGCCGCACCGTACCCGCCTGACGACGTCACGCAGCCCCCGTCTGCTGACGCCGCGCCGTACCCGCCCGACGACGTCACGCAGCCCCCGTCTGCTGACGCCGCGCCGTACCCGCCCGACGACATCACGCAGCCCCCGTCTGCTGACGCCGCGCCATACCGGCCTGATGACGTCAAGCGGCCCCCGTCTGCTGACGCCGCGCCGTATCCGCCCCCGCCTGAGGACGTCGCTCCGCCCCCGCCTGAGGACGTCGCTCCGCCCCCGCCTGAGGACGTCGCTCCGCCCCCGCCTGAGGACGTCGCTCCGCCCCCGCCTGAGGACGTCGCTCCTCCCCCGCCTGAGGACGTCGCTCCGCCCCCGCCTGCTGACGCCGCGCCGGATCCGCCCGACGACGTCACGCAGCCCCCGTCTGCTGACGCCGCGCCGGATCCGCCCGACGACGTCACGCAGCCCCCGTCTGCTGACGCCGCGCCGTACCCGCCCGACGACGTCACGCAGCCCCCGTCTGCTGACGCCGCACCGTACCCGCCTGACGACGTCACGCAGCCCCCGTCTGCTGACGCCGCGCCGGATCCGCCCGACGACGTCACGCAGGCCCCGTCTGCTGACGCCGCGCCGTACCCGCCCGAAGACGTCACGCAGCCCCCGTCTGCTGACGCCGCGCCGTACCCGCCTGACGACGTCACGCAGCCCCCGTCTGCGGACGCTACGCCGTACCCGCCCGACGATGTCACGCAGCCTCCGTCTGCTGACGTCACGCAGCCCCCGTCTGCTGACGTCACGCAGCCCCCGTCTGCTGACGCCGCGCCGTATCCGCCCGACGACGTCACGCCGTACCCGCCTGACGACGTCACGCAGCCCCCGTCTGCTGACGCCGCGCCGTATCCGCCCGACGACGTCACGCGGTCCCCGGCTGTCGACTACAGAGGGGGTTCAGAGCAGACCCCTGAGGAGACTCCAGAGGAGGTCCCGAAGGAGACCCTTAGAGGAGACCCCTGGAGGAGGGTCCAGAGGAGACCTCCAGAGAGGACTCCCACCGACCTGGGCAGAAGGGGTGGCTCTCTTCCCGGGCCCCACCCGCCCACCAAATCTCCTCCACCCCCCCGGATCATCGACTGGGACGCAGACGGTCCAGAGGGGCGGGGTTGGGCCCCGCGCCGCTACAGTCGGGATCTGTTCTTTTCCCTCAACTGCCACCGGGAACACCCCTTCAAGCCGGGTTGGACGCCAGGAGGCGCCCGTTGAGGGGGGGGTACTGTCACGGTTACGGTGGTTGGCAGGGGGCGTGGCCTAGCCACGTGCGCTGGTGGCGCACACACTCCTGTCAACAATCACGTTGGTTGGCAGGGGGCGTGGCCTAGCCACGTGCGCTGGCCACACACACACACACACACACCTGGACTCAATTTCCCCCCGTGTAATTTGTGATCACCTCACCTGGGGTATATATACGTTGTCTTTCCTTTACCCCAGGGTGAGGTCGTTACTTAACTATGCATGTAGTTCTCCCGTCTGGTACCCATCGCCTGCCAACTACCTGCCGGTACTCCGCACCCGATACCCCCGGTACAGACTCTTTCCCCTGTCCCGGACTACCCGCCGGTACTCTCCGCGGATCGTCCTCCCATGTACCCTTGTGACTTTGTGTGTGTTTGGTGCAAATAAAGCCGTTCGTATCTCTCCACTTGTCGGCGTCTGCGTTCGGGGTCCAACCCACTCCCTCTCTCGTGACAGAAGAACTCAGCATAACACAACGAGACAATCTGGCAACGAGACAGTGACTGCCTGGACCTATTTATGCCAGGAGACATCACCAGGTGCAAACAATAATTACAACCAGGTGCAAACAATAATGACATAACCAATCACAGGGGGCGGGAGGAAGACTGACTATAGAAATAAAACCCTGGAACTAAACTAAACATCATACATGAATAAACAGAAACTTTTCAGCATAGTTGGCGACGCACAACAAACAGCGATAATACAGTGATAATACAATACTAATACATTGATAAAACAGTGATAATACAGTACTAACAGTGGTACTACAGTGATAATACAATACTAAGACAGTGATAGGACAGTGATAAGACAGTACAAATAAAGTGATAATACAGTACTAATCCAGTGATAAGACAGTGATAAGGCACGTGATGCTGCTTTTATGTCGGGCGATGCACTGGCCTACTGTTCAGCCAGGGCTAACCTAAAAAAAAGGAAATCAAGCTGGCCAAGCTCAACCACAAGTGTAGGGTTGAAGACCATTTTAACAACTCCGATCCCCGACGCATGTGGCAGGGCATCCAGGCCATTACTGACTGCAAACCCTCCAACAACTCCCCCCCCGCCCCCCAACCACTGACTCATCCCTCCTAGACGAGCTAATTTATTAATTTGCTCGCTACGACCGGAACAACCCCGAACTGCCCACCAGGGCTACTCTCCCCATAGACCACCAACCCCTCTCCTCCACAGACGTGCGTGCGGCACTGAGCAGAACAAATGCGCATAAGGCAGCTGGCCCTGATGGAATTCCCGGTGGCGTGCCCAGGAACTGCGCTGAGCAGCTGACGAGGTCCTTACTGACATTTTAAAGATGTTAATAATACAGTACTAATACAGTGATAATACAGTACTAATCCAGTGATAATCCAGTGAAAGACATTGGTAGTGATTATTATAGGTGTTGAGCAGAGGTGTGGGGCAGGGGGGGGGGGCAGCAGAGGGGGGGCAGCAGGGGGGGGGAAGCAGAGGGGGAGGCAGCAGGGGTGGGGGCAGCCGGGGGGGGGGGGGCTGTCTTCGTGGTGCAGAGTTCAGGGAGATGACAGCTGAGGGGAAGAAGCTGTTCCTAAAACTGCTTGACTTGGAACAAAGGTTTCTATAGCGCCTCCCGGAGGGGAGGAGGGCAAACTGTCCATGGTTGGGATGAGAGGGGTCATCCACTATTTGTTGTGCCATCCTCAGACACCGTTTGTGGTGGGTAGTGTTTATTGCAGGGAGGGGTAGTCCAACGATGCGTTGGGCAGTTTTCATCACCCTCTGCAGCGCTTTCCGGTCGGAAACAGTGCAGTTGCCGTACCACACTGTGATGCAGTTGGTGAGGATGCTTTCAATAGCACACCGGTAAAAGTTCACCAGAATCTGAGGTGACAGGTTGGCTTTCCTCAGTCTCCTCAGGAAGAAGAGACGCTGGTGAGCCTTCTTTACCAGTGAGGCAGTATTGAGGGACCAGGCGAGATCTGGGACCTCGGAGATGTGGACCCCCAGGAATTTGAAGCTGGAGACACGCTCGACCTCGTCCATTGATGAGGATGGGGGCCAGCTCTGGTCTTCCTGAAGTCGAGGATGAGCTCCTTGGTTTTCTTAGTGTTGAGGGCCAGTTTGTTGTCAGTGCACCACGCCACCAGGTGCTGAACCTCCTCCCTGTGGGCTGCCTCATCGTTGTTTTTGATGAGGCCCACCACCGTTGTGTCATCGGCAAACTTGTTGATGGTGTTTGTACCATGTACAGGAGTGCAGTCGTGGGTGAAGAGGGAGTAGAGGAGAGGGCTCAGCCTCTGCCTTGTGGAACGCCAGTGTTTAGGGTGAGGGTGGAGGAGGTGAGATCAAGGTTCTTGGTTTTCATGAGGTCACCAAGTTTGTAGAGGATGATGGTGTTAAATGCTGAGCTGAAGTCTATGAACAGCATTCTCACATGGGTGTTGCTCTCATCCAGGTGGTAGAGAGCAGAGTGAAGAGCTGAGTAAATGGCGTCCTCCTTGTTCCTGTTCTCACGGTAGGCAAATTGGTGTTTATCCAGTGAGGGTGAGCCAGGACCAGCCTCTCGAAGCTCATGATGATGGGGTGAGGGCAACAGGGCAGAAGTCGTTGAGGCTCGCTGCAGAGGAGTGCTTTGGCACTGGCACAATGGAGGTGGTTTTAAAGCACGCTGGGACAACTGCCTGAGCTAGTGACAAGTTGAAAATGTCAGTAAGGACCTCGGTCAGCTGCTCAGTGCAGTTCCTGAGCACGCGACTGGGGATGCCATCAGGACCAGCTGCCTTATGCACATTTGTTCTGCTCAGTGCCGCACGCACGTCTGTGCGGGACAGGGTGAGGGGTTGGTGGTCAACAGGGAGAATAGCCCTGGTGGGCCGTTCGGGGTTGTTCCGGTCGTAGCGAGCAAAAAAATGATTTAGTTTGTCAGGGAGGGATGAGTCAGTGGTTGGGGGGGAGTTGTTGGAGGGTTTATAATCCATGATGGCCTGGATGCCTTGCCACATGTGTCGGGGATCGGAGTTGTTGAAGTGGTCTACAACCCTTTGCTTGTGTTTGAGCTTGGCCCGCTTGATGCCCTTTTTCAGATTAGCCCTGGCTGAACAGTAGGCCAGTGAATTGCCCGACCTAAAAGCAGCGTCACGTGCCTTTTGGAGTAGGCGGACCTCTCTGTTCATCCACGGCTTCTGGTTGGGGAATGTTGTGATCTGTTTGAGGGTGCTGACAGTGTCAATGCTGGAGTTGAATTTGATGTAATCCAACAGAGGAGGCGTAGGAGGCTTGGGAGTCTAGGGTAGACTTACAGCAAACAGGCTCCAATCCGTGTGTAGAAACCGGTTCTTCAACTTAGAGTCTGCTCCCTCAGGCAACACATTGGCCTGATGAGTGGCGTGTACTTAGACAGCATGAACAAAGAAACATGATCACTCTGCCCAAAGTGGGGGAGAGGGACCTCTTTGTAAGCATCAGCCTTGTTGGTGTAAACATGGTCTAATGTTCTCTCTCCTCTTGTGGAACAGGAGACATGCTGGTAAAATTTGGGGAGCACAGTCTTAAAGTTGGCATGATTGAAATCGCCTGCAATAATAAAGGCTGCCTCGGGGTAGGAGTTCTGCTGTTGGTTAGTAGCAGAGTACATGTCACAAGTGCGTGGTTAGGTTGGACCCAGAACGCAGACGGAGACCAGAGAGGGGAGAACAGGGGTTTTATTCGGCACAGAACACAATCGTATGTAACCTCCAAGACAAACGAGGGATCTGGAACCGGGAGGTCGAGGTGCGTCATACCGACAGGTAGTGGGCGAATGGATCGTTGGGGACAGGCGATGGGTCGGGTTACCGGGAAGTTGAGGTGCGTCGTGCCGACAGGTAGTAGACGAATGGATCGTTGGGGACAGGCGATGGGTCGGGTTACCGGGAAGTCGAGGTGCGTCGTGCCGAGAGGTAGTAGACGAATGGATCTCCGGGACCGACGAGGGGCTGGAACAGCAGACGGGTGGGCTATCTCTCTGATAGTCCGTAGCAGGGTGATCAGAACCAGGGATGAATGTCACCTGGGGACTGGTAGCGTACAGGTTACACACAGTACGAATGAGCGACGTCTCTAACTGACGCAGCGGTATAAATAGCCCCCCCCAGGTGAGATCATTGGCAATTAGCCACGGTAATGGTTGGCAGGTGCGTGTGTGTGCGCCTCTAGCGCACGCGGCCTGGCCACGCCCCCTGTCAACCACCGTAACCGTGACAGTACCCCCCCCTCAACGGGTGCCTCCTGGCGCCCCACTCGGCCTGTTGGGATGTTCCAGATGAAAATTGCGGATGAGGGACAGATCCAGGACATTCCGCTGTGGAATCCAACTCCGCTCCTCAGGGCCGTACCCTTCCCAATCCACCAGGTACTGGAAACCCCGGCCACGGCGACGGATGTCTAGGATCTTTCTCACCGTGTAGGCGGGATGGTCGTCGATGATCCTGGGGGGGGAGGGGGGCCCTGAGGAGCGGAGTTGGATGGGGGCGACGCAGCGGAGAACCGCTTCCAGGTCCTGGTTGGCTCTCTCCGTTTGTCCATTGGACTGAGGATGGTATCCGGAGGAGAGGCTGGCAGTGGCACCCAGAGCCTGGCAGAACGCCTTCCACAACTGCGACGCGAACTGTGGCTCCCGGTCGGACACTATGTCCAGAGGAATCCCGTGCAGACGAAATACCTGCAGAACCAGGAGGTCCGCCGTCTCCCTGGCCCAGGGAAGTTTGGGCAACGGCACAAAATGGACCGCTTTCGAAAACTGGTCGACGATGGTAAGGATGGTGGAGTTACCAGACGATGGCGGAAGACCGGTGACGAAATCCACCGCGATGTGCGACCAAAGCCGGCGAGGGATAGGCAGCGGCTGCAGCAACCCCGCAGGAGGTCGATGTGAGGCCTTGCTGTGTGCACAGACGGTGCAGGCCGTGACAAAGGCCTGGGTGTCCTGGGAGATGGAAGGCCACCAGAAACTCCGTCTGAGGAAGTACAGGGTCTGCGCAAAGCCGGGATGGGAGGTCAGACGGGAGGAATGAGCCCACTGCAGCACCCGGGACCTAACTGGATCGGGTACAAACAGCCGGTTAGCGGGACCATTACCTGGATCTGGATGAGCACGCTGAGCCGACCGGACGAGACCCTCGATCTCCCATGTGACTGCCCCAATCACGCACACCGGAGGCAGGATGGTCTCTGGCTCGACGAGATCCCTCTCGGCGTCCCACTGGCGAGAGAGAGAATCGGGTTTGAGGTGACAGGTGGGCTTTCCTCAGTCTCCTCAGGAAGAAGAGACGCTGGTGAGCCTTCTTTACCAGTGAGGCAGTATTGAGGGACAAGGAGAAATCTGGGACCTCGGAGATGTGACATTCCGACATCCAGGCCGGTAGGTGAGCGTGAAGTTGAACCTCCCCAGGAACAACGCCCACCGCGCCTGTCGAGAGTTGAGCCGTCTGGCGGTGCCGAGGTAGGCCAAGTTCTTGTGGTCTGTCCCGACCATGAACGGTTGTTCGTCCCCCTCAAGCCAATGCCTCCACTCCTCCAAGGCCAGAACCACTGCCAAGAGCTCCCGATTCCCCACGTCGTAATTCCTCTCCGCGGGCGACAGCCATTTTGAAAAAAACGCACAAGGGTGCGTCTTCTGATCCCCCGTGGAACATTGAGAAAGTACGGCCCCAACGCCAGAATCCGATGCGTCCACCTCCACCACAAACTGGCACGCCGGATCCGGATGCCTCAGAACCGGAGCCGAGGTGAACAGACGTTTAAGCTGCGGAAAAGCCGCACCTGCCTCAGGAGTCCAGGAGAACGGAGAGCGCGTGGAGGTGAGCCGAGTAAGCGGAATCCCGGATGAACCTACGGTAAAAATTGGAAAAACAGAGGAACCGCTGGAGTTGTTTCCAGGACGTAGGCGTCGGCCACTCCGCCACTGCCTTGATCTTAACGGGATCCGACCGAACCTGCCCCGGCTCGATGATGAATCCCAAAAAAGCCACCGACTTAACGTGGAACTCACACTTCTCCGCCTTGATGAACAGCTTGTTCTCCAATAGCCGCTGAAGTACCGAGCGAGCGAGGGGACCTCCCTCCAGCAGGCTCACTATGTAAGCAATCCTCCCCGCTTCCCTCGTAAAGCGGGACGGCTGTGCGTCAAAGATATTCCTGCACTGGCCCAAGAAGCTCCGGCAGGTGTCCGGATCCCCAGAGTACCTCGGCGGGGGCGGGATGTGTGGCTCCGCGGGACCAGCGAACACCGGAGTTTGTGAAATCACCGCCTCGAGGTGCGCTATGCGTGTGCCCTGGGACTCCGTGAGGTCCACCAGCCGGGTAATTGACGCATGGGCATCAGCAAGAAGTTTCTCCCACTGCGCTGCGTAAAGGTGGATTTCGCGCTTCCACCGATCTCCGTCGCCGGGGTCCATTCTGGCTCATTCGTTCTGTCACAAGTGCGTGGTTAGGTTGGACCCAGAACGCAGGCGGAGACCAGAGAGGGGAGAACAGGGGTTTTATTCGGCACAGAACACAATCGTATGTAACCTCCAAGACACGCCCCCTGTCAACCACCGCAACTGTGACAGTACAGTTCCTTCATAGCTAGCTTAGCGTGGAGCTAACCTCCACCCCTGGTTTTACCGGAGCCCTCAGCTGATCTGTCTGCTCTGTGTAGAGTGAGCCCCGTTAGCTCAATAGCACTATCGGCGATTCCAGTTCATCGTTTGTTCGCCAGAGATCGTACGTTGGCGAGGAAAACGCTGGTAGCGACGGGCGATGTGGGTAAGCTCTTAGCTTAGCGCGTAGCCCTCCGCGGCTTCCTCTCCTGTGTTTATGTTTTCTCTGCGGGCGATGGGTCCGGTCAGCCGGCCGTGCTGGGGTGAGATTCACCAGAGTTTCAGCTGATTAAGTTGCTAGAATGTTGTTATCCAATTTCAAAAATATTGTGTTGGGTGTACGTGATGAGAGCAAGACTGTTCTGTGTGAACAGACTAAGAAGTATTAGGTATATTACCGGTAATTTGCAAAAGCTGGTCAAACGCTGGGCGTCGTGATGTTTACGCGCCGCCATCTTGGTCATCCATATACATATAATACTTACTATATTGAATACTATATATATATATAACTTTATACTTTATAACACTATAATAAATACTATATATAATTCTTTATACTTTATAAAACTATATTGAATACTATATATATAATACTTTATGTATTTATATATAAGAATACGGAGACAATTCCACAACAAACCCGTGTCGTGTGTTTTTATTGAACTGAAGCAAAACTAAACTTAACTCGAACACACAAAACCAAAGCACGAGTGAAACGTCACTCCTCTTAAAGGCCCAGTGTCTATACATCCCCACAGGCAATCAATGACCCATAGGGTTAACACACATAAGGGGAATTATCTCATGTTAATAGTCATGTTATAATACTTTATACATTATAACACTAAATTGAGACAGTCCACGGAGACCTGCTCAGATTTCCCCCCCCCCCGGCTCTGCCTCCTACGTGAAAGGGGCCGTCGTAGTGACTGGCCGTAAACTAGCTGCGCAGACGATGCCTGGAGGTCGTTCTTGGGGGCAGAGCGGAGGCCGAGCATGACCCATTGGAGTCGGTCGACCCAGCCGCCATCCGTGAGGCTGGCCCGCAGAGCGGCTTTCATTGAGCGAAGAAACCGCTCTGAAAGCCCGTTGGCCTGTGGGTTGTGTGCAGTGGAGTTTCACCCCGAGGCTGCCATGTCACTGCTGCCACAGTTGCTGCCACAGTGCACCTGTCAATGCACTTTAATCTCCCCTCTGGCTGGGGTCTAAAAGCAGCAGGCAAGACAGTGCATCGTCTGTTAGAGAAAGGGCGAGCTGGAGCGCTTTATGTTCGTCTGACCAGCCACTTGCCCGCGCCAACAGTTCAAACTGGGCCTGGAAAGCCTCCCAGTCGGATTTGCCACTGTATTTCAGTGTCTTTATGCCTAACGGCTTTTGCAGCTGGGTGACATCATCTTTGTTTACATTCCTGAAGACGTCTCCGGCCGATGCTGTGGCGCGAGGCACAAAATGGTGGCTAACCTCTGAGCTCCTAGCAGCGATTAAGCATGGCTTTCCCATGGATAACGTCGGCTCTAGTTTCACCTCGATGCCCCTCTGATGAACATTCACGGCCACATGTTGTCCTCCCGGCAGCCGTGCAACACCAGCGTAGGAGTACCTCTCCTCCTCCTCCATCTTCACATACACTGAAGGCTCCATCAAACAGAAGCAAGGACAGCCAAAATGTACAAGTCCAGTGTCACGTCAATAGCTAGTGCTAGTCCTCCCGGACACGCACACCGAATGTTCACAATTAAGTTTTTTTTCTGACACCAGCTGTAGCGTTCGCCGCTATTAGAGATCACAGATCACTCCAAGGTACAAACGTTGTCTTTATTCCCGACTGTTGTCGGCCACAGCCACGCCTTACAGAACCACAACTTTGTAAAGCTTTTTACACACTCGAACCAACTGACACAACTCGTACTCCTCGCGCCCTGGAACACACACACACACACACACACACACACACACACACACACACACACACACACACACCCGGAAGGGGTGGTCCCTCCCCCTCTCGCTCCAAAAGCAGTGCCTAAATATACTGTACAACTGTACTAAACTGTCTAGTAACTAAATGACCATTAACACTGACACGCTACAGTATTATATAGTATTATTTTGTATTATACTATACAATACTTTATAATACTATATAATACTAAATAATACTTAATAATAATATATAATACTATACAATACTATATAATACTTAATAATAATATATAATATTATACAATACAATACTATACTATATAATAATATATATAAATATTTAATAATATTTAATACTATATAATACATAATTATTATTTACAATACTATACAATACAATATAATACTATATAATAAATATAATTAAATATAATTAAATATTAATTATTTAGTATTATATAATAATAATAATAATAATAATAATAATGCCGGCTTTTATATAGCGCTTTACAAGTCATGTAAAGTCCTCACATTACCCATTCATACACCGACGGCGGAGTCAGCCATCAAGGAGACAGCCAGCAGGTCAGGAGCAGTTAGGGTTAGGGGGTCTTGCTCAAGGACACCTCCACAGCTTTTGCTAGGAGGAGGCGGGGGATGGGTTGTGAGGCGACCGCTCTACCTCCTGAGCTATACTGCCGCCCCCAGCATTATATAGTATTATAAAGTAATATATAGTATTATATATTATTATATAGTACTCTTTGTTATTATATATTATTGTATAGTATTAAATATTATTATATATTATTATATAGTATTATATATAATTATATATCATTCTGTATTAATAAATAGTATATATTATTATATAGTAATATAGTATATATTATTATGTATTATGATGTAGTATTATATAGTATTATGTATTGTTTAATAGTATATATTATTATATAGTATTATATAGTATTATGTAATATGATATAGTATTATATATTATTATGTATTGTTTAATAGTATATCCATCCATATATTATTATATAGTAGTATATATTATTATGTATTATGATATGTTATTATATAATATTGTAAAGCATTATATAGTATCAGCATTATAGCGATTCTGGTTTAAAGGAGAGGACTGAATCAGAGTCTAGTTCTCTCTAGTTGGTATAGAGAGATCTAGACTCAATATGGATTCAATATGTTTGTAGTATTTTGGGTCAATGGTGACAGAGCACGTTAGGGCTAATGCGCTGTGGTTCAGATGTGAACCCCTTAGCTGATTGCTTTAGGGACGACTGGTTCTGATTCAAATACATTTCAAACATTTCATTTCACTGCGTGTCTTGTATGGGACAATAAAGTTTTTTGAATCTTGTTCGGCCCAGGAATTTCAAAAATGTGTGTGTTTGTATACATGTAAATGTGTGTGTGTGTGTGTGTGTGTGTGTGTGTGTGTGTGTGTGTGTGTTTGTGTGTGTTAATATAAATGTGTGTGTGTTAATATAAATGTGTATGTGTTAATATAAATGTGTATGTGTTAATATAAGTGTGTGTGTCTTATTATAAATGTGTGTGTTAATATAAGCGTGTGTGTCTTAATATAAATGTGTGTGTTAATATAAATGTGTGTGTGATAATATAAATGTGTGTTAATATAAATGTGTGTGTGTTAATATAGTGTGTGTGTGTGTGTGTGTGTGTGTGTGTGTTTATATAAATGTGTGTGTGTTAATATAAAAGTGTGTGTGTTAATATAAATGTGTGTGTTAATATAAATGTGTGTGTGTTAATATAAGTGTGTGTGTTAATATAAATGTGTGTGTGTTCATATAAATGTGTGTGTGTAAATATACAGTTGCAAGAAAAAGTATGTGAACCCTTTGGAATTACCTGGATTTCTGCATAAATTGGTCATAAAATGTGTTCTGATCTTCATCTAAGTCACAACAATAGACAAACACAGTCTGCTTAAACTAATACCACACAAACAATTGTATGTTTTCATGTTTTTATTGAACACACCATGTAAACATTCACAGTGCAGGGTGGGAAAAGTATGTGAACCCTTGGATTTAATAACTGGTTGACCCTCCTTTGGCAGCAATAACCTCAACCAAACGTTTCCTGTAGTTGCAGATCAGACCAAACGGTCAGGAGGAATTTTGGACCATTCCTCTTTACAAAACTGTTTCAGTTCAGCAATATTCTTGGGATGTCTGGTGTGAACCGCTCTCTTGAGGTCATGCCATAGCATCTCAATCGGGTTGAGGTCAGGACTCTGACTGGGCCACTCCAGAAGGCGTATTTTCTTCTGTTGAAGCCATGCTGTTGTTGATTTACTTCTGTGCTTTGGGTCATTGTCCTGTTGCATCACCCATCTTCTGTTGAGCGTCAATTGGTGGACAGATGGCCTTAAGTTCTCCTGCAAAATGTCTTGGTAAACTTGGGAATTCATTTTTCCGTCGATGATAGCAATCTGTCCAGGCCCTGAGGCAGCAAAGCACCCCAAACCACGATGCCCCCCCACCATACTTCACAGTTGGGATGAGGTTATTTTTTTCTCCACACATAGTGTTGTGTGTTCCTTCCAAACAACTCAACTTTGGTTTCATCTGTCCACAAACTTCATGTGCAGCGATGGTTTTTTTGGACAGCAGTGGCTTCCTCCGTGGTGTCCTCCCATGAACTCCATTCTTGTTCAGTGTTTTCCGTATTGTAGATTCGTCAACAGAGATGTTAGCATGTGCCAGAGATTTTTGTAAGTCTTTAGCTGACACTCTAGGATTCTTCTTCACCTCATTGAGCATTCTGCACTGTGCTCTTGGAGTCATCTTTACAGGACGGCCACTCCTAGGGAGTGTAGCAACAGTGCTGAACTTTCTCCATTTATAGACAATTTGTCTTACCGTGGACTGATGAACATCAAGGCTTTTAGAGATTATTTTGTAACCCTTTCCAGCTTTATGCATGTCAACAATTCTTAATCTTAGGTCTTCTGAGAGCTCTTTTGTGCGAGGTATGGTTCACATCAGGCAATACTTCTTGAGAATAGCTGGTGTGTGTTTTTTATAGGACAGGGCAGCTTTAACCAACACCTCCAATCTCATCTCATTGATTGGACTCCAGGTTGGCTGACTCCTGATAGGGGTTAGACTCCTGATAGGGGTAGCATAGGGGTTCACATACTTTTCCCACCCTGCACTGTGAATGTTTACATGGTGTGTTCAATAAAAACATGAAAACATACAATTGTTTGTGTGGTATTAGTTTAAGCAGACTGTGTTTGTCTGTTGTTGTGACTTAGATGAAGGTCAGAACACATTTTATGACCAATTTATGCAGAAATCCAGGTAATTCCAAAGGGTTCACATACTTTTTCTTGCAACTGTAAGTGTGTGTGTATGTCCCGGGAGTTGTCTAAACCCCACTCTGACTCTTGCTGGACACACCTTTAGTGAATCCCCAAGTAGCACAGACAAGGCCCAGTAGAATATTATCAAACACTATTTAACTATTCCTAAGAGTATACAAATACAATTCCTAATAGTATACAAATACAATTCCAAATAGGATACTAGTATAAAAATGCAATGAATCATTAAAAGATCAGTAAGTTCCAGGAAGTACGATCACCAGAGGGTTGGTTTGTGGACAGTCAATATTAATACTGGTTGATTCCAAAGAAATGCTTCTCAATTATTAAAGCAATTCACTTCACAACACACATGGGGAAATCACCACAAACCATTAATCTGAGTGGACAGGCAAAAGGTGGCTACACCTACACCTCCCAACTCTTATTGCTGTCCTATTCTAGGGAGGAACGACAGGGGACACCTGGTTATGTTTGGGATGTCTTCTTTACTCCTTTATCACTGTTTACAAGAATCACAGGTTGGGAGAGATGCCAAAAACAAGAAGAGGAAAAACCTGAGAACCCGACTCCACACACAGTCTGCTTAACTAACCAACCCACTAACTAACCAACCCACTAACTAACCAACCCACTAACAAACCAACCCCCTTACTAACCAACAGGCCCCTCTCACCTCCCTCGGGCCCTGCCCCCACCTAACTAACAGACCAACTAAGGCCCCTCCCCCCTCCCTGGGGCCCTGCCCCCCCCCAACTAACCAATCAACTAAGGCCCCTCCCCCCTCCCTCGGGCCCCGCCCCCACCTAAATAACCAACCAACTTAGGCCCCTCCTCCCCCCAATATGTGAAATGTGTAGCATGTGTAGGTTGGTGTAAAATTGAGGGTCGCTACACTGACCCCCCCTCAGTTCCTCGTCCCTGAGGAAAGACAAAGTCTTCGAAGCGAACCGGAACTCTCCTTATTCTTCTCGGTCGTCAAGAAGGGGTTCTTTGAGGCAGAGGCGGGGCAGGGCTTGCAGTCATCAGTGTGTCCAATGGATCTTCATTGTTTGGGCCGGAAGAGGTCACATGTGGAGAGACGGAAGGCACAACTGTTCCCCACGAGGTTGCTAGCGGGTCCTTGAAGCACAAAGTTGGTGGTGGGGTGCTGGCTGTGGGGATGGAGTGGCCACATGAAAGTCATCCGGTCACGGTGTAAGACCACCTTGCGACACGAGGGGCAAGTGGCACACGGTAGACCACTTCACCAACACGCTCCAACACATAAAATGGCCTAATCCAGTTGTTATCTAACTTTGGGCAACGTCCCTTTACACGCTTTGCCTGTAGACCCATAGGTATCCAGCGGTAAAGTGTTTGCCGCTTTTGCCTGCCTTCGGATCGGGAACTGGTGATGTGACGTTCCACATATGGTCCCATAGTGGGCGCTGTTATCCTGTGTCCTGTGTGGGGTGTCTTCTTCTGTTTCCAGATAGACCACCAGGTGTACCCAATGTTGTTAATTGTCCTGGAGACAATAAGATCAGCCCAGGGTCATGGATCTCGCTCTCTTTCTCGTCGACCAGCAGCCATTTTAGTTGTGGTTATCATTTTCTCTAATCATTATTTCAATCCAACCTTTTCTGTAATATACCATCCATTATTTTCTTCATTAAATATACTATTAATGATAACCATGTGTGGTCTCCCTCTTTGTTGCATTGTCAAGAGCCAGGCAAGCGTAACAAATTGGGGGCTCGTCCGAGATTGATTTTGGTAAGAACGATATTCTCTCCCTTTTCGTGGTTAAGATTCGGGATTGAATTATTGGATGTGTCCAACTCTATATTGGGGGACTCGCGTGGTTATTGTTTATAGTTATTAGGTTTTGGTTGGATTGGATTTAATGTATTGTTTAGTATATTTGGTATGTTGGTTTGGGTGCTGGTGACGAGGGGGAGCTGGCCGTCCGACTGTACTGACAAGGACGTAAAACTTGGTGTTGGCTGTGATCTTCCGCTGGAGTTTGGTGAGTGCTGTGTTCTGTGCAAAGCAGAGAAGGTTAGGTAGGGCGGGTGGTTTAGATACCATCAGAGCTATACGTGAACCCCCGTGCTAGAACCAGAAGCGCTTAACGCTTGTTTATTGTTTTCGGTTGTTATTTTTGTGTTGAACACGGGGGCGCCACCAGGCATTTGCCGGGTGGAAGAGTTGCATGTGAACGCACTGAAGACTAGCTGAGTGGTTAGTTAGTTATTGCTAGGAGTTAGATACGGGGCAGGTCTTACGAGGTATGTTAGTTACTTTTTGTTTTGTATGTGTGCACAGTAACTCGCTTTAAATGGGCTGAAGATTATGGCTGATATGGGAGTAGTTTATAGAAGGTAGATGAGTAGCCGGTGAAGGTAGATGAGTAGCCGGTGAAGGTAGATGAGTAGCCGGTGAAGGTAAATGAGTAGCCGGTGAAGGTAGATGAGTAGCCGGTGAAGGTAGATGAGTAGCTGGTGAAGATGGTAGATGAGTAGGTGGTGAAGGTAGGTGAAGCCGGTGGTGTTGACCACAGTGAATGGGGTATCTCCATCTCCATCCACTCCTGTGGTGGCAGCAGGGTGGGAGGAGGATGTGAGTGGGCCTGGAGACGGTGTTTTGCGTCCTCGGCTCAAGAATTCTGAGATGTTGGCTGATGTATCAGTTCTGTTTGGTCATTTGACTGAGAGAAACTGTAGAGAGTTAGAGGGGTTGCTTGTTGCATTTCCCTCATTGTTTTTGGATACCCCTTCTTGTACCCACTTAGTGCAGCACGACCTAGACGTTGGGGAGGCGAAGCCGATTCGTCAGCGGTTCTATCGAGTCCCTCTGGAGAAACGCCGCCGCATGGATACTGAGGTTCAGTATTTAATAGATAACGGGCTGGCTGTTCCTTCAAACTCCAGTGGGGCATCACCGTGTTTGTTGGTAGGAAAACCAGACATGACAGATAGGTTCTGCACTGACTATCGAAACGTTAACTAACTCTCTCTCTCTCTCTCTTGCTCCTCCCTCCTTAAATAGAGCTTTTCCCCGGTACCAGGAATTGCTGGAGGGTGGGCAGGTTGTGGGGGAGGTTGAGTTGGTCAGACCGTGTGGTGGAGATCCCCAGTTCCTCTGGCCGGATGGTAGTAGTCCCACAATCATTATAATTTGTATTATTATATGTTGTGCTGAAAAATTGGGGACAGATTTTACAGAGACCTTTTTGGTAGGCCTCTGTTTTAAGGGGGGGGATGTGACGTTCCACATATGGTCCCATAGTGGGCGCTGTTATCCTGTGTCCTGTGTGGGGTGTCTTCTTCTGTTTCCAGATAGACCACCAGGTGTACCCAATGTTGTTAATTGTCCTGGAGACAATAAGATCAGCCCAGGGTCATGGATCTCGCTCTCTTTCTCGTCGACCAGCAGCCATTTTAGTTGTGGTTATCATTTTCTCTAATCATTATTTCAATCCAACCTTTTCTGTAATATACCATCCATTATTTTCTTCATTAAATATACTATTAATGATAACCATGTGTGGTCTCCCTCTTTGTTGCATTGTCAAGAGCCAGACAAGCGCAACAGTGAGCTACCTCCATTCTGTCTTATAATTGACCAGCATACTCGGCCTGTCTCTGGACTGTCCGGTGTCCGTCCGTAAGCCATTTCAGGTGGGGTCCTCAGCTCCCGCCCCAGCATGAGAAGCGCTGGGGTACAACCCGTGGACTTTCCTTTGTCTTGTGAGCACAAGTGGTAGCTGGACATCTCAGTCCTTCTGGTCTTGTGACGTGGTAAGGGCCAACTGGGCACTCAATGTGCACATAAACCTCTCCACAAGGCCATCCCTCTGTGGATGGAGGGGAGTGGTCCTTGTTTTCTTTATCCCAAGCCCTTCACACATCAGAATGGAGGGTAGCGGGGACACCAGACCGGCTGACCAGGCTCTCCACTAGGGCATTGGCAACGGTGCATACTTCCTGGTCTGGTAGGGCATAGGCCTCAGGCCATTTAGTAAAAAAATATATGGCCACCAGGACAAACCGGTTACCACGCTCTGTTCTAGGTAGAGAGCCTACAATATAGACTGCTACCCTATCCATGGTAGCGCCAAGCAGGTGCTGCTGAAGAGGAGCATGAGAGCAGCCTTGGGGCCCTTTTCTGGATCTCAGTGTTTCTCTGTGGCTTCTGTTCCTTCAGAAGTAAGAGAAATGGCTTTGCCATCCTTAAGCACCATGGTTCTAATCAGCAAGTCCAAATGTGCTTGCCCTTTTCTAAGGAAGTCTAGGCCCAGCAGACAGCAAGATACAAGATACAAGATACAAGATACAATATATTGGCCATTTGTACTATTATTATTATTATTATTTGTAAGTACATAGGAATGCTTACTCCCCATTCCCTCCCTCAGTAAACATCTCTAAAACAACACTATACAAATACAAATAATATATACAATAAAATAAACAAAAAAAGAGAGCCTTAAATGAAGAAAAGCTGACTTAAATGATATGTACATGTGTTGAATGTTTAACATTTTTTTTACAAAAATCTTTAAAAGCATTTAAAGTGCCAGTAGTGCAGCAGCATCATGAATACAGTGCAGTACAGTGCAGTAACTGTGATGAGTCCAGAAAGTCCAGCAAAGTATGTAAGTGTAATGGTAATGACAATGTTATGAAAGTGAAAGTGGCAGCACTTCTAGCAGTTCAGTAGGTCAATGCCTGGGGATACAAATTATCCTTAAACCTGGTAGTCCTTGAACGGATGCTGCCCAACCGGCGACCAGACGGTAGGGGGGAGAAGAGATGGTGCCCAGGGTGGTTGCAGTCCTAATGATGGACATGGCCTTCTTTCGACATCTGTTCACTAGCCACCTCTGGCCTATTCCACTTTTTCTGAGGCACTGCAGAGCATAGAGGCGGTGGTGGGCCTTCTTCAGCATGACCTCCGTGTTGCGGGTCCACGCCAGGTCATCGGAAATCTGTAGTCCCAGGAAGCAGCTGACAACTTCCACCGGTGTCCTGTCCAGGCTGATGGTGGAGTGGGTGCCCCGGTGACTCCTGATGTCCACAATGATCTCCTTAGTCTTGCTGACATTCAGTACGAGGCTGTTGTCCTCATGTTGTCCATCGTGTCAGCTGGACCACCTCATATCTGTACTTTGTTTTGTCGCCATCGCTTATCAGGCCGATGACTGTGGTGTCGTCTGCAAACTTGATAATCAGATTTTTGCTGTGCGTGGCAGTCATGTGTGTACAGCGAGTACAACCGGGGACTGAGGCAGCAGCCTTGGGGTGCTCCGGTGTTGAGGACCAGAGTGGATGAGATGTTGTTCCCAATCTTCACCACTTGAGGCCAGCTCTTCAGGAAGTCCATAATCCAGTTACAGATGGGGGCGCCCAGACCTAGGTCTCTCAGTTTCAGGACCAGCTTGGAGGGAACGATGGTGTTGAACGCCGAGCTGTAGTCAATGAACAGCAGTCTGACGTAGGTGTCCCTCCTGTCTAGGTGCTGCAGGGCCTTGTGTAGTGCCAGGGAAATGGCGTCGTCTACAGTGGGACCTGTTTATTCTGTATGCAAACTGGAGTGGGTCTATATGCGACATTACAAGTTTCTCCAGGCTGTTCATGGCTATGGGCACAATGGTTGTCGCTTTGAAGCACGCTGGGCTGACAGACTGTTGCAGTGATGCGTTGTAGATGTCGGTGAACACAGGAGCCAGCTGGTCGGATGTAACTCCGTCTGAGTCGGCTGCCTTCCCTGCCTTCACCCTCCTGAAGCTTCTGCAGACCTCGGACTCGGACAGTTGTAGAACGTATTCCTCTGAGTAGATGTTCAAGTTGTTAGTCGGCTCATGGTCCCTTTCAAAGCGAGCAAAAAACGTGTTTAGCTCATCTGGTAGGTTAGGGTCGTTGTTGGTGACAACGACCCTGAGCTCCCCTTGTAGTTGGAGAGGACCCTCAGACCTTGCCACATGCGTTTGGTGTCAAAGCCCCTGAACTGTGATTTCAATTGGTTTTTATAATCAAATTCATCCTTCTTGATGGCTTTTCTGAGTTCATACTTGGCCTTCTTGTAGCGATCAGAGTCAGCTGTTGTGAAAGCTGTACTCCATTCCTTAAGTTTGTTCCGTATGTCAGCATTCATCCATGGTTTGCAGTTCGGGAATGAGCGAACAGACCTGGTCGGGATGCATTCCTCCACTAGCCTATTACTGTATGCTGTGACAGGATTTGCATACAAATCAAGGTCAGTGGTCTTGAATACACTCCAGTCAGTGATTTCTAGCCCCCCCTGCAGGTGTAGTACGGCATCGTCTGTCCAGCGATGCACGTCCTTTACAACTGTGGGCGTGGACTTCACTTCTGCTTGTAAGCGGGAAGTAGAAGCCTGGAGGCTTGGTCTGATTTGCCGAAAACCGGCCGGGCAACAGCGTGATAAGCGTACTTGATGGTGGTGTAGCAGTGATCAAGAGTCTTTTTCTGTCTTGTCGGACACGAGATGTGTTGATAGTATTTTGGTAATACCTTTTTTAGGTTGGTTAAACAGTTTATTGCATGTCATTTTAACACTTTATTTCATGTGATCTTAGAAGTTTATTTCATGTGATTTTAACACTTTAGTTCATGTGATTTTAATAGTTTATTTCATGTGATTTTAACACTTTAGTTCATGTGATTTTAACACTTTAGTTCATGTGATTTGAACACTTTAGTTAATGTGATTTTAACAGTTTATTTCATGTGATCCTAACACTTTATTTCATGTGATTTTAACGGTTAAGTTCATGTGATTTTAACATTTTATTTCATGTGATTTTAACACTTAAGTTCATGTGATCTTAACTGTTTATTTCGTGTGATTTTAACATGTTAGTTCATGTGATTTTAACAGTATATTTAATCTGATTTTAACACTTTAGTTCATGTGATTTTAACACTTTAGTTCATGTGATTTGAACACTTTTGTTCATGTGATTTGAACACTTTAGTTCATGTATTCTTAACAGTTTATTTTGTGTGATTTTAACACTTTAGTTCACATGATTTTAACAGTTTATTTCATGTGATTTTAACACATTATGCACTTCTTGATGAACCCGGTGACCGACGACGCGTACTCGTTGATGTTATTGTCCGAGGCAACACGGAACATGTGCCAGTCAGCGTGATCAAAACAATCCCGCAGCATAGAGTCCGATTGGTCCGACCAGCATTGGACCTCCCTCACAGTGATCGGTTGCTGCTTCAGTCTCTGCCTATAGGCGGGGAGTAGCTGGATAGAGATGGATTGATTTGCCGAACGGTGGGCGGAGGAGGGCCTTGTAGCCATCACGGAAGGGGGTGTAGCAGTGGTCGAGGATCCGCTCGCCCCGTGTGTTGCTCGTTATGTGTTGGTAGAACTTCGGGAGAACCTTCTTCAGGTTCGCCTAGTTGAAGTCCCCCGCCACGATGAGAGCAGCCTCGGGGTGTGCCGACTCCTGTTCGCTGATAGCCCCATACTGTTCCTTCAGCGCTGTGTCCGTGTTGGCTTGTGGGGGAATGTAAACAGCGGTCACGGTTACCGCTGTAAACTCCCGAGGTAGCCAGTGTGGACGGCACATAAGCATCAGGTACTCCAGGTCCGGGGAACAGAAAGACTTGAGGGGATGTACATGACTTTGGTTGCACCAAGATCTATTTATCATGAGACATACCCCCCCTCCACGATCTTTACCGGAGAGAGCCTTTCTTCTGTCCGCCAGGTGGACGGAAAATCCCGTCGGCTCGATAGCTGCGTCGGTAACCCCCTCCGACATCCATGTCTCCGTAAGGCAGATGATACAATTGTCCTTAGTTTCCCGGTGGAATTGAATACGAGCCTGTAGCTCGCTTAACTTATTGTCCAGAGACTGTACATTAGCCAGTAGAATGGTGGGTAGTGGGGGGCGATCGGATCGACATCTCAGCCTGACTAGCACGCCGGCTCGCTTCCCTCGCTTCCTCCAGCGACGCTTGCGTCTAATCGTGGCCAAGATGGTCGGAGATAATCCAGCTGTGACTTTGGGTGGGATGTCGAAAGTCGAAAGAATGAAAAAACTCCGGTAGGCGGCGAGCGACTGTCGATCTGATCTCCAGAAGTGTGCAAAAGTTATAAATGAACGTGCTGCTAACTTCCTGAACTAAAATAGTTGCGATAAAAAGAATAAATAACAAAAAAATGCGTCGTTGTGCGGGAGCTCGCGACACGGCAGCCATCTCGTACAGCGCCATACTCCTCTTGTTTAATGCCAACACTTGTATTATGCAGTCATGTCCATTTCATGAACCTCTAGTTAGTTACATTAAAATGAGTTTTCAAGCCAACGGGCAACATTGAAACTTCTTGACGATAGTAGACCAACTATTTAGATATGAGAACGTCTGTTTAAAAACACTTAATAAAAAGATGCACCACAGCGCCATCTGCTGGTCAGATGACGTCACGCAGTCAACCTTAACACGTGAATCCTACGTTGGTCTTGTAATGGAAAAAGCATTTGTTGTTCCTTCTATGCCCTCTGTTCATTGACCTGAGGGTTCTGATAGAGAATGTAAATGTAGTTCTCCCTCTCACCCTTTGTTCTATTGTCCTGAGGGTTCTGATAAAAAATGTAAATGTGGTTCTCCCTCTCACCCTTTGTTCTATTGTCCTGAGGGTTCTGATAGAGAATGTAAATGTAGTTCTCCCTCTCACCCTTTGTTCTATTGTCCTGAGGGTTCTGATAGAGAATGTAAATGTAATTCTCCCTCTCACCCTTTGTTCTATTGTCCTGAGGGTTCTGATAGAGAATGTAAATGTAATTCTCCCTCTCACCCTTTGTTCTATTGTCCTGAGGGTTGGCCGGGGCTCCTGACAAAGCTTTGTCTAATCGTCTGTCTGTCTGTCCACTTGTCTGTCTGTCCACTTGTCTGTCTGTCCACTTGGATGTCTGTCCACTTGTCTGTATGTCTACTTGGCTGTCTGTCCACTTGTCTGTCTGTCCACTTATAGTCTGTCACTGGCTGTCTGTCCACTTGTCTGTTTGGCCACTTGTCTACTTGGGTGTTTGTTCATGGTCTTTTATGATTTACTTGATAAATCTTCAAACTTAAAGACTTCATGTGTGACGGTTCTTATTGACTGACAACTGGCCTGCTTGTTCCCAGAGATGTCCACCACAGTCTCCACAGAGCAGCAGTTTGAAAACAGCCTGAAGGTGACTTCAGGTCACTGTCTTACGAGTGATGGGTTTTAGTTCTATAATAGACAGGGTTATCATGTTTATAATGGGTTATAGTTCTATAATAGACAGGGTTATGTTTAGAATGGGTTATAGTTCTATAATAGACAGGGTTATGTTTATAATGGGTTATAGTTCTATAATAGACAGGGTTATCATGTTTATAATGGGTTATAGTTCTATAATAGACAGGGTTATGTTTATAATGGGTTATAGTTCTATAATATACAGGGTTATCATGTTTATAATGGGTTATAGTTCTATAATAGACAGGGTTATGTTTATAATGGGTTATAGTTCTATAATAGACAGGGTTATCATGTTTATAATGGGTTATAGTTCTATAATAGACAGGGTTATGTTTATAATGGGTTATAGTTCTATAATAGACAGGGTTATCATGTTTATAATGGGTTATAGTTCTATAATAGACAGGGTTATGTTTATAATGGGTTATAGTTCTATAATAGACAGGGTTATCATGTTTATAATGGGTTATAGTTCTATAATAGACAGGGTTATGTTTAGAATGGGTTATAGTTCTATAATGGTTATGTTTATAATGGGTTATAGTTCTATAACAGACAGGGTTATCATGTTTATAATGGGTTATAGTTCTATAATAGACAGGGTTATGTTTATAATGGGTTATAGTTCTATAACAGACAGGTTATCATTCATCTCTCTGAAATGTTGTTGGGTTGGATTGTGGACTTGTGTTGTTTCCTGGTTTCTTTCGGGTTCCACCCTTTACAGGCAGGCAGGCAGGCAGGCAGGCACACACACACACACACACACACACACACACACACACACACACACACACACACACACACACGTTGATGCATGTAGGTCTTGGCCCCAGTGCCCCCTAGGGTGATGAGCTCTGCCAGTAGAGCGCTGTCTGCCATTGGAGAAACACACTCACAAACAGAACCTGAGGCTCTTTCCATTGTGTGGGGCTGTGAACATTTTCACATGTACATTTACGGAGCACCTTTCACCCTTGTTAGTGATCACCAACCTTTGGAATGGATTTCCATGAACCCCAAGTCCAAGCCACCCGCTCTAATAGAAGGTTGGAGTCTACGTCTCCAGCCTTCCAGCTACACAGTCCGCTACACGTCTGGTCAGGACACTCTGGAAGACTATATGTCACGCCACCCGGGGAAAGTACTTTAATAATAATAATAATGATTAGGATTATGATAATAATTTATTTATATTGCACTTTTCATTTAAAAGAGCATATCAGAGTGCTTCAAAGTTAAAAACATAGCAAACACACACAATACAATGACTGAAAATAGTGAGCACTAATATTAACATAAAAAGGCCTTCCTAAATCAAAAGGTTTTTAGGCCTCTTTGAAGGTCAGGGCAAAATCACTTGCACATAAAGACCACCAGGGGGTTGCCAAGACCAACAAGTTGATCAGAGAGAATGTTTGGTTCCCTGGCATTGACAGACAAGTCTAAACCGTGATAGCTGGCTTCATGCCATGTCAGACTGTGGTGCCCAACAACACACAAGAATCTCAAGTCAAGTCAAGTCAAGTATAAGCAGTGAGTGAAAATCTTATGTGCAATACGACAGACAGCAGTAGTTATAAAAAAAAAAAAGAATAGAATAAAAATAAGTAAAAAAGTGTACAATATAATATATACAAAACTATAAAGTTAAATATATAAAAATAAAAATGCAATTTATAAAATTCAATATATCAGCACAGAAAAAGAGCAATATGTAAATTTAAATCAATGTAATAAAATATGCATTGTTACGCCCTTGTTCAGCAATCTACCGATGGTTGAGAATCCCCACTCTCAGTCATGTGGGTCAAAAGCCACGGATGTCAGACAAGATGTGATGAACTGGACTGGAATCCATCCTCAACCAACCCCCTCCCCCCTCCCCCCTGAGCCCCCTGGGTCACAATCACCTGTTCCTAGACGTCCAGTCAGGAGGAACCCAGGACCCCATCATGCCAACTTCACTAATGTGGATATACTGAAGGATATAATGCTAAAGAATGAGTTGAGTTGAATGTTATTGTTATGTTGGGTGGTGTTTCTGTTCTGTCCAAACGGGGGTGCTCTCTGTTATTATTTTGTTGATGTTGCTAAATAAATAAAGTTAGAAGGAAGGCAGTTAAGAGTTAAGCTGCGATACTGTGACATGTATTTTGATATTTCAATCCTAATAAATCCTCTATGGAATTTAAAGAATACTTTGTGTCTGACTGGAATTGAAGAACGTTTCAATGCTCTTTGGTCAAATGGGGTTTAAAAGCTGCTCCAGTGTGTCAGAGACGTCCCAGAGGGTCGGTGAAGCCCTCAGAACTAACTCATGATGGGTGTGCTGCTTGTAGGCTAAGGGCGCTGCTAGTAGACCTTCACTAGTGGACTAGTTCAGATGACTTCCTTTAGTCTACTAGCCGTGGTGCAGCATCACTAGTGGGAAAAGACAGCCGTGAACACCTCATGTAAAGTGTGTGTCTACGGTGGGACCGGTAGGACACCGCTTGGGATTGGTCAGCCTTACCATGAGCGCCATTGGTCAATGAGGTGTGAGGTCACTCTAATTGATCCTGCCTTAATAACGTCCACGTATCGATGTTGTTGTACATATACAAGTATATAAGTATCAACAGGTAGTGTAGCAGGTCGTTTTTAGTACCACTACTAATACTATTACTACTACCACTACTACTACAACCACACTACTACTACTAATACTATTACTACTACTGCTATAGTACTACTACTACTACTACTGCTATACTACAACTATAGTAACTACTAGTACTACTACTATAGTACTACTACTACTACCACCACACTACTACTTCTAATACTACTACTACTACTACTATAGTACTACTACTATAGCAGAGGAGGCTCGTTCAATGAGGAAAAGGACGACAATCCCCCTGTAAATTTCAGAGAAATATAACTTGCAAGAGAAAAATATATACACATAAATGTAACAGATTAATCTGTGAAAATACGATGAAGTTGTGGTGTGAATGAAGTCCTTTAGAAAACCGCCGGACGCCAGCATGAGTGTGTTTCCCCCGTAGGGGAGACCACAGGCTCTATGAACCAATCAGAAGAGCTCCCTGAGCTGGTGAATACCCAATCAGAGTTTTGGGGGGAGGGTTTTCATCATGCAAGGATTTATCTGGTGTCATTCATTAACTTTCCCGACAACTATATTTTATATATTTCAGATTTAAATCTTTCGAGTTACGAACTCAAGGCTTTCCAGGTGCATGACGCCATATGTAAACAGAAAGCATGGCTGACCATGACAAGGTGGTGTTGTTTGCTTGGCTCGCAATTAGACAATTTATGTAATTGACGTGCATAACTGGTTTTACTATAGGATAGTATGTCTTATTTCAAATAAATACAGGTAAATATACTTTACACAAAAACGCTTCTCCCTCAAATCTCCCTCAATTTCAATTAGTTGTGAGTTATAGCACTAGCCACTGTGCATGGATTTTCAGATTTTCATCATTAATGGAGTAATCGCTAAATAGCAATTTTTCTATAGTGCAATTTTTTTGGTCATTTACGCAGTAGCTTTATAGTACGCACTTTATAGAAGGCCTTTATTGTCATATACAATATATGTCAATACAACTGTCATTCCCACTAGCCGCCCAGGCAATGCATAATGTAGTTCTGTGATCAGACCATCTCCTGAACAGGTAAGAACTAACAGCTTTCACAACACAAATTGCCTACTCTATCTCAAAAAGACAACAATTACAATTCAGCAAGCTTTAATCAGTGCTTACTTCCAGAGATTAAAACAATTCAAAACATGATCTTATCTTTGTCTAGTCTATTTCTCCTAGACAAATCTGAGCTTAATTTAAGATCAGAATGATTTCACTATAGATTGATCTATTATTTTGCTCCTTACTAGTTAGTACTACTTCTAGTATCACCACCATTGTGGTGATTGTGTATTGTTTAATACACAATCCCTCACTAATAAGCCCCTCCTCATACCCGACCACATCCTGGACTCTGGGCTTCTTAAGGCCTCTGGCCTCTGGCTACATAGAAAAAGCCTGCAGCTCTGGCCGTGGTTTAGTTTTCATGCACCGAGCTAATCTGAAACCCTCTCCCCCCGCCGATGCCGGATCTTTCTTCCATGCAAAGCCTTGCTTTGTAAACCTCCATCTATCATGACAGTGCTTCTTATATACCACCCCCTAAACCAAACCCATCTCTCCTCCCTGAGACACATGACCTACTTACTTCACTCTGCCCCATGTAAACCAACATGTCATTGTAGGTGATTTAAATCTCTAAGATGCATTGTAGAGCTCCACTAATTCATCCATTGATGCAGAGGCTGGGCAGGAGGTCCGTCGCCATGGTGGCTGGGTCAATGCTTCTCCAGTTCAGGAAAAACATTTTATTTTGATTTACAAAGATCTACAGGTCTTTGATCTGGTCATTACTGACTCTGCCTCTATCAGTAACCTACAGGTCTTTGATCTGGTCATTACTGACTCTGCCTCTATCAGTAACCTACAGGTCTTTGATCTGGTCATTACTGACTCTGCCTCTATCAGTAATCTACAGGTCTTTGATCTGGTCATTACTGACTCTGCCTCTATCAGTAACCTACAGGTCTTTGATCTGGTCATTACTGACTCTGCCTCTATCACTTTTCACTTTTCACTTTACACATGTCACTTTTCAGTTGAGTTATTTATTAATATATTATTCTGCCAATTTGCACTATACGTATTGTTGTGTATTGTATATACCTACGTATTACTGTAATAATACTGTAAATTTATCTTCATTTATCAATACATTTAGATTTCATTAAAATATATTTTTGTTTATACAATTTTTATTTAGTTAGTTGTTTTGTTTTTTTAGCTTAGGTATTAGTATTTTTTGTGTGTGCATTTATTCCCCCTGTGTCAACTGTTGCACCTTAATTTCCCTCGGGATTAATAAAGTAATCTGAATCTGAATCTGAATCTGAATCAGTAATCTACAGGTCTTTGATCTGGTCATTGTGTGTTCTCTGCTGTCCTCACAACCCTCTGGATGGCTTTCTTGTGCCCGTGCAGTGAAACACACACACACTTATACATACACCCTTATAGAAACACACACACACACACACACACACACACACACACACACACACACACACACACACACACACACACACACACACACACACACACACACAGACACACACACACACACACACACACACACACACACACACACACACACACACACACACACACAAACACACACACACACATTATACACACACTTATACACACACTTATAGAGACACACACACTTATAGAAACACACAAAACACTTATAGAAACACACACACACTTATAGAGACACACACTTATACACACACACTTATAGAAACACACACACACTTATACATACACACTTATACACAAACACTTATACATACACACACACACTTATAGAAACACACACACTTATACACACACACTTAAAGGAACACACACATACACTTATACAAACACACACACACTTATACAAACACATTTATACACACACACTAATAGAAACACACACTTATACACACACACTAATAGAAACAAACACAGACACTGACGTTGACCAGACGACTGACGAAGGTATGGAGGACATTGGGCCCATCTGGATCAATTGGGATGCAAATTCCTTCCCCTAATCTATGAGTGTGGAGGAGGGGTGGTGAGGGGGGGGTTTCTCCCTTAAGGCCCCAAATGGCCAGAGAGCAGTTTCAGAGGTCAGGGGTCAGAGGAGGTGATCTACCACCATGGGTCCTACCGCTGGGTCACGGATGGACCCCAGGGATTTAAAGACTGTTCAACTTTTGACTGTTATTCATTTTTGCTTGCTAAAAATTCCTGAACTTTTCTTTTTAACAGGTTTACAAAAACTGCTTCATGCAATATAATGTTTTACATTGTTGAACTTTCTCTTTAACAAGTTCTGGAAGACTGTTGGTGTGGAAGACCAGATGGTGTGGCCACCATCTGGTCACGGTAGAGCGGAGGTGTGTCTCTCCTACTCCTCTCCCTCAAAGAAGCCACCTGGAGAAGGCCAGCCAGAAGTGGATTTGGGCTCTCTGAAGGTGGAGGTGTTTACTGCTAGCGACCCAGACTCCCTGTGCTCCCGCTGGCCCTCTGAGAACCCGGGCCGTTCCCCTACCCATAAGGACGGAGGGCCACGGCCCGCCGGCTGTTGGTATCGGTTGGGTACGTGACGCCTGTTTGGTGATCCACTGATGAAGAGGGGGCTGCTCTTGGAAGTGAGTCGGACTTCTCTCCACACGCCTTGAGACGTGGGGACAGAACTCTGGGACTGAGAGCTCAACCTATTGATCGATTGGGTGATTGTAATCAATACCGTAGTCAGACCTATTGGGTTTGGATGACTTGATTCTGAAACTGTTTTCAGAGTTTACTACTGGACGTGAACCAGAGAATTCACACCACAACTTATACACACACACTTATAGAAACACACACACTTATACATACACACACACTTATGGAAACACACACACTTATAGAAATACACACACACTTAAACATACACACACACTTATAGAAACACACACACAGTTATATAAATACATACACACTTATACACACACACACTAATATAAACAAACACACACACACACACACTTATACATACACTCACACTTATAGAAACACACACACTTATAGAAATACATACACACTTATAGAAACACACACACACACTTATACATACACACACACTTATAGAAACACACACACTTATAGAAACACACACACTTATCTAAACACACACACATTTATAGAAATACACACACTTATGCATACACACTTATAGAAAGACACACACTTTAAAAAAACACACACTTATAACAATACATACACACTAATAGAAACACACACTTATAGAAATACACACACACATTTTAAAATACACACACACTTATAGAAATACACACACATTTAAAAATACACACACACATACTGAAATACACACATATTCATAAATACACACAGACTTATAGACATACACACACATTTATCAATTCACACAGACTTATAGAAATACGCACACATTTTTTAATACACACACTTATAGAAACACACACACACACACACACACACACACACACACACACACTTATAGAAACACACACACACACACACACACACACACACACACACACACACACACACACACACACACACACACACACACACACACACACACACACACACACACACACACTTATAGAAACACACACACACACACACACACACACACACACACACACACACACACACACACACACACACACACACACACACACACACACACACACACACACACACACACACACACACACACACTTATAGAAACACACCTGTGGTGAAGCGTCAGGGCCTTCAAGGTATTGAGAAGACCCTGGAACTCTCAGATGAAACAAATGATCAATTAATTGTTTTAATAAAATGTAATACAATTTAACAAAATTTAATAACATTTAAATCAAATGAATAAATGAGAATGGTATCTGTGTTGTTATCTGTTATATTACAGTTACGTTGATTTGTTTGTCTTTTTCGGTCCATGCACGACGCATTTGAGTGGTTTTGTGTTGGAAAAACAATGCAACCAATCAGATATTTTTCTGGGTTGCTGGGAAGAATATCCTTCAACCAAAGTATTCCCGAATGCTTTGGCCCTTAGACTGAATGAGAGCGTACGTTTGGATTGACAATTTGATCAACCAATCATATATTGATTTGTAGCCAATGGGCGTATTCTTTCAGATTTCCCCACAGGTCCATAGTGTGCTAGAAGTGCTACGTTGGTTTTTTTATACGTAGGTTTTTTACGTTGAAATGGCAACAGGTGAAGATGATGTTGTTGAGGAATTGTTGTTTCCTTTTCAAGGCGACCATTCAGTGTAAAGATGGACATTATAAAAACGTTTTACGATCCCCGTCACCACTGCATCTGTGGAAAGGACATTTTAATATTATAAAAACATATGGAGGAACAGAACAGGACAATCCCGACTGCATTAGCTTCCATAGCTATTGAAAGGCAACTTCTTTAGGATCTGAAAAGCAGTGATCAGCTTTATGACCGGGTTATCGATACATTGATAACCCGGTTATAAAGCAGTGATCAGCTTTATGACCGGGTTATCGAAACATTCATCCAGAAGGACAGGAGAATGGATTTTGCTCAGTGTTGCATCTCGTTGAGCTGGTTGTTGCATTTAGTTTCCACACACTTGTTGAATGATGGCTGTCTTGAGTTTGTTAAGCATTGTTGTGCATTTAAATGAGAGTTTTGACTTGATCTTTCTTTGCATTGGTAATTGTTAGGAAGGTGTGGTTGTGTGGCAGCCATTTGTCTATGAAACCCAATAGTCCTAGCTGAGTGGAGTAGGCCCTGATGGTGTGTGACCATGAGCTACAGTACAGGACCAGTACAGTCATTCATCGATAGCCTGTGTGTGGTGGTCTGTGTTGGGCTGTTACTTCACTACATGGACACTGCTTTACAACTATGGTACACTTGGAAATTGGCTGCGACAATCTGATCTGATCCGAAAGGACGAGATCGCGAATACAAGCGGCCGAAATGAGTTTCCTCAGGAGGGTGGCTGGTATCTCCCTGAGGGATAGGGTGAGAAGCTCAGTCACTCGTGAGAGACTCGGAGTAGAGCCGCTGCTCCTTCGCGTAGAAAGGAGCCAGTTGAGGTGGTTCGGGCATCTAGTAAGGATGCTTCCTGGTCGCCTCCCGAGGGAGGTTTTCCAGGCACATCCAACTGGGAGGAGACCACGGGGCAGACCGAGGTACAGGTGGGGTGATTACATCTCCACACTGGCCTGGGAACGCCTCGGGATCCCCCAGTCAGAGCTAGTCGATGTTGCCAGGGAGAGGGAAGTTTGGAGTCCCCTGCTGGAGCTGCTACCTCCGCGACCCGATTTCGGATAAGCGGGAGAAGATGGATGGATGGATGGAATCTGATCTGCCTAAATGAGATAAGGCATAAAGTGACTGCCTCTGTGACGTCAGTCTGACTAGAACAACCCTCCTCCTCCTCCTCCTCCTCTTCCTCCTCCTCCTCCTCTTCCTCCTCCTCCTCTTCCTACTCCTCTTCCTCTCCTCCTCCTCCTCCTCCTCCTCCTCCTCCTCCTCCTCCTCCTCCTCTTCCTCCTCCTCCTCTTCCTCTTCCTCTTCCTCTTCCTCTTCCTCCTCCTCCTCTTCAGATTCAGATTCAGATTCAGATTCAGATTACTTTATTAATCCCGAGGGAAATTAAGGTGCAACAGTTGACACAGGGGGAATAAATGCACACACAAAAATACTAATACCTAAGCTAAAAAACAAAACAACAACTAACTAAATAAAACTATTATAAACAAAAATAGTTAAAATAATTCTAAATGAAATCTAAATGTATTGATAAATGAAGATAAATTTACTGTATTATTACAGTAATACGTAGGTATATACAATACACAACAATACGTATAGTGCAAATTGGCAGTAATAATATATTAATAAATAACTCAACTGGAAAGTGACATGTGAAAAGTGAATTCGGATTTGAAATAGAATTGACAGTGCAAAGTTACAATGAGATGATTACAGTGCGTTGACCAAAAAATAATAATAATAAGTACGTTGGCCTCAGGTCACTGAGTCTCCACTGTCCCTCTCACGACCCGAGGTAGAGGAATTAAAGAGTCTAATAAAGAGCAAAAAGAGGACGAGCGGGGGACTGCTCCTCCACTGGTGGGCGGAGGTACCGCCGCAGCACAAGGACACCGTGCACATGCAGCACTTAGGGGCGCTACAGAGACACAACACAAAGTGTTTAGGTGTCATGGGGTGTGTGTGTGTGTGTGTGTGTGTGTGGTGTGTGGGGTGTGTGTGTGTGTGTGTGTGTGTGTGTGTGTGTGTGTGTGTGTGTGGGTGTGTGTGTGTGTGTGGGTGTGGGTGTGTGTGTGGGTGTGTGTGTGGTGTGCTGCATGATTTCACTCTTGAAACATGAGAAAAAAGGTAGAAGGGAAGATACAGAGAGAGAGAGAGAGAGAGATAGAGAGAGAGAGAGACGTGGGAGGGAGAGGGAGAGGGAGAGGGAGAGGAGAGAGAGAGAGAGAGAGAGAGAGAGAGAGAGAGAGAGAGAGAGAGAGAGAGAGGAGAGAGAGAGAGAGAGAGAGAGAGAGAGAGAGAGAGAGAGAGGAGAGAGAGAGAGAGAGAGAGAGAGAGGAGAGAGAGAGAGAGAGAGAGAGAGAGAGAGAGGGGAAGGGAGAGAGAGAGAGAGAGAGAGAGAGAGAGAGAGAGAGAGAGAGAGAGAGAGAGAGAGAGAGAGAGAGAGAGAGAGAGAGAGAGAGAGAGAGAGAGAGAGAGAGAGAGAGAGAGAGAGGAGAGAGAGAGAGAGAGAGAGAGAGAGAGAGAGAGAGAGAGAGAGAGAGAGAGAGAGAGAGAGAGAGAGAGAGAGAGGAGAGAGAGAGAGAGAGAGAGAGAGAGAGAGAGAGAGAGAGAGAGAGAGAGAGAGGAGAGAGGAGAGAGAGAGAGAGAGAGAGAGAGAGAGAGAGAGAGAGAGAGAGAGAGAGAGAGAGAGAGAGAGAGAGAGAGAGAGAGAGAGAGAGAGAGGAGAGAGAGAGAGAGAGAGCGAGAGAGAGGGAGGAGAGAGAGAGAGAGAGAGAGAGAGAGAGAGAGAGAGAGAGAGAGAGAGAGAGAGAGAGAGAGAGGAGAGAGAGAGAGAGAGAGAGAGAGAGAGAGAGAGAGAGAGAGAGAGAGAGAGAGAGAGCTAGAGAGAGAGAGAGAGAGAGAGAGAGAGAGAGAGAGAGAGAGAGAGAGAGAGAGAGAGAGAGAGAGAGAGAGAGAGAGAGAGAGAGAGAGAGAGAGAGGAAGGGAGAGAGAGCTAGAGAGAGAGAGCTAGAGAGAGAGAGAGAGAGAGAGAGAGAGAGAGAGAGAGAGAGAGAGAGAGAGAGAGAGAGAGAGAGAGAGAGGGAGAGAGAGTCGGAGTCAAATCTTCCTTCCTGTTACATTCCTGGGCCAGACCCAGGACCCCGTGTGTTACTGTAGTGTGTGTGTGTGTGGTGTGTGTGTGTGTGTGTGTCAAGTCAAGTCAAGTCAAGTCATCACTTCACAGTTTACACAAGTATAAGCAGTGGTGTGAAAATCTTATGTGCAATACCCGACGACAGACAGCAGTTATTAAATAAGATAAAAATAGATAAAAATAGAATAAAAATAGAATAAAGTAAAAAAATATAAAAAATATAAATGCAATTTATAAAATGCAATGTATATATATATAAATCAATGTAATAAAATATACATTGTTATATGCTATACGCCCTTGTTCAGCAGCCTGATGGCCTGACTGTGGAAGCTATCTCTGAGTCTATTTGTACGGCACTTGATACTGCGGTATCGCCTGCCTGACGGTAACAGTGAGTACAGTTCGTGGCTGGGGTGGGCAATGTCTTTATGATGCGTTTGGCCTTGGCCACGCACCGCTGGTTGTATATATCCAAGAGGGAGGGGAGCTCACCTCCAACGATATACTGGGCCGTCCGCACCACCATTTGAAGCGCTCTGCGCTCGAGTTCGGTGCAGTTCCCGTACCGGGTGGTGATACACCCTGTAAGAACACTTTCAATGTGTGTGTGTGTGTGTGTGTGTGTGTGTTACTGTAGTGTGTGTGTGTGTGTGTGTGTTACTGTAGTGTGTGTGTGTTAGTGTGTGTGTGTTAGTGTGTGTGTGTGTGTGTGTGTGTGTGTGTGTTAGTGTGTGTTTGTGTGTGTGTGTGTGTGTGTGTGTGTGTGTTATGAACTGCATTTATATAGCTCTTTTCTAACCAGTGCGGCCACTCAAAGTGCTTTACAAGTCATGCCTCATTCACCCATTCATACACACATTCATACACACATTAAACCACCAACAGCGGAGTCAGCCATCAAGGAGACAGCCAGCAGGTCAGGAGCAGTTAGGGTTAGGGTCTAGGGGTTAAAGGTTAGGGTCCTTAGGGTTGAGGGCGGAGTCATAGCCAGCAGGTCAGGAGCAGTTAGGGTTAGGGTCTAGGGGTTAAAGGTTAGGGTCCTTAGGGTTGAGGGCGGAGTCATAGCCAGCAGGTCAGGAGCAGTTAGGGTTAGGGTCTAGGGGTTAAAGGTTAGGGTCCTTAGGGTTGAGGGCGGAGTAATAGCCAGCAGGTCAGGAGCAGTTAGGGTTAGGGTCTAGGAGTTAAAGGTTAGGGTCCTTAGGGTTGAGGGCGGACTCATAGCCAGCAGGTCAGGAGCAGTTAGGGTTAGGGTCTAGGTGTTAAAGGTTAGGGTCCTTAGGGTTGAGGGCGGAATCATAGCCAGCAGGTCAGGAGCAGTTAGGGTTAGGGTCTAGGGGTTAAAGGTTAAGGTCCTCAGGGTTGAAGGTGGAGTCATAGCCAGCAGTTCAGGAGCAGTTAGGGTTAGGGTCCTTAGGGTTGAGGGCGGAGTCATAGCCAGCAGGTCAGGAGCAGTTAGGGTTAGGGTCTAGGGGTTAAAGGTTAGGGTCCTTATGGTTGAAGGTGGAGTCATAGCCAGCAGGTCAGGAGCAGTTAGGGTTAGGGTCTAGGGGTTAAAGGTTAAGGTCCTTAGGGTTGAAGGTGGAGTCATAGCCAACAGGTCAGGAGCAGTTAGGGTTAGGGTCAAAGGTTAGGGTCCTTAGGGTTAGGGTGTCTTGCTCAAAGACACCTCAACAGTTTTTGCTAGGAGGAGCCGGGATCAAACCAGCAACCTTCCGGTTGTGAGGCGACCACTCTACCTCCTGAGCTATACTGCCACCCTCTTACTGTAGAGTAGAGTGTGTGTGTGTTACTGTAGTGACCTAGGAGGGTAGTGACCTAGGAAGGTAGTAACCTAGGAAGGCGGTGACCTAGGAAGGTAGTGACCTAGGAAGGTAGTGACCTAGGAAGGCAGTGAGCTAGGAAGGTAGTGACCTAGGAAGGCGGTGACCTAGGAGGGTAGTGACCTAGGAAGGTAGTGACATAGGAAGGTAGTGACCTAGGAAGGTAGTGCCCTAGGAAGGCGGTGACCTAGGAAGGTGGTGACCTAGGAAGGTATTGACCTAGGAAGGTAGTGACCTAGGAAGGCAGTGACCTAGGAGGGTAGTGACCTATGGCGGTAGTGACCTAGGAAGTTAAGACCAATACATGTAAAACACAATGAGAGGATGTTGAGAAATAAATGAAGCACAGACCAGGGAGCCGACCTCCGACGAAAGATGTCTTTAAATGAGATTCAAATGGTGAATGGGATGGAGATCATTCACACAGAAGAAGGCCTTTGTCTTTAAGGTGAGTTAGGGACCGTGAGAATATGTTGTGATGATGACCTAAGGAACCGGGGGGCAGGGGCAGGAGTTAACAGACCAGGAGCTAATCCATTGAGGGCTTTACAAACTAAAAGTAATATTTAAAAATCAGTTACCTGAATTTCACAGGTAGCCAGCTGGGCTAAGACAGGAGCGATGCTAAGACAGGAGCTATGCTAAGACAGGAGTGATGCTAAGACAGGAGTGATGCTAAGAAAGGAGCAATGCTAAGAAAGGAGCGATGCTAAGACAGGAGTGATGCTAAGAGAGGAGCAATGCTAAGAAAGTTGCGATGCTAAGACAGGAGCGATGCTAATACAAGAGCGATGCTAAGACAGAAGCGATGATATGACAGGAGCAATGCTAAAACAGGAGCAATGCTAAGACAGGAGCGATGTTAAGATTAGATTAGATTAGATTCTAATTTATTGTCATTGTACAGCACAAGTACAGTACAGCGAAAATGGTGAGCTGGTGGTGAGACACTAGTGAGCCTTCTTTACCAGTGAGGTAGTATTGAGGGTCCAGGAGAGGTCCTCGGAGATGTGGACCCCCAGGAATTTGAAACTGGAGACACGCTCGACCTCTCTGTTGATGAGGATGGGGGCGTGTGCACCAGCTCTGGTCTTCCTGAAGTCGATAATGAGCTCCTTGGTCTTCTTGGTGTTGAGGCGCAGGTTGTTGTCGGCGCACCACGCCACCAGGTGCTGGCGTGGTGCGCTGACAACAACCTGGGCCTCAACAATCCCTAAGACAGGAGTGATGGGGGAGAGACTTCCAGTCGGCGAAGGTGATGGCTGCATTAAACTTCTCTCCGATAGCTAACTTAAAACAAACTCCCCATAATTCATAAAAACACACGTTATAGTAAAGTTTCATGAGTGGGGGAGTTGTAACTAGGTAGGGAAAGAAGAGACCAACAGAACGGACATAATTCTAAAACAATGGAGCAGAACCACGACGAAGAACAGGTGCAACTTGCTGAAGCTAACTCGCTAACCTTGACAATGCGGTCAGGGCTCGAGGCAATTAGCAAAAAAATACGCAACCTCAAAACCAAAATGAAAAAGTACTTAACCACACTCAAGGAGCAAGTCACGGAGGATGTTAAATCAGAAATAAACAAGCTTAAGCAAGAAATATACCTACAACTCTCCGCCAACACTAAAACTTTACAAGCACAAGTATCTCGAATCGCCGAGGCAGAGGGACGGATCGTGGAAACAGAGACGTGGAATATGGAGGTGAAGGATGCGCTCTGTTAGTCCCTAAAACAGCAGCAGATTATGCAGGATAAGTTGACAGATATTGAAGGGAGGAGTAGGAGAAATAACATTCATAACTTTGGAATATGGTAGCCAGTGCCATCTTCTCCGGTGTCGTGTGCTGGGGAAGCAGGTTGAGATCAGCAGGATCGTCAGAAAGGCTGGCGCTGTCCTGGGGGTCCAGCTGGACTCCTTGTTGGTGGTGTCTGAGAGGAGGATGCTGCGCAAGCTGCGTAGTATCCTTGACAACAACTCTCACCCTCTCCATCAGGTGCTGACCTCATACAGAAGCACCTTCAGCAACAGACTCATTCCACTCAGGTGCACCACAGAACGCCACAGGAAGCCCTTTCTTCCTGTGGCCATCACTCTCTATAATTCATCTACCTCGGGTCGTGAGAGGGACAGTGGAGACTCAGTGACCTGAGGTCAACGCACTGTTATTATTATTATTTTGGTCAACGCACTGTAAATCCTCTCACTGTAATTTTGCACTGTAAATTCAATTTCACTTTTCACTTTTCACATGTCACTTTTTCAGTATTCATCTGTGAGTTATTTATTTGTATTTTATTACTGCCAATTTGCACTATACGTATTGTTGTGTATTGTATATACCTACGTGTTACTGTAATAATACTGTAAATTGTGAAATTCATCTATCAATACATTTCGATTTCATTTAGAGTTAATTTAGTTATATTTAGTTTATCCTAGTTTAGCTTAGTTTAGTTTGTTGTTATTTAGTTTTTAGTTTTTAGGTATTAGTATATTTTGTGTGCTGGCCCAAAAACCAAACTGCAACTCGCCACCGCAATCTATGATCGTACATTTTTTGGAATTCACGGTTAAGGCCCCGTCACACCATAACCTGCGTTCTATGAACGTTGTAATCGTAACATTTTCGAGCATTCTAGGGGAGGTGGACACATCTGGCGTGTGACTAACATGTGACTAACGCATGACTAGTGTGTGACTAAACGCATGAGGAGCGTGTACCAGCGACCAAGTAAGACACCCCTGAAAATGATTAGCGTGTGCTGACGTGTCACTGGCGCGCGACTACGATTAGTCAATGTTACACGAGCGTGTTGATCGTGTGACTAACGACAGACTAGCGTGTTGCTGGCGTGTGGGTTGCATGTTCAAACGGGTATAAAAAGCGGGGAAATCACAGTGGATTCAGTTGTTCTTGTCACGAGTGTATTGTTCGGTGGGACCAAGAACGCAGACCAAGACACAGTGGAGCTATAACAGAGCTTTATTTCAAGCAAACACAACACAAGCCAGTGATCAGGGACAGTCCAGGGTTCTGGGTACCGGGAGGTCGATCCGCGGAGTACCGGCAGGTAGTAGACCGGCAGGGAGTAGTCCGGGACGGGAGAGGAGTCTGGGTACCGGGAGGTCGGAGTAGCGACATGTACCAGACAATACTCGCAGCAATACTCATACCTTACTCAGTACAATTTGATTAAACGTGACACTAAACCCAAAATTGGACGCAACAGGATCAAATACAATTCGCAATAAATCTCAAAGTCTGAAAATATAGGGCCTAATGACGGAAATGGGACTGATAGATGTATGGCGGGAGTTCAACCCAAAAGCTAGAGATTACACGCATTACTCATCCCCACATTTAGTCTATTCAAGAATTGACTACTTGCTGATGTATAACAAAGACAGACATAGAATCAGAAACTGTGACATTGGTATAATGGATCTCTCAGACCATAGCCCTGTGTATATGACTTTAAATCTGAACAATATAAAGAGAAACACCCTATAGAGACTAAACTCAGGTATCCTGACTGAACAAGTGAAGGGGGACTTTAAAAAGGAAATCAAACTGTTGGATGGATCTTGATGGAAAATGACAATGGTGAGGTGGATGCGGCTGTGCTATGGGACGCATGCAAGGCAATAATGAGAGGGAAAATTATAGCCAAATCAGCCAAGTCAAGAAGGCAAAGTAGGAGAGGCTGAGGAATTTGGAAAGTGAATATAAACAGTTAGAAACAAAGCATAAGGAACGTGAAAAATATTCCTCAAACAAAAATAGTAGGGGGTAAATCAGCCAAACTTTTAGCTTATAAACTTAAAAAACAACAAGCAGAGAATACCATAACCAAGATCCGAAATCCAAGAACTAAAATAATTCAGGATAAATTGGAGGACATACAAAGCTGTTTTGAGACATACTATAAAGAATGATATACACAACCAAGTATAGACAATGAGGATCAGATTGGAGGGTTCCTCGGGTCCCTCCAATTACCAATGGTAAATGATGACCAAAACAGAAGGCTTATCAGCCCAATCAAACAGAAAGAGTTAAATGCAGCTATAGGTAGACTAAATCCTGAGACTAAGTCCCCTGGCACAGACGGGTTCACCTCGGAGTGGTATAAGTCATTTAGAGAAACATTAGATCCAATTCTACTGAGAACATTCAACTTTGTGTTACAAAAGGGGGTGATCCCATCTTCATGGAGGGAGGCCACAATTTCAATAAATAATTCGATAAATTAGACTGTTCCAACTTTAGGCCAATTAGTGTTCTGAATCAAGACTATAAATTATTCACATCAATTATAGCCAAAAGAATAGAGAACATTCTACCAGTGATTATCAATACGGACCAAACAGGGTTTATAACGCAAAGACAGACACAGGATAGCGTCAGGAGAACACTGCACATTATAAGACACATACAATTGAGAAAGATAAAATCATTATTGGTAGGTGAGGTGAGGTCAGATGTCAATTTTTATACAAGGTCTTATATATATAAGGTGTTGGAAAGATTTGGATTTCCCAAAATTATAATTAGGACCATTCAGACGTTATATGACAAACCATCAGCAAGGGTAAAGATTAATGGGGACCTATCAAATTCTTTCATACTACAAAGGGGCTGTCATCACATTTTACTACACATTGTATACCAAGGGGACTATAGAATGCTTTGAAAAGCTCAAATTAAAATATGGACTGGAAAAGCATGATAAAAGCATGGTATCTCCAAATACGGCATTATTTGAACCACAAAATCACAAAAGTACATATAAAAATCATAGAACAAGGCGTGTTGAGGGTATTTGTAGATGCGTACAATTCGGAACAGTGTAGAAGGTTAATAGCAAAAATATATCGTGGTTTACAGAACTCGAAATTGACAGATACATCCTACATCAAGGAAAAGTGGGAGCGAGAAGCAAATGTTACTATTACGACAGAAGAATGGGGACAACAATGAAAAACAACCAATTCCCAGACCTGAAGGGAGTTTGAATGGAAGAACCCGGTCAGGATCTTCATCACGCCTGCTCAAAAACGGTATAGTGAAACTGGGGCGGACTGCTGGAGGAAATTCGGTAATGTTAATGCCAACAACTTTCACCTGTTCTGAATGTCCATCCATAATCCCTCTTTGGACATGGATATGGTAAAAATGCTTAATGCAAAAGTACCATTGAAATTTGAAGTGATGTACCTGGGTAAAGTAGACTTCGATATAATGGACATCGACAATAAGTATATTTTTAACATATTAAGGGTGGCAACCAAAAAAGCTATAGTCAAGTCAAGTCAATTCGATTTGTATAGCCCTTAATCACAGTTATAGTCTCAAAGCGCTTCACATGCCACATGTTTACAACACCCCCCAAACCCTAGCCCCCCTAAGGGCAAGAAACAACTCCCTTAATTACGTAGGAAGAAATCTTGAGAAGGAACACAGAGTGGAAGGGGATCCCTCCTTCCAGGGATGGTTCAGGAGTGCAATGGGTGCCATAAGTGACTTATAGTAATGTACAAAGTACAAAGATAATAATAATAATATACATATAATATACACAATATACAAATAATAAAATGAGAAGATGATTTGTGTGTGGTGCTGGCCGGTATCCTTCAGGTGGGGATCACAGCAGCACATTGGAAAACAGAAGCAGACTGCGGTATGGTTAGATGGGGTAGGGTGGACATGGAACATGTAGAGAACCTCTAGTCTAGTACTTATCGGCAGCAGGGGTAGGCTAGTGCTGACTAACGGGTCGATTTAGCTATAATAAGAGCTGAGGGGCAATCCTAGGCGCCAAACGACAATGTAAAAAGGTAGGTTTTAAGTTTAGATTTAAATATTTCAACAGAGTCTGCTTCCCTGATTACAGGTGGCAGACTGTTCCACAAGTAGGGTCCTCGGTAGGAGAACGCTCTATTCCCTGCTGATTTCTTTATGACTTTTGGGATTGATAGAAGGCCGGCTCCTGAAGACCGGAGGGGCCGAGAAGGACAATAGGGAACAATAAGGTCCTTCAGGTATGAGGGTGCTAATCCGTGTAGGATTTTATAAGTAAGTAGTAGCACCTTGAAATCTGACCTCGCATTAACTGGAAGCCAGTGGAGCAAGGACAAAATTGGAGTAATGTGGTCAAACTTTCTGGTCCTAGTCAAAAGTCTAGCAGCAGCGTTCTGCACAAGCTGGAGGCTCTTAGTAGCAGAGTTCGGTAACCCAGAAAACAGTGCATTACAGTAATCTAGTCTAGACTATATAAACGCGTGGATGAGTGTCTCTGCATCCATGGCAGACAGCATTGGTCGCATTCTAGCAATGTTTCTAAGATGGAAAAATGCAGTTCTGGTTATATATTTTACATGTTGACTGAAAGATAGCATCGAGTCGAACAGGACACCAATATTTTTCACACAAGAGCTTTGGGCCACAGTAGAGCCCTCAAACAACAGTGCGACATCTTCAAATAGTGGTCGTTGTTGCTTCGGACCGATGATTATCATCTCTGTTTTTCCTGTGTTAAGCTGGAGGTAGTTTTGGGACATCCATCTTTTAATTGCAGTCAGGCAGGATTCAACTTCATGGATCTGGGAGGAGTCATTTGACTTGATAGGAATATAGATTTGGGTGTCGTCAGCATAACAGTGAAAACTTATTCCATAACTGCGAATAATATCACCAAGAGGGAGCATGTAGATTGCAAAGAGCAGAGGACCAAGGACCGACCCTTGGGGAAGACCAAAGCTTAGGTTACAGTGATTAGATTGTGAATCATCACAAAGATCTAATTGCTTTCTATTTGTGAGGTAAGATCTAAACCAGAGAAGAGCCGAACCTTTAATGCCAACATAGTGTTCGAGACGATCAAGGAGAATGCTGTGGTCGATTGTGTCGAAGGCGGCACTAAGGTCGAGCAGCTTGCATTGCTGTCCATTGTAAGGAGAAGTTCATTAACTACTATAGTCACAGCAGTTTCAGTGGAGTAGAAGATTCTAAACCCAGACTGGAAGGGTTCAAATAAATTGTTCACCATCAGATGATTGATGGTTTGGTCAGCTACAATTCTTTCCAGTACTTTCGAAAGGAAAGGAAGGTTAGAGATGGGCCGATAGTTGCTAAGTACTTCTGGGTCTAGGCCGGGCTTCTTCAGGAGAGGTTTTATCACAGCAGTCTTGAAGGTAGATGGAACTGTTCCAGTAGACAGGGATAGGTTCATGATGTTGAGCATAGGAGGCCCAACGACCGGGAAAAGTTCTTTAAGAACCTTGGTGGGGAGAGGGTCCAGCATACAGGTAGTGTGTTTAGAGGCCTGTGTTAGTTTAGCAAGTTCATCCAAGGAGATTGTGCTGAACTGCAGGAGGGTTGCTTCAGGAGGTACACATAGTGCCCATCTTACATGATGTTCAGGATGATGGGTGGGGAAGGCATCAATGTATTTTATAATAGTCTCGATTTTATGCTCAAAGAATTCCGAGAAGGTGCTAGGAGCCAAATGTTTGAGGTTGTTTTTGCGTCAGGCTTCTTACTGTGTCAAACTGAAACTTAGGGTTGTTCTTGTTTAAGTTGATAACACTTGAAAAATAGGCATTCCTGGAAGCCATTTGCATTCAACTAGTCTTCTGCAGCTTTGTTTGAGGGTGCGAGTCTCCTCATTGAACCAGGCGCTGGCCGTTTTGAGGAGCAGCAGAGTCGATGGCTGCAGATAAGGCCGTGTTAAAGTCTTCAGTAAGACTACCCACAGAGCCACTAAAGTCAGAGAGAGGAGCGAGTGAGAAAGGTAACTTAGCTGCCATGGATGCAGTAGTTGCAGGGGTGATGCGACGGCAGCTATAGGTAGCCTGGCCCTCATCGCGGGGGCAAGATACCACCACCTTGAAAGTAAGAAGGAAGTGGTCAGATAAAGCTGAGGTGTAAGGTGAGATGGCCAGTTCTGAGATATCAACACTACGGGCCAAGACGAGATCCAGAGTGTTTCCACCATTGTGGGTAGGGTGCTGGACAAGCTGTTTAAAGCCAAGGGCATCGGTTATAGAAAGAAAAACCTTTGCGAGAGGATCAGACAGGTTATTAACATGAATGTTAAAATCACCAACAAGTAAAACACTGTCAGAATATGTTACAAGGTCAGCCGCATACTCAGAGAACTCATCCACGAAACATGTGTATGGGCCCGGTGGGCGGTATACTATAGCTAAGAAGAATGAATCTACTAACCTTTCTGCTGTAGTAGGCACTGAGGAGCAGAAAGCAAGAACTTCAAAGGCATAAGTTATTAAGTTAAAGTATAAGTTAAAAAGCATAGTTATTTTTCTGCTTCATGGACAGGTTCAAACTTGAGATTAAAGCCACTCCACCACCTTTTTTTGATTCTCGGGATAACTGTGTGCTAACATAGTTGGGTGTGGTAGCTTCGTTTAACGGTAGGTAAACATCTGGTTTTAACCATGTTTCACATAGGCCCAGGATGTCTATCCTATTTTCAACAACTAGATCATGGACCAAGAGCGCTTTAGTTGAAAGCGATCTGATATTTATGAATCCTATTCTAAGCTCTTCCAAAGTATTAAAGTTTGAGGGAGTTGGATTGCAACGCAGCTCAGTGGAAGAGTTTACAGGAACATTTTTGCAGACGAGGAAGTGGATGAGCCAAGAGGTTCCGACGGAGGGAGAGTGGATGGACGTGATTCATCAGATATATATAATGGAAAAGTGGACATATGCACTGAGACTACAGAGTGAAACATTTGAGAAGAGGTGGAAGGGATGGCGGGACCTGGTAAGGCCCACACGGCCAGATTTAGTTTAGCTTAAAAAAGGAGGAGTGCTGAATGACTGTTAAAGAGCTCTTGCCTGAGAGCAAGGGATACATAGCCCTGTTGGGATGTCGTTTGTGTTTTTATTTGTTTTAGTTTTTTTTCTTGTCTACGTATAAGTCAGTTTGTTAACCTGTAAGGAAAGGAAAATAAAAAGATAATTACAAAAAAAAAGACAGGAGCGATGCTAAGACAGGAGCGATGCTAAGACAGGAGCGATGCTATGACAGGAGCGATGCTAAGACAGGAGCGATGCTAAGACAGGAGCGATGCTAAGACAGGAGCGATGCTATGACAGGAGCGATGCTAAGACAGGAGCGATGCTAAGACAGGAGCGATGCTAAGACAGGAGCGATGCTTAGACAGGAGCGATGCTAAGACAGGAGCGATGCTAAGACAGGAGCGATGCTAAGACAGGAGTGATGAGATGTCTTCTGAACCATGTGTATTCTAGCCAGGGTGGAATGGGTCAACCCCCGGATAGGGAGGTGCAGTAAACCAGCCCAGAGCTGATACAAGCATGAATAACAGTTTCCAGGTCCTTAGGAGATACAAATGGCTTTAATTGTCGTATGGTTCTAAGCTGATAAAAGCTGAAAGGAAGGTGAGTAACACACTGCAGTGTGTTACTGTAGTGTGTACTGTAGTGTGTATGTGTGTGTGTGTTACTGTAGTGTGTGTGTGTGTGTGTGTGTGTGTGTGTGTGTGTGTGTGTGTGTGTGTGTGTGTGTGTGTGTGTGTGTGTGTGTGTTACTGTAGTGTGTGTGTTACTGTAGTGTGTGTGTGTGTGTGTGTGTGTGTGTGTGTGTGGTGTGTGTGTGAGTGTGTGTTACTGTAGTGTGTGTGTGTTACTGTAGTGTGTGTGTGTGTGTGTGTGTGTGTGTGTGTGTGTTACTGTAGTGTGTGTGTGTGTGTGTGTGTTACTGTAGTGTGTGTGTGTTACTGTAGTGTGTGTGTGTGTTACTGTAGTGTGTGTGTGTGTGTGTGTTACTGTAGTGTGTGTGTGTGTGTGTGTGTGTTTGTGTTACTGTAGTGTGTGTGTGTGTGTGTGTGTTACTGTGGTGTGTGTGTGTGTGAACCCCCGCACGGTCTGTGAGCCCTCACACACCGTGTGTGCAGCAGGTCGGGGGTCACCGGACGGGTCTCCTCGAGGGGTTCCCCTTGGCAGGGTGACCTCATACTTGGTGGTCTTCACGGACGCTTCGCTGATGGGTTAGAGAGGGCCGTGTCTCTCCTGTCGCAGACATATCTTGCACTTGGTGCGCAGCCGCCACGTTCTGATCAGAACGGATGACTTGTACGCCTCCGCTTGTCCCTGCCTGGTTCGTCTGCTCTGCCTGGTTCTCGATCTACCGCCTGTTCCTGACTACGCCTCTGCCTGTCCCTGCCTGGTTTGTCTGCTCTGCCTGGTTCTCGATCTACCGCCTGTTCCTGACTACGCCTCTGCCTGTCCTTGCCTGGTTCGTCTACCCAGCCCCGGTTCTAATAACCTGCCTGTCGCCGACTACGTCTCTCCCTGTCTGTGTGATATTTATTGTAATAAATACCACTATCTGCCTTTGGTGCCAGAAAAGACAGGAGCGATGCTAAGACAGGAGCGATGCTAAGACAGGAGCGATGCTAAGACAGGAGCGATGCTAAGACAGGAGCGATGCTAAGACAGATGCAATGCTAAGACAGGTGCGATGCTAAGACAGGAGCGATGCTAAGACAGGAGCGATGCTAAGACAGGAGCGATGCTAAGACAGGTGCGATGCTAAGACAGGAGCGATGCTAAGACAGGAGCGATGCTAAGACAGGAGCGATGCTAAGACAGGTGCGATGCTAAGACAGGAGCGATGCTAAGACAGGAGCGATGCTAAGACAGGAGCGATGCTAAGATAGGAGCGATGCTAAAACAGGAGAGATGCTAAGACAGGAGCGATGCTAAGACAGGAGCGATGCTAAGACAGGAGCGATGCTAAGACAGGAGTGACACTAAGACAGGAGAGATGCTAAGACAGGAGCGATGCTAAGACAGGAGTGATGAGATGTCTTCTGAACCATGTGTATTCTAGCCAGGGTGGAATGGGTCAACCCCCGGATAGGGAGGTGCAGTAAACCAGCCCAGAGCTGATACAAGCATGAATAACAGTTTACAGGTCCTTTTTTCCTATGGTTCTAAGCTGATGAAAGCTGAAAGGAAGGTGAGTAACACACTACAGTGTGTTACTGTAGTGTGTGTGTGTGTGTTACTGTAGTGTGTGTTACTGTAGTGTGTGTGTGTGTGTGTGTGTGTGTGTGTGTGTGTGTGTGTGTTACTGTAGTGTGTGTTACTGTAGTGTGTGTGTGTTACTGTACTGTAGTGTTTGTGTGTTACTGTAGTGTGCGTGTGTTATTGTACTGTAGTGTTTGTGTGTTACTGTAGTGTGTGTGTGTGTTACTGTAGTGTGTGTGTGTTACTGTAGTGTGTGTTTGTTACTGTAGTGTGTGTGTGTTTGTGTGTGTGTGTGTTACTGTAGTGTGTGTGTGTGTTACTGTAGTGTGTTTGTGTGTGTGTGTGTGTGTGTGTGTGTGTGTTACTCTAGTGTGTGTGTGTTACTGTAGTGTGTGTGTGTGTTACTGTAGTGTGTTTGTGTGTGTGTGTGTGTGTGTTACTGTAGTGTGTGCGTGTGTGTGTTACTGTAGTGTGTGGTGTGTGTGTGTTACTGTAGTGTGTGTGTGTTACTGTAGTGTGTGTGTGTGTGTGTGTGTGTGTGTGTGTGTGTGTGTGTGTGTGTGTGTGTGTGTGTGTGTGTGTGTGTGTGTGTGTGTGTGTGTGTGTGTTACTGTAGTGTGTGTGTGTGTGTGTGTTACTGTAGTGTGTGTGTGTGTGTGTTACTGTAGTGTGTGTGTGTGTTACTGTAGTGTGTGTGTGTGTGTGTGTGTGTGTGTGTGTGTGTGTGTGTGTGTGTGTGTGTGTGAGCCCCCGCACGGTCTGTGAGCCCTCACACCGTGTGTGCAGCAGGTCGGGGGTCACCGGACGGGTCTCCTCGAGGGGTTCCCCTTGGCAGGGTGACCTCATACTTGGTGGTCTTCACGGACTCTTCGCTGATGGGTTAGAGAGGGCCGTGTCTCTCCTGTCGCACACATTTCTTGCACTTGGTGCGCGGCCGCCACGTTCTGATCAGAACGGATGACTTGTACGCCTCCGCCTGTCCCTGCCTGATTCGTCTGCTCTGCCTGGTTCTCGATCTACCGCCTGTTCCTGACTATGCCTCTGCCTGTCCTTGCCTGGTTCGTCTACCCAGCCCCGGTTCTAATAACCTGCCTGTCGCCGACTACGTCTCTCCCTGTCTGTGTGACATTTATTGTAATAAATACCACTATCTGCCTTTGGTGTCCGTGTGCAGCATTTGGGTCCAAACCTAACGTGACAGAATCTGGCCACGATGGACCCAGCGCACACCCCCACACCGGAGGACCGCCTCGAGAGGGCTGAGGACGCCCTCTCTCATCACAGTGGACACCAGCAGCATGAGGAGATCCTGACTCAGCCAGGTGCTTCAGCCGATGTTTCTGCCTCCGCACCGCCCGCTTCAGCGTCGGCACCGCGGGAGACCGCACCGGATCCCCGATAGGGACTCCGGAGCGCTATGCTGGAGATGCAGAGGGCTGTAACCCCTTCATCACCAACTGTTCCATCCTGTTAGCCCTGCAGCGGCACACCTTCGCCTCCGAGGCTGCGAGCGTGGCATTTACCGTCAACCACCTGACCGGTAGAGCGCGGTTGTGGGGAACAGCTGAGATTTTTTCACGGAGCTACAGAAGGTATTCGTAACCGTTCCGCTGGCCCTGACTCCTCGGAGGGACATTCTAAATTGAGTCAGGGTACCTGCTCGGTCATTGAGTACGCCATAGACTTCCGAACCCGGGCTCGTCTGAGCGACTGGAACGCGGCCGCGCAATGTGACGTGTTTCTCATGGGTCTGGCCGACTACGTCAAGGACAAGTTTTACCCGTTACCGTACCCAGTTTTTCGATTTACCCGCAGGGGGTCAGGTCATTTCGTTGCTCGATGCCCGTTAAAAAGCAGGAATCAGTAATGGGGAATTTATGGGTGAGCCAAACCTCCCGACTGTTCCCCAATCACAGATCCTTGTGCCATGCCCGACTGCTGTTAGCTGATGGTGCTCACACCATCGCGACATTCATTGACTCTGGGGCCGATGTCAACATCATTGATGAGAACCGCGCGCTGCAGTTGGGCATCGATCATGTTCCCCTACCCTGTCCCGTTCCGGCAAATGCCCTGGATGGCCATCTCCTGGGGACCGTCTCCCATCAGACCATGCCGGTCCGCATGCTTTTATCTGGGAACCACCATGAAACTATCCAGTTCTACATCCTGCGGTCCCCTCAGCTCCCCCTGATCCTGGGCTACCCCTGGCTCCGCCGCCATAACCCTCACATCGACTGGGCCACGGGAGCCATTGTGGGGTGGAACCCCTCCTGCAATCAGGTCTGCCTTAAGCAGGCCGCCGCACCCCAGCGCTCTGTTTGTTCCTCACCTGCTCTGGACCTGGCCGGGGTACCGGTTGAATACCACGATTTCTGGAGGTATTCAGCAAGGCCAAGGCAACGTCTTTACCCCCTCACCGCCCGTACGATCGTGCCATTGACCTCCACCCTGATACGTCGCCCCCGAAGGGCCGCCTGTTTTCCCTGTCCGCACCTGAGAGAGAGGCCATGGAGGCCTACATCAGCGACTCCCTGGTGGTCGGAATTATCCGTCCCTCGTCTTCACCGGCTGGAGCGGGGTTATTCTTTGTGGAGAAGAAGGACAAGTCATTAAGGCCCTGCATAGACTACAGGGGCCTTAATGACATCACAATTAAGAACCGTTACCCGCTCCCACTGATATCATCCGCCTTTGAGTTGCTACAGGGAGCCATGATTTACACAAAGCTGGATCTATGGAACGCCTACTACTTGGTCCGTATCCGGGAGGGGGATGAGTGGAAGACGGCCTTCAACACGTCCACCGGCCATTACGAATATCTGGTGATGCCGTTTGGTCTTACCAACGCCCGGCAGTGTTTCAGGCGTTGGTTAACGACGTGTTGAGGGACATATCCTCCAGCGCCTCCTCGAGAACTCCCTTTTTATGAAGACGGAAAAGTGCGAGTTCCATTCTTTCTCCGTCTCGTTCCTGGGGTATATTGTGGGACAAGGGACCATGCAGATGGACCCAACCAAGGTGTCCGCGGTTACATCCTGGCCTGCTCCTGAGTCCCGCAAGCAGCTGCAACGCTTCCTCGGGTTTGCTAACTTCAATCGGAGGTTCATCCGCGGCTACAGCACAGTAGCTGCTCCGCTCTTGGCCCTCCCCTCCACCAAAGTCTCGTTCCAGTGGTCTTCCTCGGCGGAGAAGGCCTTCCAAGGTCTCAAGGCTCGGTTTACCTCCGCTCCCATCCTCCTAGTCCCGGATCCTGAGAGACAGTTTGTGGTGGAGGTGGACGCCTCCGACGTGGGGGTAAGGGCCATTCTGTCTCAGCGGTCTGCCGATGACCAGAAGCTCCACCCTTGTGCGTTTTTCTCTCTGTGACTTACACCGGCGGAGAGAAATTATGACATTGGGAATCGGGAGCTTCCAGCGATGAAGTCCTTGGAGGAATGGCGCCACTGGCTTGAAGGGACCAAGTTGCCCTTCCTGGTTTGGACTGACCACAAGAACCTGGAGTACATCCAGTCCGCCAGGAGGCTGAACTCCCCTTTTTTTTTACAAGGTTCAACTTCTCCCTCGCCTACCTTCCCGGGTCCCGTAACTTCAAGGCCGACGCTCTGTCACGTCAGTTTGTGGAGGAGGGGGAGCTCGCCGAGGGTCCTGACACCATCATACCTGCTCCGCGGTTGATTGCCCCTCTTGTCTGGGAGATAGAGGAGAGGGTCAAGGCCGCCCTGGTGGGCCAGCCCAGTCCGAGCACCTGCCCCCCTAATCGTCAGTTTGTTCCCCAGCCGTTGAGGTCTGATGTCCTCCTGTAACTCCCGGCTCTCCTGTCACCCCGGGATTCAACGCACCAAGGGGGTCCTGCAGCAGAGGTTCTGGTGGACCACCCTGGAGGAGGACACTCGGGAGTTTGTCAACGCCTATCCGGTTTGCAACCAGCATAAGCCCTCTCATCGGGCTTATAAAGTATAAAGCAGTGAGTGAAAATCTTATGTGCAATACCCGACGACATACAGCAGTTATGAAAATAAGAGACCATCGTCCCTGGTCCCATATATCCCTGGACTTCGTTACCGGTCTGCCACTGTCCAACTGACACACCGCCATCCTGACGGTGGTGGATCGGATCAGCAAGATGGCTCACTTCATACCCCTGCCCAAGCTCCCCTTCAGGCTACATGGTCTCGCCACCGGCGTGGTCTCCGATCGGGGGCCCCAGTTCACGTCAGTGTTTTAGAGTTCTGCTTGCTGATCAGGGGCCACTGTCAGCCTGTCGTCCGGGTTCCACCCCCATTCCAATGGGCAGACGGAGCAGAAGACCAGGAGATGGAGACGGCGCTGCGGTGCACCGTGGCCAAGCACCCATCCTCCTGGTCAAGACAACTCCTGTGGGTGGAGTATGCCCACAACACGCTGGACTATCCCCTTTCCAGTGTGCCTACGGGTTCCAGCCACCTCTGTTCCCGGCCCTGGAGAAGGAGGTATCCTGCCCATCTGTCCAGGCCTTCATCCGTCGCTGCCGTCGGACCTAGACCCAAGCCACAGCTGCGCTCCTCCGTTTGGCCAACCGGTACGCCTCAACTGCCAACGGCCGTTCTGAGGGCCCCTCCTACCGGGTGGGCCAAAAGGTATGGCTGTCCACTCGGGACATACCATTACGGGTGGAACAAGTTGGTGCCTAGGTTTATTGGACCTTTCGAGGTCATGAAGGTCGTCAACCCGGTGGCGGCTAGGCTTAAGCTGCCCCAGTCCATGCGTATTCACCCGACTTTCCATGTGTCCAGGGTCAAGCCAGCTAGGGTGAGTCCACTGGTCCCGGCTGCTCCACCTCCATCGCCACCCAGAGTCATCGATCGCGGCCCTGTTTACTCCGTCCGCCGCCTACTGCGTTCCCGGCGTCGTGGGAGGGGTCTCCAGTACCTGGTCGATTGGAGGGGGTACGGCCCGGAGGAGAGATCGTTGGTTCCGGCCCGGCATATTTTGGTCAAGGACCTCATCAGGCGGTTCCATCAATGCCACCCCGACCCGTCATCCAGGTCAACCACTTCGGCAGCCGGCGCCACCACAGAGATTCCTTTCCTGGTTCCCGATATGCTGCCTGTCCCTGACTATGCCTCTGCCTGTCCTTGCCCGGTTCGTCTACCCAGCCCCAGTTCTGATCACCTGCTTGTCCCCGACTATGTCTCTGCCTGTCCCTGTCTGTACGATATTTATTGTAATAAATATCACTATCTGCCTTTGGTGTCCGTGTGCAGCATTTGGGTCCAAACCTAAACCGTGACAAAGAGCCTCTTAATAAGATGGTTATTGGCCTTGATTGAATGCCTTACCTGGTCTGTTCTTCCTCTAGGCCAGTGAGGTGGTCATAGAACACCCTCTGCTTTCTGGCACAGCCAAACAAAAGCAGAGGGCCTAAACTAAGCATCTGGAACTTGGGAATCTGCAAACAAATTAGGAACATTATCAAAATGGATGAACTACTAACACCGTATTAAGGTGCTTATGGCACCTGTTGACCATCGCCCCTGATCTAGTCAAAGAGTTTTGCCTAGCAACCATCTTAAATAGGAGTAGGAAAAAACATGTTTTGAACATTAGTGCCAACATGAAGTCAATTGATTCAGAACTTCACAGACTATCTTCCTTACTATTGTCCAACAATCAACTTTAGTTATGAGTCATACAATTTGGCCTTTGAACTATCCAAATGAAGCCTAACCTTAATTTAACCAGCTGTGATATGTAGCTAGATATTGAAGAACAGTTTACCAGAAACTGGGCAGCATCTAGCAGCTTGCAGACAATGCCGCTGTTCGTCATTCTTCCAGCCCATTCCCTGTTGGCGTTTTCTATGGCTTTAAGAACACCGGCTTTCATGGTCTGTTGGCCCCACCAAGTTAGAACATCTCTCCACACCTTCATGGTAGAGCCTGGCATTCTAGCTGAAACCGGGCCAACGAGTTGAATTCGTTTTTCAATAGATTCAATGAGTGGGCTCCGGTCTACCCCTTCCCCAGCTCCTCTACAACCATTCCCCTCCAGTCCTGTTGTCCCCCCTCCCCCACCGTCCCTCTCCAGCGACAACATACCTGTTCTCTCTCCCCCACCACTACCTCACCCCACCCCCATCAACACAACTGAGACTCTTCCTGCCCCCACACACGGCACACAGACCTTCACAGCTGAGCAGGTGAGGAAAGTGCTGTGTAGGCTCCACCCAGGCAAGGCTGCAGGTCCTGACGGCGTCAGCCCGAGGGTCCTCAAAACATGTGCTGCCCAGCTGAGTGGAGTCCTGCAGTACATCTTCAACCTGAGCATGAGACTGGAGAGGGTCCCTGTGCTGTGGAAGACATCCTGCCTGGTGCCGGTTCCGAAGAAGGCACGTCCCAGCACCTTAAATGACTACAGACCGGTGGCGCTGACGTCCCACGTGTCGATGTCCTTTGAGAGGCTGGTCCTGTCGCTTCTTCGGCCCCTGGTCAGATCATCGCTGGACCCTCTTCAGTTTGCCTACCAGCCGAAACTGGGAGTGGAGGACGCCATCATCTTCCTGCTTCATCGTGCCTACGCCCATTTGGACAGACCCGGGAGCACTGTGAGAATCATGTTTTTTGACTTCTCCAGTGCGTTCAACACCATCCGGCCTGCCCTGCTGGGGAGTAAGCTGACGGCGATGAAGGTGGACTCTTCCCTGGTTTCCTGGATTACAGACTATTTGAACACAGTTGTCAGACTGCAGGACTGTGTGTCTGACACTGTGGTCAGCAGCACTGGTGCTCCACAGGGAACGGTTCTTTCCCCATTCCTGTTCACCCTGTACACCTCAGACTTTCAGTTCAACTCAGAGTCCTGCCATCTGCAGAAGTTCTCGGACGACTCTGCAATTGTTGGTTGTGTCAGCGAGAGAAACGATGAGGAGTACAGGGGCGTCGTGGACTCCTTCGTTGAGTGGTGTGAGCTGAACCACATGCAGCTCAACACAGACAAGACGAAGGAGATGGTGGTGGACTTCCGCAGGAGGAAATCTACCCCCACACCCATTTCCATCAAGGGTGTGTCCGCAGAAGTTGTTCAGGAATATAAATACCTGGGAGTTCACCTGGACAACAAACTGGTCTGGGCCAAGAAATCTGAGGCTGTGTACAAGAAGGGCCAGAGCCGTCTCTACTTCCTGCGGAGGCTCCGGTCCTTCAACGTTTGTAACACGATGCTGAAGATGTTCTACCAGTCGGTGGTAGCCGGTGCCATCTTCTCCGGTGTCGTGTGCTGGGGAAGCAGGTTGAGGTCAGCAGACGCCAACAAGATCAGCAGGATCGTCAGGAAGGCTGGCGCTGTCCTGGGGGTCCAGCTGGACTCCTTGTTGGTGGTGTCTGAGAGGAGGATGCTGCGCAAGCTGCGTAGTATCCTTGACAACAACTCTCACCCTCTTCATCAGGTGCTGACCTCATACAGAAGCACCTTCAGCAACAGACTCATTCTACCCAGGTGTACCACAGAACGCCACAGGAAGTCCTTTCTTCCTGTGGCCATCATACTCTTTAATTCATCGTGAGAGGGACAGTGGAGACTCAGTGACCTGAGGTCAACGCTCTGTGTTATTATTTTTTGGTCAACGCACTGTAAATCCTTTCACTGTAATCTTGCACTGTAAATTCAATTTCACTTTTCACTGTTCACATGTCACTTTTTCAGTACTCATCTGAATTATTTATTAGTATTTTATTACTGCCAATTTGCACTAAACATATTGTTGTATATTGTATATACCTACGTATTACTGTAATAATACTGTAAATTGTGCAATTCATCTGTCTATACATTTAGATTTAATTTAGATTTAATTTAGTTATATTTTGTTTATACTAGTTTAGTTCAGTTTAGTTTGTTGTTATTTAGTTTTTAGGTATTAGTATATTTTGTGTGCATTTATTCCCCCTGTTTCAACTGTTGCACCTTAATTTCCCTCGGGATAAATAAAGTCTCTTGAATCTTGAAATTGAATCTTGAAAGGGGAACACAGAGAAAAAGCATACTACTAAATGAGTGGTATTAGTAATTACTAATAATTTAACTATTTAACCAACTATTATAGCCTTAAATATTATCCAGCTACTCTTTCTATTTCAAACTCAAGTGCCCAATTGGCTCATAATGCCCTTTGACATGATCAAAGTGCTCACCTCGTTGACGGGGGATATATATAATATATATATAATATATATATATATTTATTATATATATTGTATATATTAGGGATGATCTCAAAAGGAGGACCGATGTGCTTCCGGCTCAAGGCTGCGCCGGCAGACAGACCCAGACGTTAAAAAGCAGACGGACGGATGGCCACCCTACCTGGTGTACACCTAGACACACACCCACCCTACCTGGTGTACACCTAGACACACCCCCACCCTACCTGGTGTACACCTAGACACACCCCTGGTGAGAATCCCTGACTCGGAGCTCAGTTTATCATTTTGCTTCTGCTGGACAGACATGTGCTTTACGTGTTGCTTTAAAGCTAATGCTAATGCTAAACATCAGCTTGTGTGTGCGTTAGAAAAGTCAGAATTGGGCAGTGGTGGTAATGACAGACAAATACATGTATTTACTTATCAACATTTTTCAAAGATCATAATGTTGTTTTAAATTGACTTTGTATTAAAAACGATTGGTGTACTTACAGTCAAAAAATATTTTTGTCGAGTGAAACAAAGAATTCTCAGTCGGCAGCACATATTCCAAGCCCAAGTGCGCCCCCTAAGGACATTTAGACAAACCAAAATCTTAAATGGTCCATTACGCATGGGGACTCTCACCTTTGGTACTTTAAAGTTTAATTTGATGCCAATGTTTGTAGCCTTTATTTAACCAGGTGAAAAGCCCCTTGAGATCAAAAGATCTCTTTTTCAAGGGTGACCTGCAGCACATTGGTTACACATGTAACATAAAAACAACAGAACAACAATAAGGACGACATACAACATAAATTACAGGGTACAGTTTACAAACTCTATTTACAGTGACAGTACTGTTGTACCCAGGGTCGGCTCCAGAGCTAGTCGAATGGGGGGGCAGTCATCTCCCACATGGGAGGGGGGTTATTCTATGATAAAGACAACATTAATAAACAAAGTGTGTTGGGGGGGCTCAGTGACTCATCTGGGGGGGCGTGGCCTACCAAGTCCCCCCATGACGCCCACCCTGGTTGTACCTTGACTTTAGTAACTTCAACCCATGACACGTATTCTACACGTCGTATTACTACTTAAGGGGGACATCATCTGTCCTATATTTTCGAATCACTGGTAGAAGAAAGTTATTGTTCATTCGAAACCAGAAGAAAGTGACAAAAGCATAGGCAGAGTTTGCGGGGGGGGGGGGGTCATTGTTGAACAGTCATGTGACGTGTGAAATCAGACACCCTCTATTTTGTGCGTTTAGCGATTCAGCTAGCTATGTTTCTGTACGCGGTTTCTGTACGCTGAGTGTAAATGGATTTTTGGTGATTTTTAGAACGTCCAAGCATATGCGGGACACAAAAAAGGCGTTGATGTTCTGCACTAAGTAGGACACTGGTTAATTAATTAATATGTACAAGCCTACTGTAACAACCCCTCCCTCCTGGATATATACAACCAGCGGTGCGTGGCCAAGGCCAAACGCATCATAAAGACATTGCCCACCCCAGCCACAAACTGTATTCACTGTTACCGTCAGGCAGGCGATACCGCAGTATCAAGTGCCGTACAAATAGACTCAGAGATAGCTTCCACAGTCAGGCCATCAGGCTGCTGAACAAGGGCCTATAGCATATAACAATGTATATTTTATTACATTCATTTATATATACATATTTCTCTTTTTCTGTGCTGAAATATTTTATATTTTATTATTTTATATATTGCATTTTTATATATTTAACTCATACAGTTTTGTACTTTTTTACTTTGTTTTATTCTATTCTGTTTTTTATAACTGCTGTCTGTCGTCTGGTATTGCACATAAGATTTTCACTCACTGCTTATACTGTGAAGTGACAATAAACTTGACTTGACTTGAACAACCCTGAGCCTTTTCTAATTGTCAAGTCAAGTCAAGTCAAGTCAAGTTTATTGTCACTTCACAGTTTACACAAGTATAAGCAGTGAGTGAAAATCTTATGTGAATACCCGACGACAGACAGCAGTTTTTAAAAATGCAGAATACAATACAAAACTGTATAAAGTTAAATATATAAAATAAAAATGCAATTTATAAAATACAATATATCAGCACAGAAAAAGAGTAATATGTATATATGAATCAATGTAATAAAATCTACATTGTTATATACTATACGCCCTTGTTCAGCCTTGTTCCTGATGGCCTGACTGTGGAAGCTGTCTCTGAGTCTCTTGTGTGTGTGCTACCCAGCAAACAGAGAACATCCCCCGGACGTTTACCGGACGTTTACGACATCCCCTATTGGTCCCCACCACAACGTTCTCTGTGGGACATTACCGGGACATTATTGACGTTCGTAATACGTTCTCGTATGGTCCTTGAGCGACGTTCTGAATGAGACGTAATTCAAACCTTCAGGGGAAGTTCCCATTTGGTCCTTCAAAAACGTTCCGAGGAAGTCCTGTGTTGGTCCCCTATAACATTATAAAGGGGTCCATATGGGACTTTTCTAGGTCTAGTTTATTTATATTTATCTTTCATAGCCAAAACATGCCTGACCAAAAACCTCAATGAGAAAACTGAAAATAAACCAACATAATCAGAGATGACAGCCATTTTCAGACCATTTAAGGATTTATAGTCTTCTTTATAACACACTGATACAATACTGATTAACCATTGTACCTGCTGATTTGCATACTGTAAGTTTTGACCCCAAATTTTGAGGCAATAACATGAAAATGGCTACTTTTAACAGTTACATGTTTTATTGCTAATCACATCAAAAAACAGAAGGACATGTGAACTAAATACAGTCAGTGGCCAGTTTATTGAATGCATCTATGTGTCTGTAAGTCTGTGAAAATCAGGTGGTGCTCTGTCATCCCTCCTTCTGCCAGGCCTGGTGGTCTCTCTGCCTTGAGGGAGTTTCCCCTATAAAATATAATAATATATTAAATAGTAGTTTGCTGCTATATTACTGTTTAAAATATCAGCTATAGCACATTTCAGAACAATTGTTTGAGAGACAGAAAATGTTGTACATGCCAAGTGACAGATCAGAGGATGCTAGTTTGGACTCCGCCCAAGAGATACATCCTTGCCATCTAAAGTCATGATTTGACATTAGAATACATGACATTATGCATCCCATTGTGCTAAATGGTTTCACCTACATCATGTGTTAGCCTATACTGATGCCAATATGGAGTACTAGAACGAAAGGTAAGCTATAGCCTACCATACTGTATGAAATACGATTGCTAGTCTCAAGGCTTACATAGTTGTGTGTGGGCAATACATTTAGCTGTAAGACTTTTTTTTTTCATTTGTTCCATTCTTTTCCCTGCAATTCTGAATCACACCCACCATATTCATATTTAGATAGCCTAAAATTCTAAATAACAGCCCACTGCAAGACGTACAGTGGGCTGTTATTTTGAGGTGAGCGAGGCAGCAGGTGGAGCAACAGGCAGGATCACACTGTCCACAAAGTCTCGCTGAAGTATCCAAGACTGAACCGAACATGGCAAATAACAACCTTTTTATTAAACTGCATTATACCGACATCATGGTTTGCGCAGACAGAGGCTCAATTTGCCCTCCGTGGGATTACGGACGACGCAGTTCGCTATTTCCACGTTGTCTTGACGCTGGGGAACTCCACTGCGGCCCGGACGGTGGCCTTTATTGTGAAGCAATATTATTGTTAATATGAAGCGTTCAAGGCTTACCTTCTCAAGACCTTCGAGCTATCACATCGGGGTCGCCAGTGTAGTGCCGAGAGACGGGAGTCGGAGGCGGAGTATTCAAAGTCGTTTGGACTTTTATTAAACACACCTACTGACTTTCTAGCGGAAAAGTAACCGAACAACAATGGAAGTCAAGCGCACTAAAGTCCCCGGCAACACAATAAATTACAATGTAAATTACGTGCGAATTATGTCAATTAATTATTTTAACAATGCAGCACATTTACGTTCTGAGTGTGTTTTTTTGTGAAGTGGTACAGGCCACTTACTATGTAAATAAGAGCCCAAGTGCTGTACCAAGCATGAATCTCCATCCTTCCCGCTTCAACCTGAAGCGGGAAACTGCACATCGAAACTGCTCATCAACCAGCCGTCACCATATAGCCCTAGGATACCCGTCAATCTATGCAGACGTTGGTGGTGTTGATTCATAGACAGGCGAGAGAGAGAGAAAGAAGGAGAAAGAGGGCGTTTTTAGAGATATTTAGAGCGTATTTACAGATAAGATATTATAAATATGTATATATATATATTTAGATATATTTTTGTGTTATTAGATAGCCATTAGTAGGTTTTGTTTGTATGTTTGTATATACCTTTATCTTAGTTTGTTTAAGTGTACCCTGGACGCTTCAGCCCGCTGGACACTTAATCCCCCTGGACGCTTCAGCCCACTGGACACTTCATCCCCCTGGACACTTCATCCCCCTGGACACTTCATCCCCCTGGACACTTCATCCCGCTGGACACATCATCCTCCTGGACACTTCATCCCGCTGGACACTTCATCCCCCTGGACGCATCATCCCCCTGGACACTTCATCCCCCTGGACACTTCAGCCCGCTGGACACTTCATCACCCTGGACACTTCATCCCCCTGGACACTTCATCCCCCTGGACATTTCAACCCTCTGGACACTTCATCCCCCTGGACGCTTCAGCCCACTGGACACTTCATCCCCCTGGACACTTCATCCCCCTAGACACTTCATCCCCTGGACACTTCATCCCCCTAGACACTTCATCCCGCTGGACACTTCATCCCCCTGGACGCTTCAGCCCGCTGGACACTTCATCCCCCTGGACACTTCAGCCCGCTGGACACTTCATCCCCCTGGACACTTCATCCCCCTGGACACTTCATCCCCCTGGACATTTCATCCCTCTGGACACTTCATCCCCCTGGACGCTTCAGCCCACTGGACACTTCATCCCCCTGGACACTTCATCTCCCTAGACACTTCATCCCCCTGGACACTTCATCCCCCTAGACACTTCATCCCGCTGGACACTTCCACCCCCTGGACGCTTCAGCCCGCTGGACACTTCATCCCCCTGGATGCTTCAGCCCACTGGACACTTCATCCCCCTGGACACTTCATCCCCCTGGACACTTCATCCCCCTGGACACTTCATCCCGCTGGACACATCATCCTCCTGGACACTTCATCCCGCTGGACACTTCATCCTGCTGGACACTTCATCCCACTGGACACATAATCCCCCTGGACACTTCATCCCCCTGGACACTTCATCCCGCTGGACACATCCTCCTCCTGGACACTTCATCCCGCTGGACACTTCATCCTGCTGGACACTTCATCCCGCTGGACACATCATCCCCCTGGACACTTCATCCCCCTGGACACTTCATCCTGCTGGACACTTCATCCCGCTGGACACTTCATCCCCCTGGACACTTCATCCTCCTGGACACTTCATCCCCCTGGACACTTCATCGCCCTGGACACTTCAGCCCGCTGGACACTTCATCCCCCTGGACACTTCATCCCCCTGGACACTTCATCCTGCTGGACACTTCAGCCCGCTGGACACTTCATCCCCCTGGACACTTCATCCCCCTGGACACTTCATCCTGCTGGACACTTCAGCCCGCTGGACACTTCATCCCCCTGGACACTTCATCCCCCTGGACACTTCAGCCCACTGGACACTTCATCCCCCTGGACACTTCATCCCCCTGGACACTTCATCCCCCTGGACACTTCATCCCCCTGGACGCTTCAGCCCGCTGGACACTTCATCCCCCTGGACGCTTCAGCCCACTGGACACTTCATCCCCCTGGACGCTTCAGCCCACTGGACACTTCATCCCCCTGGACACTTCATCCCCCTTAGACACTTCATCCCCCTGGACACTTCATCCCCCTAGACACTTCATCCTGCTGGACACTTCATCCCCCTGGACGCTTCAGCCCGCTGGACACTTCATCCCCCTGGACGCTTCAGCCCACTGGACACTTCATCCCTCTGGACAATTCATCCCCCTGGACACATCATCCCGCTGGACACATCATCCTCCTGGACACTTCAGCCCGCTGGACACTTCATCCCCCTGGACACTTCATCCCCTGGACACTTCAGCCCACTGGACACTTCATCCCCCTGGACACTTCATCCCCCTGGACACTTCATCCCCCTGGACACTTCATCCCCCTGGACGCTTCAGCCCGCTGGACACTTCATCCCCCTGGACGCTTCAGCCCACTGGACACTTCATCCCCTGGACGCTTCAGCCCACTGGACACTTCATCCCCCTGGACACTTCATCCCCCTTAGACACTTCATCCCCCTGGACACTTCATCCCCCTAGACACTTCATCCTGCTGGACACTTCATCCCCCTGGACGCTTCAGCCCGCTGGACACTTCATCCCCCTGGACGCTTCAGCCCACTGGACACTTCATCCCTCTGGACAATTCATCCCCCTGGACACATCATCCCGCTGGACACATCATCCTCCTGGACACTTCATCCCGCTGGACACTTCATCCTGCTGGACACTTCATCCCACTGGACACATCATCCCCTGGACACTTCATCCCCCTGGACACTTCATCCCGCTGGACACATCATCCTCCTGGACACTTCATCCCGCTGGACACTTCATCCTGCTGGACACTTCATCCCGCTGGACACATCAACCCCCTGGACACTTCATCCCCCTGGACACTTCATCCCCCTAGACACTTCATCCCGCTGGACACTTCATCCCCTGGACGCTTCAGCCCGCTGGACACTTCGTCCCCCTGGACGCTTCAGCCCACTGGACACTTCATCCCTCTGGACACTTCATCCCCCTGGACACTTCATCCCCCTGGACACTTCATCCCGCTGGACACATCATCCTCCCGGACACTTCATCCCGCTGGACACTTCATCCTGCTGGACACTTCATCCCACTGGACACATCATCCCCCTGGACACTTCATCCCCCTGGACACTTCCTCCCGCTGGACACATCATCCTCCTGGACACTTCATCCCGCTGGACACTTCATCCTGCTGGACACTTCATCCCACTGGACACATCATCCCCCTGGACACTTCATCCCCCTGGACACTTCATCCCGCTGGACACATCATCCCCCTGGACACTTCATCCCGCTGGACACTTCATCCCCCTGGACACTTCATCCCGTTGGACACATCATCCCCTGGACACTTCATCCCCCTGGACACTTCATCCCACTGAACACTTCATCCCCCTGGACACTTCATCTTGCTGGACACTTAATCCCGCTGGACACTTCATCTCGCTGGACATTTCATCCCCCTGGACACTTCATCTCGCTGGACACTTCATCCCGCTGGACACTTCATCTCGCTGGACACTTCAGCCCACTGGACACTTCATCCCGCTGGACACATCATCCCCTGGACACTTCATCCCGCTGGACACTTCATCCCCCTGGACACTTCATCCCACTGGACACTTCATCCCCCTGGACACTTCATCTCGCTGGACACTTCATCCCACTGGACACTTCATCTCCCTGGACACTTCATCCTCCTGGACACTTCATCCCCCTGGACACTTCATCCCGCTGGACACTTCAGCCCACTGGACACTTCATCCCGCTGGACACATCATCCCCCTGGACACTTCATCCCGCTGGACACTTCATCCCCCTGGACACTTCATCCTCCTGGACACTTCATCCCCCTGGACACTTCATCCCCCTGGACACTTCATCCTCCTGGACACTTCATCCCCCTGGACACTTCATCGCCCTGGGCACTTCAGCCCGCTGGACACTTCGTCCCCCTGGACACTTCATCCCCCTGGACACTTCATCCCCCTGGACACTTCATCCCGCTGGACACTTCATCCCCCTGGACACTTCATCCCACTGGACACTTCATCCCCCTGGACACTTCATCTCGCTGGACACTTCATCCTCCTGGACACTTCAACCCCCTGGACACTTCATCTCGCTGGACACTTCATCTCGCTGGACACTTCATCCCTCTGGACACTTCATCCTGCTGGACACTTCATCTCGGCCCATACGGTCTCAATCGTCCGAGCTACTGTTGCACATAAGTTTTTACATGCACGTTACTTTTTAATTGCGGAAGGGGGTGCTGTTGGTATTTTGACACGGGGACATGGCACTTTTTGTTTGTGCCTTCAAAGTTTAAAAAACGTTATATTATCAGTATATTCACAGATGAATCTGTTAAATTGACGTGGATTTTTTATTCTCTGGCAAGTTAATTTGGAAAGGGAGGAAAGGGAGGATGGTCCTCCCTTTCCTCAATGGACGAGCCTCCTCTTATTTATATGAATGAGTGTTCATATAAATGTGTGTGTGTATTTATATAAATGTGTGTGTATTTATATAAATTTGTGTGCATTGATATAAATGTGTGTGTATTTATATTAATGTGTGTGTGTGTGTGTGTGTATTTATATAAATGTGTGTGTGTATATATACAAATGTGTTTCTGAGAAATGGTTTCAATTCAGTTAAATCAGTTCTGTCAGATTTAGTGTGTTGCTAAATCTCCATTCTGTGATCGCTTGGTTCAGAGAACCAGGATCGGTGAGGGGGCGGGGCCACGATATGACATCACTTTTCAAGAAAGAAGAACTAACCTTTAAGGCAGAAGCCAGGCAGAGACAGTTCCTCTTTTTGTGACTTGACATGGAGAGAGACGATTATTCTCTTTGTGGAGACTAAGGAAACAAGCCTTATAAACTAAACGGTGGACAGCGTTATAAGGTGAGTAGTGAGTGTTCACCAAGGGGTTAAAGAGTATGTCTTTAAACTTGTTATGCACCAGGGAGCCGGTTCAAACTGGAACACTTTGATGATTTGTTCTAAAAGACATTTTGCCATTGTTAAGTAATTTTAGTATTATATGTATATTATATGTATAGACATCTTTAACATACTGTTCAACAAACCTACCTTGAATGAACCTTTTCTTATGTCTTGTGTTTGCTCTCTTCTTCTGGTCACTTACCTGTGTGTGTGTGTGTGTGTGTGTGTGTGTGTGTGTGTGTGTGTGTGTGTGTGTGTGTGTGTGTGTGTGTGTGTGTGTGTGTGTGTGTGTGTGTGTGTGTGTGTGTGTGTGTGTGTGTGTGAGTCATCTGTGGTGGATTCACTGCCCCCTAGTGGTGCAATAACAGATATTATTAAGCAGCCTCATATCTTAAGATTTATTAATAATTTATCAGACAGCTTAATAAAAATATACTGACAGTAAATACATGTGATTTAGAATCAGAATCAGAAAGTGGTGTATTACCATTTACTGTTGTAAAAACACACATTGGAATTTGACACGTGCAAAACAAAACAGTACAGACAAGGCAAAACAATAAGTCATGTGCAAATTTAGCATTTTAAAATATAAGTCTAAATATAAGTATAAATATGAATATAAATATAAATATGAATATCAAGTCAAGTCAAGTCAAGTTTATTGTCACTTCACAGTTTACAAAAGTATAGAGCAGTGAGTGAAAATCTTATGTGAATACCTGACGACAGACAGCAGTTATAAAAATAAGATCAAATAGAATTAGAACAATAGAACAGAATAGAATTAAATAAGTAAAAAATGTACAAAACTGTATAAAGTTAAATATATAAAAGTAAAAATGCAATTTATAAAATGCAATATATCAGCACAGAAAAAGAGCAATATGTATATATAAATCAATGTAATAAAATATACATTGTTATATGCTATACGCCCTTGTTCAGCAGCCTGATGGCCTGACTGTGGAAGCTATCTCTGAGTCTATTTGATACCACTTGATACTGCGGTATCGCCTGCCTGACGGTAACAGTGAGTACAGTTCGTGGCTGGGGTGGGCAATGTCTAATATGTGGGTCTGTATGAGTGTATGTGTGGGTGTGTGAGGGCTGGGTCCAGTGGGGGGGGGGGGAGAGGTGCAGAGAGACTGGGTGAGAGGGGTCCAGACAAAACAGAACAAGACAAGAACAATACAAGGCAAAACGTATTTAGGAGCAGGAAGGGGTCATTACGGAGCAGGTAGGGATCAGAGGTCATTAAAGAGCAGGTAGGTTTTAGAGGTCATTAAGGAGCAGGTAGGGATTAGATGTCATTAAGGACCTTTACCCCATGACCTGCCTGGTAGTATAGTCCTCAGGGTTAACCTGAGGTGACTCACTAATCCCACATACTGCTTGATAGTATAGTCCTCAGGGTTAACCTGAAGTGACTCACTAACCCCACATCCTGCTTGGTAGTATAGTCCTCAGGGTTAACCTGAAGTGACTCACTAACCCCACATCCTGCTTGGTAGTATAGTCCTCAGGGTTAACCTGAAGTGACTCACTAACCCCACATCCTGCTTGGTAGTATAGTCCTCAGGGAAGCAGCATGTGAGGCTCACAGCAGGAGTCACTTTGATAACTGAACTGAGATCAGTCTAAGCTTGGTATCTGAAACTGAAGATTCTGCTATTCCCTGAATTCTGTCTTATCATCTCCGGTTAACTTTCAAATCCAGCTTCATGAAATCGGCTGGGGTCTCCGGTCTACTATGAATGAGGAGAGAGAGGAGGGGGATCCTACCTCTAAAAGCTCTCTGTCTGGGGAACATGGCCGCCAGAGCAGAGCTAACAGGTGAGAAGATCTCTAAGTGTCTGTGACTGTGGTCCATCTCAGGGCTCAGCAGTGATGTATCAGGTCACCATCAGTAGTGTCAGTAAAAGCTGTGTGTGTGTTGTGTTGAAGCCCAGAGCAGAAGGAGAGAGCAGACTCCCCTGGACCCAGCTGTGTCTCCATGAAGAGTGACTGGTCTATGGATCATCCAACTCAGTTTAAAGATGGGGAGCCGTCTATTGAGAAGAGGTGAGGGTTGATCAGATTACTGTTGTGATAGACTATACACAATATGTATTATAGCCTGATCTATATAATAACGGACTCAGGTACACTTCCAGTTCTTAGCTTAGCACAGGAGCCTTCTGTTTATTCACCGTCTCTGTCTCCGTACAGGGTTTTCCTACTACTTCCGGTCCAGTGCTTGTCACAATAAAACATCCTGCTTCTAGCAGTGGTAATAGAAACAGTACCAAACATTACATCTCCCTTTAACAAGAAAATAAGATGTGCCTATGCAGAGCATCAAATGACATGCAGAAAAATAAGGCACTTACCGTATTGACCCGAATATAAGACGACCCCGATTATAAGACGACCCCTCTTTTTCAAGACTCATTTTTGGAAAAAAATTTGAACACATCACACATTGTGTTCAAATTTGCCTAACTTGGCAAACAAAAACAAAACAGGCTAGATAGATTGCAATGAAACAGTGCAAAATGTCAGAACATCAGTCTATTGGTCACATCAAGTCTTCTCATTCAGCTCGTCTTCTACATCGCTGGTTGTTCGCTCTCACTCCCGCTATCGTCACTCACGGTGTCTGCTTCCCCGTCTCCTCCCACATCACGTCATCCTCGCTGCCATCCATGGCATTTGATACGCAGCATTTCTTAACCCATTAATGATGCTTTCTGGGGAAACGTCAGCCCATGCTTGCAAGATCCATTCACAGAGCAAACGTACTGCAGGCTTTTGGATTTTTCCAGACGGTGTCAGTGCGTGATTAGCAGCCAGGAGCCACTCTGTGGATCTCTTGCGCAGATGAACCTTGAATGGTTTGTTAACGACCACATCCAACACCTGCAGCTGGCTTGTCATTCTGCCCGTTATGATCACTAGGTCACCATTCAACTCTTTCACTTGCTTTTTGACTCAGTCAAGTGTCCACAGAAAGCATCCAGAATCAACATATTCCTCTTCTTTCTGAGTCCCCCACGCCGTCTGCCCCACACCACCTTGAGCCAGTCCACCACAAGCTCCGTCTCCATCCAGCCCTTTGCCTGGGCACTACGATAATGCCAGCTGGCACTGCCTCTTTAGGTACAGTCACTGCCTCTTTAGGTACAGTCTTGCGTTTTAAAACCACGTACGGGGGAAGTTTAGTCCCATCTGCGAGGCGCGTTAACATGACCGTTACTCGGCTCTTCTCGTTTCCAGTAGACTTCACAATCACTGATTTGTCGCCTTTCTTATGCCCAGTGACAGATGTTGGCATGTCAAAATACACAGGCGTTTTTCTTTTTTCAAGTTGGTCGCTGTGTCTCTCCATTTCTATCTCTCCAGGTAACTGTTTTTATGTACTGTTACTTTAAGACTTTGAGTTACTTTAAGTGTCGCACGGTGTCTTGGAACACTCGTTTGTCGCGATCTGTTGTTGCGCAATTACATGTGCAATTACGGTACATCGAAAAGTCTAAACCCCAATTATAAGACGACCCCTGTTTTTCAGATTTTTTTCTAGGAAAAAAACCCCGTCTTATATTCGGGTCAATACGGTAAACCAAATGACAATCTTATGCCACAATGTTCAAGTCACAGTATACTGTAAAATCATTGGCAGTGCAAATAACTTCAGTACACAAATATAGCTTCAGTATACTGAAAAGTGATTCCTCTGGAACAACAATAATAGCAGCGAACAAGTAGTTCCAACAGATCAACAAATCCTGAAATACTCCTGTGAATGTTAGCAGTAACTTCATAAGGGAATCACACTGTAATGACAGTATTAAGCTGGTGAACATCTCATGACAGGTAAGTATATGAATACAGTACAGTATCACAAATCTGTTTCTTTTCTTTTCTTATAAACACATTAAATCACAGTATGTTGTACATTTGTCTTTAAAATTATTTATTTTTTATTTTTTTTAGGGCAGCGATCCGCCTACACCTTTTAAAATCAATCATAAGTCGAGGACTTGCCTCGGCTTAATGACATGTCCATACCTTGTGCGTTGACAAGGGTCAGTGTGAACATGGGTGGGGTGTGTCCTCTCGTGCAGTGACCGGGTCGTCCTCGCTGATCTCTGGTTGCTGTGTGATGGGTGCATGGTTGTCTAGCAGATGCCGTCGGTTGTGCCTGTATGACTGTCCATTACCGGTCTGGATGTGGTAGCTCCGTGGGGTCTCAGCTGGTCGGATGACTGTCGCTGGTTTCCATGTGCCATCTCCCTGCTGGAAACGGATCGGGGCTCCGGCGTGCAGTGTTGACAGAGGTCTAGAAGATCTGTTGTAGTGCTGTTTCTGGCGCTGCTGGCAGTTCTCTCTCCTTGCACGTACAGTGTCCTGGGGGGTCACCTGAGGTCGTAGTTGTTGAGTCGTCGTGGGCAGGATAAAATGCAGTCTGCGGCTCATCAGGATCTCAGGAACACAGATGTGACACTTCTCTGGGTTCAGTCGTATCCCTCGCTTTCTAGTTCGGTCGAGCATGGCTCGGAGGTTGCTGTCGTGCTCCTCCCTTGTTTTCCCGAACACGACAATGTCGTCCACAATGCCAGCCACTCCTTTTAGGCCTTCATATGTCTCATCCACCCTCCTCTGGAATTCGTCCTGGGCAGACACGATGCCAAAGGGCAGCCTGAGGAAACGATATCTTCCAAATGTGGTGTTAAATGTAGTGAGCAGTGAGGATTCCTCACTTAGCTTGATTGCCCAATACCCTGATCTTGCATCCAGGATGCTGAAGTACTTTGCCCCAGCTAACTTGGATGTCACATCCTCCAGTGTGGGTAGGGGGTAGTATGGCCTCATTATTGCCTTGTTTAGGGGTCTTGGGTCTAGGCATACTCTGAGTTTGTGTGTCTTTGGCTTTTCACACACTACTAGGGCATTAACCAACTGGGTAGGCTCAGTCACCTTGCATATCATGCTGTCCCTTTCCATGTTGTCTAACTCTGTCTTTAGACGATCTCTAAGGGTGAATGGTACCCTCCGTGGTGGGCAGACAACTGGTGCTACACTGGGGTCTATTCTAAAACTGCACTCGCCTGGGAATGTGCCGATGCCTTTGAAAACATCTGAGTACTCACTTTGTATGTGGTCTGACTGGGTGCTGCTCTCTTTGTCACTGTTGACTGCATACACCACTTTGATGAGTTCCAGGGCTTTGCATGCTTTGTAGCCTAGGATAGGTGGGCCTTTGCAGTTCACTATGTAGAACTTTTCTGTGGTTGACTTGGCTTTGTATCTGCCTGCTATTTTGCAGTAGCCATTTACTTCCAGCGCGTGTCCACCGTAGCCAGTTAACTTACGGTCAGCATCCATTAATTGTATGCTGGGCATTAGTGCATTAAAATCTTTTGCAGGTATTACACTTGCTTGTGCCCCAGTATCTAGCTTGAAAGTACATTTTCTGTTCTGTGGCCCCAATCCTATGTCTGCGTATGCACTTTCCTCATCTTCCCTCTCTGTAGTAACAGTGTCCACAAACAGCTCAGATTTATCATCTTCATAATCTTCTCCAACTGTGTGGATCTCTCTGTGCACTGTTCTACCTGGGGTGTAGGACTTAGTTTTACACACTTTTGCATAGTGATTGAATTTTCGGCACTTCAGACATTGTTTACCATTTGCTGGGCACTCTGTTGATTTGTTGTGGTGTCCTCCACACTTGCTACAGGCATTGTCATGCATCTTTGGGCTTTCATAGTGCTTTGGGCTTTCATAGTGCTTGCTAGCACCTCTCATGAGGCTTGGCTTTCCAGGTTTGTGATGGATTGCATGCACTTCATGGCTGTCGTTAGCCATAGCCTTTATCTGCACTTGTGATAGCTCGTGGGAGCGGGCTACGTCGATCGCTTTTTCCAGCGTGAGCTCCGGCCCCTGGCTGAGTAACTTTTCGCGCACTCTGGGTGAGTTGGTAGCGAAAACAATACGGTCCCTGACCATCTCATCACTGTTTGTGTAGTTACAGTCTTTGACTAACAGCTTGAGCTCTGTCACAAATGACTGACTCACCACTTCCCTGTGCCTTCTCATGGAATTTGTACCTTGCAAATATGGGGTTTGCTTTCGGAGTGAGGTATTCTGAGAATTTCGTAGAATGTCTTTAGCAACTTAGCTTCATCCTCCGTTAGCGTCCATGTGCTGATGTCCCGTCCTTTGTCCCCGATCCACAGCAAAAGGAAACTGCATTTCTCCTCTTCTGCTCTCTTTTTGAGCGGGCCTGTGAACATGAGTTCAGCGTGTTGCTTGAATCTCGGCCACGCATCTGGTAGATTAGATGAATCCCAGTCCATCTTCGAGGTAGGGAAACCGAATGCCTCCATTTTCAATTTTCCCTCGTATTTTTAATTAAAAATGAAATATTCTTCGCGCGGGTCCGTAGTCTAACTACTTTTTTCACTCTGACACCATGTTGTGATAGACTATACACAATATGTATTATAGCCTGATCTATATAATAACGGACGCAGGTACACTTCCAGTTCTTAGCTTAGCACGGGAGCCTTCTGTTTATTCACCGTCTCTGTCTCCGTACAGGGTTTTCCTACTACTTCCGGTCCAGTGCTTGTCACAATAAAACATCCTGCTTCTAGCAGTGGTAATAGCAGTACCAAACATTACAATAACAATTCAGCATCTATAAATCCTGGCTCTTGTTGTTCTAGAAGGATACAGGAGAGAGCAGACTCCCCTGGACCCAGCTGTGTCTCCATGAAGAGTGACTGGTCTATGGATCATCCTACTCAGTTTAAAGATGGGGAGCCGTCTATTGAGAAGAGGTGAGGGTTGATCAGATTATAACAATTCAGCATCTATTGAACATCCATACAACCTGGCTCTTGTTGTTCTAGAAGGATACAGGAGAGAGCAGACTCCCCTGGACCCAGCTGTGTCTCCATGAAGAGTGACTGGTCTATGGATCATCCTACTCAGTTTAAAGATGGGGATCAGTCTATTGAGAAGAGGTGAGGATTCATCTGAGATTATAATTATACTGTGTCTATTGAAAATCCATAGATAGAGAGGAGAGTGAGGAGTTTCAACCAGGTGATGAAAACAGACCACTTGGTTTCTACTAGACTCTGCTGATACTGATGTTTTGAGGTCAGGAGAAATAATACAATTATACATATAATTGTTTGTGTGTGTGTGTGTGTGTGTGTGTGTGTGTGTGTGTGTTCCCCACAGACCACACCAGGAGAGGTCAAAGGTTACCAGTGCTGGGTCTGTACAGCAGCATCAAACAGAGCTGATCAAGGTGTGTAAAAGTCCAACAAGACATTAGCCTTCAGCTCTACATGAACATTAAAAAGCATCTCTTGTGGTGCTCAGAGTCTCCAGGCTTCCCTCTTTAGACCAGACGTGAATCAAGGACAGATGCTTCTGATGTCCTCAGCTCACAGGAAAGTTCTCATTCATGTTCTGTTCCAGAGGGCTGAGGAGAACGCACACGCTTTTCTAGACCAGGAGCTGAAGAAGCTCTGGAGGGTTCTCTTCCCACATGACACACAAGGCTCAGAGAGTCAGAGGGAGGAGGAGGAGGAGGAGGAGGAGGATGGGAAGAATGAGGAGCAGAGGAGGCGCGCCATAAAGGGAGTGACAGACATCACACTGCTCTGCCTTATGGAGATGAACCAGGAGGAACTGGCCGACATACTGAGGAGTGGTAAGAAACTCTTATTAAGAAAACATAGAGGAGACTCTTATTTAGAAAACATAGAAGAGACACTTCTTTAGAAAACACAATAGAGACACTCTTATTTTGTAAACATAGAAGAGATTCTTTTTTTGAAAACATAGAAGAGACTCTTACTTAGAAAAAACAGAAGAGACTTTTATTTTGAAAACACAGAAAAGGCTCTTATTTTGAGAATATAGAAGAGACTATGATTTAGAAAACATAGAAGAGGCTCTTATTTTGAAAACATAGAAGATACTTTTATTTTGAAAACATAGAAGAGACTCTTAATTAGAATATATTGAAGAGACTCTTAATTAGAAAATATACAAGAGACTCTTATTTTAAAAACATAAAAGAGACTCTTACTTTGAAAACATAAAAGAGACTCTTACTTTGAAAACATAGAAGAGACTTTTATTTAGAAAACAGAAGAGACTCTTATTTTGAAAACAATAAGAGACTCTTATTTTATAAAATGTAGAAGAGGCTCTTATTTAGAAAACACAGAAGAGACTTATTTAGAAAACATAGAAGAGACTCTTATTTTGAAAACATAGAATAGACTCTTGTTTAGAAAACATAGAATAGGCTCTTATTTTGAAAACATAGAATACATTTTTATTTTGAAAACATAGAATAGACTCTTTATTAGAAAATATAGAAAAGACTCTTAATTAGAAAAAATGAAAGAGACTCTTACTTTGAAAACATAGAAGAGACTCTTGTTTAGAAAACATAGAAGAGGCTCTTATTTTGAAAACATAGACGATACTTTTATTTAGAAAACATAGAAGAGATTCTTAATTACAAAACATAGAAGATACTCTTATTTAGTAAACATAGAAGATATTTTTATTTTGAAAACATAGAAGAGACTCTTATTTAGAAAACTTGAAGAGACTTATTTTGAAAACACAGAAGAGACTCTTATTTTGAAAACATAGAAGAGACTCTTATTTTGAAAACATAGAAGAGACTCTTATTTTGAAAACATAGAAGAGACTCTTATTTTGAAAACATATTAAATAATCCTAATTGGAAAAAACAGAAGTGACTCACACAGAGACTCTCTTAAAAATATTTCTACATTTCTTACTTTTCCTGATAAATATCCTCTTAGAGGTGATTTGGTCCAGATATGTTGGGTTATTGTTTTATATTATAAATATATGATATATTATTGTGGGTCTATCAGTTTAAAGAATGTTACACAATATACTGCAGATCAACAGCAGAATATCTGAATAGATACACTATCTTGTTTTATCAGCATAGCAAGTCAATTATAGTAATAGTTAATTATAATGTATTATAGTACTGTCATTACACCAATCATATTGTTGAGTCAATATCAGGTATAAGACCTGTCTTCTGGGTTCTCTCATTTAGGAACTGTTGCAGTCGAGTGCCAACATAACATCAAGTCTCACCTGATGCAGAAGTTCAGACGTGTGTTTGAGGGAATCGCTAAAGCAGGACAGTCAACAGATCTGAATGACTTCTACACAGAGCTCTTCATCACAGAGGGAGTCAGTGGAGAGGTCAACAAGGAACATGAGGTCAGACAGATTGAAACAGCTTCCAGGAAACCAACCAAGGAGGAAACACCAATCAAACTTGAAGACATCTTAAAACCCTTACCTGGACAAGATCAACCAAGCAGAACAATAATGACAACTGGAGTGGCGGGCATTGGTAAAACTATCTTAACACACAAGTTCACTCTGGACTGGGCTGAAGGCAAAGCCAACCATGACATCCACTTCACGCTTCCCTTCACTTTCAGAGAGCTGAATTTACTGAAAGAGAAAGAGTTTAGCTTGATGGAACTTCTTCATCACTTCTTTATTCAAACCAAAGGAATCCGCAGATACGACTTGTTCCAAGTGGTCTTCATCTTGGACGGTCTCGATGAGTGTCGACTGCCTCTGGACTTCCAGAACAATCCGATCTGGACCGATGTCACAAAGTCGACCTCGGTGGATGTGCTGCTGACAAACCTCATCAAGGGCGACCTGCTTCCCTCCGCTCGCATCTGGATAACCACACGCCCTGCGGCAGCCAATCAGATCCCTGCTGAGTGTGTTGGCATGGTGACAGAGGTGAGAGGGTTTACCGACCCACAGAAGAAAGAGTACTTCAGGAAGAGATTCAGAGAGGAGACTCTGGCCAGCACTATCATCTCCCACATAAAGACATCACGAATTCTCCACATCATGTGTCACATCCCAATCTTCTGTTGGATCAGTGCTACAGTTCTGGAGGACATCTTCAAAACAACCCAGACAGGAAAGAGATGCCCAACACTCTGACTCAGATGTACATCCACTTCCTGAGGGTTCAGTCCATACAGGGGGACAGGAAGTACCATGGGAGAGCTGAAACAGATGCAGTCTGGAGTTCAGAGACCAGGAAGATCATTGTTGCTCTGGGAAAACTGGCTTTTAACCAGCTGGAGAAAGGCAACCTGATCTTCTACGAGGCAGACCTGGCAGAGTGTGACATGGATATCAGAGCAGCCTCAGTGTACTCAGGAGTGTTCACCCAGATCTTTAAAGAGGAGTGTGGGCTGTACCAGGACAAGGTGTTCTGCTTTGTCCATCTGAGCATCCAGGAGTTTCTGGCTGCTCTTTATGTCTTCCTGTCCTTCATGGACACTGGTGTCAATCTGCTCTCAGAAGAACAACCTAAAACAAAGATCCAACTCCTCTACCAGAGTGCTGTGGACAAGGCCTTACAGAGTGAGAACGGACACCTGGACTTGTTCCTCCGCTTCCTCCTGGGCCTCTCTCTGGAGACCAATCAGATTCTCCTACCAGGTCTGCTGAGACAGACAGGAAGTAGTTCACAGACCAATGACCAAACAGTGTCTTACATCAAGAAGAAGATAAGTGGAGATCTCTCTCCAGAGAGAAGCATCAATCTGTTCCACTGTCTGAATGAGCTGAACGACCGTTCTCTGGTGGAGGAGATCCAACAGTACCTGACATCAGGAAGTCTCACCACAGAAGATCTCTCTCCTGCTCAGTGGTCAGCTCTGGTCTTCATCTTACTGTCATCAGAAGAGGAGCTGGACGTGTTTGACCTGAAGAAATACTCTGCTTCAGAGAAGGGTCTTCTGAGGCTGCTGCCAGTGGTCAAAGCCTCCAAAACATCTCTGTAGGTTCACTCATATATATATATACATTATACTAAAATATTAAAACTATAATAATATACAAAACATATCTGTAGGTTTACTCATAACATGTATTTTAATAAACAATATACATAATACTAGAATATAAAAGTTATAATAATAT
>CM051009.1:14621691-14674191 GCA_027704905.1 Muraenolepis orangiensis
AATCACCCAGGAGACTCAGGAGTTACGCTGCTCTCTGCTGGACTGGAGGATCCACGCTGGAGACTGGACACTCTCAGGTACGGAGAGGACAGCTCACCTCTCAGGGACCGTGTCTCCTACAAGGATTCAACCAGCCGCTAGATGAAGTGGTTTACCAAGGCAGCTGTAACTCATGTTGTGTACAAAGTGATGATCCAGCAGATCATGAGTGTTAATTTTTCAACTGCTCTCTCTTTGTTCCCCCCAGGATGGAGCACGGTGGAGGATGGAGGCTGAAACCAGCTCTAAAGAAGTGTAAGTGTCTGTTTTAGTTTGAGTCATCACAACACACACTCACTCTTTAGATGGAAGGTCCATCCACACAGCAGGAGGTGATGTCCTACTGGGAATGAACATCATGGATCTCATCAATATTAATATTGATAAGATACATGATGGATTTAATCAATATTAATATTGATAAGATAAATGATGCATCTAATCAATATTAATATTGATAAGATACATGATGCATCTAATCAATATTAATATTGATTAGATACATGAGGGATCTAATCAATATTAATATTGATCATATACATGAGGGATCCTATTAATATGAATATTGATAAGATACATGATGGTTTACATGATGTATCTTATCAATAGTAATATTGATAAGATACATCATGTATCTAATTAATATTAATATTGATTAGATACATGACGTATCTTATCAATATTTCTATTGATAAGTTCCATGATGTATGTACATGATGTATTTTATCTAAATTATTATTGATACGATACAGTATGGTTGACATGATGTATCTTATCAATATTAATATTGCTAACCATCACAATGAATCCTCCTTTATACATGGTTACATGATACATGGTTATTTATTAATGAATTATTACTGATTATTAGTACTGTAATTGTTATTATTAGACCATAACAATTCTCACATTATTAAAGGGTAAGTAAACAACCGTTTTAGCAGACCGTCTGCCTACCAGTTTCCGAAGAGTCGTAAAGGTTTTATAAAAAATGTACAGTTTGGGTTCCAAAGGAGCAGGTTTAAGGGGCGTGGCCAAACGCTGTCCAACCCCCCCTCACTGGAGCCAGGGGGCGGAGCCAATAGAAAACCACTCTGGGAAAACTGGTTGATCTGGAAGTAGACAACATGTCCCCCGTTTGATAACTTTCTACATTTCAGTCCAAAACATCAGAAATGCTGACCAACACGTTTTGAGACCCAAACGGAGCAGCTTTCCCTTTAATATTAGTGTGTGCATTTTATATTATATATAAAAAAACAACTACTGTTGTTCTTATGATTATCATCATCCTTATGGTTCAAATAAGAATTGATTCATTGAAGAATACTAACACATATTTATTAGTGTGAATAATGTTTTGAATAGTGATTACTTAAATGTATTAGAATTATGAATACTATTGAATACTATTATTTAAACTATTAGTATTATTCCTAATAATTATAATTAGTATTATATAGAATTATATATACAATAATTATTAATATTAATATTATTGTTATTATTATTATACAATAGTCTCTAACATTATTAATATAAATGTTAAAATAATATGAATACTATTATTATTATAATTAATATTAATGTTTATATTAATATTATTACTTTTATTATATTTATTGTTATTGTTGTGTTAGCCATAGAAGAGAATCCTCCTGATTCTACTAATATATTGATCCCTCACCCAGAGCCCATGTGGTAAGCTCCTCCTCTTCCCCTCCATGTTAACTGGTGAGCTAAACGGTGGGCGGAGCTGAACTCCATCAGGGCGGGGCTTCTGTTGACTCCGCCTCCGCCTGTCCTTTTGTTCAGTTGTTTCAATGGTCTAGAGATGAGACCAGGACTCAATAGATTTAAAAACAAGGCATCACGTGAATGAGAATCGTAGCGATACAATGAAGTGTGACTCGGTTCCTTCAGCCGACGCCGTCGCCGTGGTGACGCTGAGGGACTGAGAACATCAGGAGAACACAAACTACAGTCTGGGCTCAGTTTCTAGGAACAACAACAGTTCAGCAGACTAATCATGTCTTGTTCTCCATCAGATGCGTGTGAACTCACACTGGACCCAAACACAGCCTACAGGCGACTCACTCTGTCTGAGGACAACAGGAAGGTGACGAGGGTTGGAGAGGAGGAGAAGTATCCTGATCACCCAGAGAGATTTGACTACCATCAGCAGGTGTTGTGTAGAGAGGGTCTGACTGACCGCTGTTACTGGGAGGTGGAGAGGAAAGGAGGAAGTGTTTCTATAGGAGTGACATACAGAGGAATCACTAGGAGAGGACGGGGTGATGACAGTGGGCTTGGATACAACAACAAGTCCTGGATTCTTCATTGTACTGATGATGGTTACTCTGTCTGGTACAACGGTAGTAGAACAGCCATACGTCTCCCCCCCTCTAACAGAGTAGGAGTGTATGTGGACCGTCCTGCTGGCTCTCTCTCCTTCTACAGAGTGTCTCCAGATGGAGGAGGGTCCTCAGACACACTGACACTCATCTACACCTTCCAGTCCACATTCACCCAGGAGGACCTCCTCCCTGGGTTCTGGTTAGGGGGGGGTTATGGCTCCTCAGTGGCTCTGTGTCGGTTGTAGCAACACACACACACACACACACACACACACACACACACACACACACACACACACACACACGCACACACACATTTATATACTGAACACACACACACATTTGTATACTGTACACACACACACAAATCTAAATACACATACATACAAACACACACATTTATATACACACACATACACACACAGACACACACACACACACATGCACACACACACATTTATCAATGCACACACACATATTGAAATACACATGCATACAAACACACACACACACATATTTGGATACATACACTCACATGGACACACACACACACACATTGAAACACACACACCGTTGTGTAAAGGATGTGGTGATGGCTGACATGTTGTGAGGGGTTCTCTGTCTCTGGGTCTGGGTGACGGTGAGAGAGGACGAAGTACGAGGGGAGGAGGAGACGCCATCTGGGTCCCTCTCACGTCTCCCTGCAGCATTGTGGCCTATTGTTTAAAGGGCTTCATTTGGAGGGCCTGTGGGGAATAGAAAAGGACTCCATCAAACTCTCCTGAGCCTGGGGTCTTCTGAGTCCCCAGGGAGTCATGTGTGCTACACACACACTTATAGAAACACACACACTTAGAGACACACTTATAGAGACACACACTGATACACACACACTTATAGAGACACACACTTATACACACACACTTATACACACACACTTATAGAGACACACACTTATACAAACACACTTATAGAGACACACACTTATACACACACTTATAGAGACACACACTTATAGAGACACACACTTATACACACACTAATAGAAACACACACTTATACACACACACTTATAGAAACACACACACACTTATACACACACACTTATAGAAACACACACTTATTGACTCACGCTTACAGAAACACACACACTTATAGAGACACACACGTATACACACACACTTATAGAAAAACACACTTATACACACTCACTTATATAAACACACACACACTTATACATACACACTTATAGAGACACACACACACTTACAGAAACACACACACACTTATACACACACACTTATATAAACACACACACTTATACACACACACTTATAGAGACACACACTTATACACACACACTTATAGAAACACACACTTATACACACACTTATAGAGACACACACACAATTATACACACATACACATATAGAGACACACAGTGAGTGGGGGATTCTCCCTTAAGGCCCCAAATGGCCAGAGAGCAGTTTCAGAGGTCAGGGGTCAGAGGAGGTGATCTACCACCATGGGTCCTAACACTGGGTCACGGATGGACCCCAGGGATTTAAAGACTGTTCAACTTTTGACTGTTATTCATTTTTGCTTGCTAAAAATTCCTGAACTTTTATTTTTAACAGGTTCGCAAAAACTGCTTTATGCAATATAATGTTTTAAATGGTTGAACTTTCTCTTTAACAAGTTCTAGAAGACTGTTGTATTCAATATAATGTTTTAAATGGTTGAACTTTCTCTTTAACAAGTTCTAGAAGACTGTTGTATTCAATATGATGTTTTAAATGGTTGAACTTTCTCTTTAACACGTTCTAGAAGACTGTTGTATTCAATGTGATGTTTGTGGTGGCGATGAAGATGTGTTCTCAGAGCTGAAAGGGAGTCATGCATTGGATGTTCTTTCATGGTCTGACCAGCTAAATATCACATGTTCATGTTGTTTCCTTTGGTTCTTTGAAGCATTATTAATCACATGGGATTGTTTCCTTTAAATCCTTTTTTGAAGTGTTATTAAAGTATGATGTTGGATTGGTGTTTCTGACGTTGTGTTCCATAATCAAGTGAGGTGAACATGATGTGTTGTCCTTTTCAAAAGGAGCTAAATGTGATGGTAAAGCCCTCTGGTGTAGTAAGAGCCCAATGGTTGTTGTGGCCATCTGTGGCCACCATCTGGTCACGGTAGAGCAGAGGTGTGTCTCTCCTACTCCTCTCCCTCAAAGAAGCCACCTGGAGAAGGCCAGCCAGAAGTGGATTTGGGCTCTCTGAAGGTGGAGGTGTTTACTGCTAGCGACCCAGACTCCCTGTGCTCCCGCTGGCCCTCTGAGAACCCGGGCCGTTCCCCTACCCATAAGGACGGAGATGGGCCACGTCCCGCCGGCTGTTGGTATCGGTTGGGTACGTGACGCCTGTTTGGTGATCCACTGATGAAGAGGGGGCTGCTCTTGGAAGTGAGTCGGACTTCTAGTCCGACTCACTTCCACTTCCACTTCCACTTTAGTCCAAGTTATGTCTACTCTTAACATGTTACTGAGTACTCTTAACATGTTAATGAGTACTCTTAACATCTTACTGAGTACTCTTAACACGTTAATGAGTACTATTAACACGTTAATGTGTACTCTTAACATGTTAATGAGTACTCTTAACACGTTAATGAGTACTCTTAACATGTTAATGAGTACTATTAACACGTTAATGAGTACTCTTAACATGTTAATGAGTACTCTTAACATGTTATAATGAGTACTCTTAACAAGTTAATGTGTAGTCTAAACATGTTAATGTATACTTTTAACATGTTAATGTAAGTCTTAACATGTTAATGAGTACTCTTAACATGGTAATGAGTACTCTTAACATGTTAAAGTGTACTCTATAAGGGTCTCCAGGAGGTCCAGTTTTTTTTAAAGTAAATTATGGAATCTGCCATATGGCTTGACCACCTGTAATCTAACATGTTTTAATATAAAACATAGATTAAATGTGATTTAGTTTTAATTAATGATATCTTAAGGCTTAAGCTATATGTTTCTTAAAAATATGTTCCATTTCAGATTGTGCAAACAAGAATAAACAATGAAGAAAACCCTTAAGTTAGTGGATATTAGACTTGTAAACATACAAGTGAAATCCTCGAAAGAATGAAAGATAATTCAATAGTTCTAATATCTCTTCATATTTATCAATTTCCAATTAAATATTTCTGGTGTGCTGCCAAAGTTCAGTGAAAAGCACCTGCAGAAAACGTCTGAGCAATAACATCTTCTCGCACAAATCCCATCCTCTCAGACATGTGAATGTAGTCTTCCTTCCCATGAGGTGTTATTTCAGTCCCATCCCTCTCCATGGCCCCAGGATCCAGAGAGGGTTCAGCTGGGTCTCTCTGGGTCCACCACTCTAACTAATACTGTTTGAAAAGAAGCCTCTCTCAGTTAATGCCCTATTATTATCATCAACAAACATACTTCTGTGTTCATAGATTTTGGAAACTAAATAATAGCTGTATACTGAATTATAGCTATTTATGTACACTTAATTGAAATATATTTGCATTAATAGGCTCTGCCAAGTACTATAACAACATGTGAGTAGAGGAGAGGATCTACAGTATAACCTCATGGTTTGAGTGTTAGGCTTTATCTCACTCTTGTCCCTTAAGGACAATAACACTGGTTCTGTCTCATTTCACAACATGTCTTGCATCATTGGCTATTCCTAATAAGTGCCTAGACAGACATAACATACCTGCCAACATGGATTCATCCAATGGGGAAAGAGCATTACAGCCTGTAAATCACATCCGCTAACAGATCCCGGCATTGGGATGCTTGTGGGAACCTGTGTCCACAAATAACAAGACAGCCTGGTCGCTGTTGGGTCCCGTCTTGTGGGCTACTGATGACCTAACCGGTGGCCATCTTTTCCTAGAGTCCCGGTTCCTAGTTCATTTCAGCCCCTCCCCATTTGGATCCATCCGGAGAGGCCACTACCAATCAAAGGCACTCAGAAGCGTGGGGTAAGGGCCAGACTTGGGATTGGGCCGATAACAGGTGAGAGCATTACAAAGTAACTCCAATAGGATCAAAGCTTATTGTAGAGTCCATCCACCCAGAGCTGGTGCTGTGAGATCCTACATTGTAAAATGAACCACACAACTGGGTGGACTCACCTTTTAAGAGCCTCTTAATAAGATGGTTAATGGCCTTGATTGAATGTCTTTCCTGGTCTGTTCTTCCTCTAGGCCAGTGAAGTGGTCAAAGAACACCCTCTGATTTCTGGCACAGCCAAACAAAAGCAGAGGGCCTAAACCAATTATCTGGAACTTGGGAATCTGCAAACTAATTTGGAACATTATCTAAATGGATGAACTATTAACAACGTATTATGGTGCTTATGGCACCTGTTGACCATCGCCCCTGATCTAGTAAAAGAGTTTGCCTACCAACCGTCGAGTGGGAAAAAAAATATTTTTGAACATTTTGTTAGAATAGTTCCACCATGAAGCCAAATGATTGAACTTCACAGACCTCATTGCTATTGTCCTACAATCACGTTTAGTTATGAGTCATACAATTTGGCCTTTGAACTATCCAAATGAAGCCTAACCTTAATGTAACCAGCTGTGATGTGTAGCTAGATATAGAAGAACAGTTTACCAGAATCTGGGTGGCATCTAGCAGCTTAATGACATTGCCGCTGTTTGTCATTTTGCCAGCCCATTCCCTGTTGGCCTTTTCTATGGCTTTAAGAACACTTTCATGGTCTGTTGGCCCCCACAAAGTTAGCAAATCTCTCCACACCTTCATGGTAGAGCCTGGCATTCTAGCTGAAAGGGGAACAGAAAAAGCATTCCATCAATAGAGGCCATACTACTAAATTATACAAGATACAACATTTTTATTTGCCAAGTACATAGGAACGCTTACTCCCCTTTCCCTCCCGCAGTATAAATCTTAAAAATAACACCATACAAATTAAAACGATATATACAATAAAATAAACAAAAAAAGAGCAGCAAAGTGACTTAAATGATAGGTACATGTTTTTATTTATTTATATATTTATTATTCAAATTTTTTACAAAAATGTTTCAAAAACATTTAAAGTGCCAGTAGTGCAGCAGCACCGTGAATACAGTGCAGTACAGTGCAGTAACTGTGATGAGACCAGAGAGTCCAGCAAAGTATGTAAGTGTAATGGTAATGACATGTTATGAAAGTTAAAGTGGCAGCACTCCTAGCAGTTCAGTAGGCGCACTGCATGTGGATATAAACTATCCTTAAACCTGGTAGTCCTTGCTGTACGGATGCTGTGCAACCGTCGACCAGACGGTAGGGGGGAGAAGAGATGGTACCCAGGGTGGTTGCAGTCCTTTATGATGGACATGGCCTTCTTCCGACATCTGGTCCTAAAAATCTCATGGTAGTGCACACCAGATGATCTTCTCTGCTGTCCTCACGACCCTCTGGATGGCTTTCTTGTCCTGAGCAGCGGTGTTGCCGTACCACACGGTGACGTGACATGACCAAAGTGCTCACCTTGTTGACGGGGGGTATATATAATATATATATAATATAGATATATTTATTATATATATTGTATATATTAGGGATGATCTCAAAAGGAGGACCGATGAGCGTCCGGCTCAAGGCTGCGCCGGCAGACAGACCCAGACGTTAAAAAGCGGACGGACGGATGGCCACCCTACCTGGTGTACACCTAGACACACCCCCACCCTACCTGGTGTACACCTAGACACACCCCCACCCTACCTGGTGTACACCTAGACACACCCCCACCCTACCTGGTGTACACCTAGACACACCCCAACCCTACCTGGTGTACACCTAGACACACCCCCACCCTACCTGGTGCACACCTAGACACACCCCCACCCTACCTGGTGTACACCGAGACACACCCCTGGTGAGAATCCCTGACTCGGAGCTCAGTTGATCATTTAGCTTCTGCTGGACAGACATGTGCTTTACGTGTTGCTTTACAGCTAATGCTAATGCTAAATATCAGCTTGTGTGTGCGTTAGAAAAGCCAGAATTGGGCAGTGGTGGTAATGATGGTCTTCACACCACCGCCACACAACAGAAAAAAACATGTATTTACAGAAACATTGTTGTTTTAAATGTACTTTGTATTAAAAGATGAATGGTGTACTTCCAGTCAAAGAAGATTGATGTCAAGGGAAACGGAGAATTGTCAGTGGGCGGCACATCTTCCAAACTCAAGAGCGCCCCCTAAGGACATTTAGAGGAACCAAAGTCTAATAATAAATCTGAATTTGAAATGGGCCGTTACGCATCGGGACTCTAACCTTTGGTACTTAAAAGTATATTTAGATGACAATACTGTTGTACCCAGGGTCAGCTCCAGAGCCAATGGGGGGGGGGGTTACTCTATGATAAAGACAACATTAATAAACAAAGTACGTTGGTGTGACTCATCTACCAAGTCCCCCCATGACGCCCACCCTGGTTGTACCTTGACTTTAGTAACGTCAACCCATGACACGTACTCTACACGTCGTGTTACTACTTAAGGAGGACATCATCTGTCCTATCTTCTCGAATCACTGGTAGAAGAAAGTTATTGTTCATTTTAAACAAGAGGAAAATGACAAAAGGGATTTCCACACACTTAGATCTTGTAGGATTTCCCTTTATTCCTTGAGCTCAACACAATAAACTGAGCCTTAATTACATTGTATTCACTCAAACCCCCACGCTTCTTCTACTGTATTTCTAATGTCTATCTAGCGTGTTTCAGCAATGAAGCCGAAAAAAAACCTTAACACAGTGAGGGGGATGGAAACAATAACAACCCAAGCAGCAAAACACGTTATTTGAACCAAAACCAACGTTTGATTTGGGTTGTATTTTGGTGTTCAACAAAACCTACGTGTAAACAACATTAATCAAACGTGTTATTTGACCTCCACAGAAGGAACCCTATAAGTAACGTTTGTTAATGGTAATGGGTGCTTTCATATAGCGCTTTTATCCAAAGCGCTTTACAAGTCATGCCTCACATTCACCCATTCATACACCGACGGCGGAGTCAGCCATCAAGGAGACAGCCATCAAGGAGACAGCCGGCAGGTCAGGAGCAGTTAGGGTTAGGGTCTTGCTCAAGGACACCTCGACAGTTTTTGCTAGGAGGAGCCGGGGGATCGAACCAGCGACCTTTCGGTTGTGAGGCGACCGCTCTACCTCCTGAGCTATTAATAGTTCTTATCGGGTGTTGAACACAACGCCGATTCTGAATCGGTGTCAACTTATACCAACTGTTACCAACCAGAACACAATGTGAATGACACGGTCTAAACAGTTGTCAAACACACCGTTCAATAAGGATCGTATCGGAGATATATTTCACACGTTTAACGGAGGTGCTGGTGTGGTGTCATTTTACACCGAAAACCGACAAGTTGAAAACGTTTCATAAACCTGTTTCCTCCACATGTGGACAGATGCTTAAGCAATGGCATGATGTCTATTGGACTGCACCAGTTCCATCTTGTGAGTTCTGATGAACAGATCACAGATCTTGTTAGTGCAGAATATAACTAGAGGTGATCACACTGGGCTGTTGCAAAGGGCTTGGTGATTAAGGAGCATTTGGTTAGAAATGTTCTCTTAGAGTCTAAAGTTATTGTAGCTACCCAGTATAGACCTACCTACACCGAGCTAACCATGAAATAAGACATTAATTAAAGAGGGAATGGGGAGTAAGCGTTCCTATGTACTTGTTACAAATGGCAAAGAAATAATCTTGTATCTTATCTATCTTAATTTAACACTTAATTTTGTAGTATTTAGTATTTAGATAGTTAACGTTAGTTTTATAAGTTAGATAGATATTTAGTTGTATATATTGTAGCGAAATGAGCCGAAGGACACGGAGTATAGTGAATACAAGTTAATTGCCCTTAGCTCTCAGCTAACAAGTTACTAGTAACTAGTTTCCACACACACTCTAAAGGAACAACAACCCCTAAACTCCCTCCCAACCGGAACCACTCCCCTCGGGCCAACCCCCAATCACAGCCTTCCCCAGGCCGTTACAATACCCCCCCACAAATAAGGTCCTCGCCCCCGAGGGACCCGGGACGTAACCCCACCCCAACGATGACACCCCAACCGGAGCGGACTCCCCAAACAAGGTCTGCCTTTAGCTGCGGGAATGTATTTTTATTTCTTTTTCTTTTTAGGAAGAGTAGGGTGGATCACCTTCTCTTCCCGTGAGACCAGGGCGCATTCTTTCCCTCTAACCCTGTGGACTCCCCTCTACCTAGTACCCCTCCACCCCAAAACCGTAAAGCCCCGAAACCTTTTCCCGGCCGAAACCGCGGGCCCGCCCAGTCGGGTGGGGAACCCGGGGAAGGTGCCCGGGAAGGTGGGGCTTCCCTCTCCCCGGAGACTAGGATCGGGTGGGGTGGAGATGGCTGGGGAGGAGCTTCCGGGGCCCCCATGGCCCGCAGGGACGCCCCCCCTCAGTAAGGGGCCAATCTGTCCCGGTGGAGTGCAACCTTCCGCCCTCGGACCGGCAGCTGTACCCGGTAGACTACCTCCGCCAACCTCTCCAGGACGTGGCACGGCCCCATCCAGAGGCTGTCCAGCTTCGGGCAATGGCCCTTTTTCCGCTGTGGGTTGTAAACCCACATCAGCTCCCCAGCCTCAAAGTGACGCACTTTTGCCCACACGTCATTTTGTTTCTTTTCTGCCTCACTCCGGCCTGGAGCTGCTGGTCGCGGGCAAACGCGTGGGCCGACTCCAGGCGATCCTGAAGTCTGCTGGCATACTCCGGGTGTCAGGGGGTCGACCAAACTCCAACTCGGCCAGGGTGCGAAGCTCCCTGCCCAGCATGAGCAGAGCGGGCGTGCAGGAGGTGCTTTCTTGCACCGCCGATCTGCACAACAAACCAAGGGTAGATGGTCGTCCCAATCCCTCTGGTGTGATGACGTGAGGATGGCCAGCTGCTGCCCCAGGGTGCGGTTGAATCTCTCCACCAACCTGTCACTCTGCGCTCGCAATGGGGTGGTACGGGTTTTCTGGATCCCCAGGCGCTCGCACATAGCGGTAAACACCCGGGACTCGAAATTCCTTCCCTGGTCGCTGTGTAGGGTCTCAACCCACTGACGCACCGGCTGTAGGTCCGGGTCCTGCTCCTGTTGTTGCCTCCACTTGGCCCGGCCGACAATCTGTTGCCCCCTACAGAGCACCTCCCCATGAGGGGTGGAGTGCACTGCCTCCTCCTCGTCCTGCAGCTCTCTCTCTCTCTCGCCTCCCTCCGGTCACAGTACCGGCAACTCTCGGCGGAACATGGCCGCCGAGAGAGCGCGTCGGCATTGGTGTAACGGGCACCCGCCCTATGCTCCACGGTGAAGTCAGGGCTACCTGACCCTCCGGTTCTTTAAAGGTCATGAGCCATTTGAGGGCAGTATGGTCTGTCCGCAACTGGAAAGAGGGCCCGCACAGGTAGTACTTGAAATGGCGTATGGACAACATCAGTGCCAGGAGCTCCCTGCGGGTAATGCAGTAACGTCTCTCGGCCTTGTTGAACGCCCTACTGAAGTAGGCTATGACCCGCTCTCCCTCAAGCCCCTCTTGCAAGAACACGCCCCCACCCCCACGGCATTAGTGTCTGTGTCCAAGAGAAAAGGCAGGGATGGGTTCGCTGGGACCAGTACCGGTGCCTGGCACAAGGCTCGTTGCAGGCTGCTAAAGGCCTCCTGGCATTGTTCCGTCCACTCAAAGTCTCTGTCTTTCTGCAGCAGACGGAACAACGGTGCTGCCAGGCAGGCAAAACCCCGTACAAAACGCCGGTAGTAGGAGGCCAGAACCAAGAAGCTCTTCAGGTGTGTCTGGTTACAGGGGGTGGGCCAGTCTGCTACTGCTCGCATCTTGTCCTTCAGGGTACTGATGCCCTCCGCTCCCACTGTGTGGCCCAGAAAGTCTACCTTCCGCTGCATGAAGTAGCACTTATCTGGGTGCAGCTTTAAACCCGCGACCCTGACCCTTTCCTGCACTAACCTGAGTGACCCGATGGCAAACCCGAAGGACCCGCTATGGGCCAAGATGTCGTCCAGGTACACCCCGCACTGCTGACGGGGAACCCCGGCGAGCACCTGGTCCATCAGCCGGGCGAAGGTTGCTGGGGCATTACACAGTCCGAAACTGAGGAACTTCAACTGCCACAGTCTCGTGTTGAACAGTCCCAGTGCAGAACGCCGTCTTAGGTCTCGCCTCGGGAGCTAGGGGCACCTGGAAGTACCCGCTGCGAAGGTCCAAGGAGGAGAACCACGATGAGCCCGTGACCAAGTCCAGGGACTCATCGATGCGGGGCAAGGGATACGAGTCCTTCCGGGTGACTCCGTTCACCGGCTTGTAGTCCGGGCACAGCCCCCAACCCCCCAGCTTCTTCGGGACCATGACGACCGCGGCTGCCCATGGACCGTCGGAGGGTTCGATGGTTCTTGCTTGCAGCAGGTTCAGCACGGCTTGGTCGCACGCCTCCTGACGCGCCAGTGGTAGCCGCCGAGGCCTACACTTAATCTGCCGTGCGTTCTCGGTGTCAATCTCGTGCTGAGCCAGGTGGGTTATTCCCACCTCCTCCCCCAAATCAAAGCTGTCCTTGAACTCTCGGAGCAGCTCCCACAGCTGCTCTTGCTGTGAGGCGGTGAGGTGACCGGAGTTCTTAGTCCATATTGCTTTTAAGGCCAGGCGTACTCCGTCACCCCCAGGCTGGGGTCCCGGTAACTGGCTGGGGGCAGGAGGGTTCTCGGTGGGGGTGCGGTTGGGGGAACCCTTCGGACCGGGTGTCTCCTGGGCGAGGGGCCCGGAGGAGGCGTGGCTGGCCCCCGTCTCCGTATTCCTCACCTCTGCCGCCTGCAGTCTGACTGGGGGCCCACCCGGGGTGTTTTTGGGGGTGTAATGGAAAAATCATATGTTGTCCCTTCTATCACTCTGTTAATTTGACCTTGTGACCCCATGTATTCTCCCTATCACCCTTTTGTCCTATTGTCCTGAGGGGTCTGGTCCTTATCCTTATCCTTATCCTGCTTGACCAACTATAATGTTTATCTCACAGCGGGGGACAGTGGCTATTGCAGCCTACAGCTGTTGAGGGGGGGTTGGCATACAACTATTGAGCTGGATCAAAGGCTTGGCCGCTCCTGGTTCAACACCTCTGGCTTCCTCTGTCTGCACGAGAGTTCCTCTGTTCCCGTGCTGGAGATGGGGGTGGTGGAGCCAGGTGGTCAAGACTTGCATCATTGGGGTGAAAGACAGTGTCTTATGGGGCAGTCCTAAGGAGGGATAAATACTGAGTGTTGCCAGCATTGCGGCGGACTTCTCTATCCTCACCTCATAGGATTCGGGGCTCCCGACAAAGCTTTGTCTGTCTGTTGTCTGTCTGTTGTCTGACTGTCTTTCAATTTGTCTGTTTGGCCACTTGTCTACTTGTATTTGTTCATTGTGTTCTGCTTGCTTGATAAATCTTCAAACTTAATTGAGTTCATGTGTGACAGTTCTTATTGATTGATAATTTGCCTTCTTATTCACGTAGATTTCCACCACAATTTGGTGTCAGAAGTGGGATCGTCACTCTCATGGCGGTAGGATCCCGGACGCAAACCGCGGCTGGCTGATCACCCCTTCGGGCTTCACAAGGAAGGGTTGACGGTTTGGTCCGTGGAGCCGCCGGGTGAGGTTGACAATCTTTTGGTTAGGGTAAGAATCTGCGTGAATACTTAATGGCCAGCCGTTAGAGGTGAATTGCATACATCATTTGGAGCGTTTTTTAACCGAGGTTTAGTAAGAACCTGGATTAGCGCAGACGTGTGTTAATATTGTGAGTGCTGGTTGTCAGGGACAATCGCGAGTGTCCGGGACACTCAGTGAATGCGAATGAGTGTGGGAGGTACCTGGTGAGTGTGTGAGTGAAGGTCACAGGCCGAGTGTCCAGGGACACTGGATGAATGTAGTGTCCGGGACACTGACTGAAAGGGGGTACAGACTGAAAGAGAGTGATCTTTACAAGAACTTTACTTTGAAAAGCGGTTACACTGGCTCCGGCACAAACGGCAGCTTCGAGTGTTATAACCGCAATAAAGAAGGACACTTTGCAAGAGATTGCCCGGAGGAAGTTCAACCAGAGGCGTGGCCACAGTGATGATCATGATTCCAAACGCAACCAGCGCAGAGGGTCCAGCTGACTGGCGGGGAGGAGCAGGAGGGCGACGGGTCCACCACAGCTGGAGTCAACAAACAGGGAAGTGACACACGTAGACATGCAGCACACACACACACATGAGGGAAGCCATTGACATTAGAAGCATGACACACACCGCAACCAGGCACATACGTACTGTATATCTAGAAAATATTGATCCAAAAGATGTTGCCTTTTCTATAATTGATTAATATTACAATTTGCAATGGTATTTAATTTGGGAAAATACAACTTGTCAATAACCTGACCCTAACCCTGACTCCAACCACTAACCCTAAAAAAGAGCAATGTTGATATCAATCACGTTAATGAGGTTAATATGTTAATGTTGAAAGATCCGTATGATACCGAGGGGATTGCTAATTTTGTACATGTTGAATGCTAAAGTACAAGTAGAATACGTTCGTATCGCACATGAGCTGATATACAACCAAAGAGTATAATAAAATAACAGCTATATAAAATGATAATGTTACTTGCATTGGAGGCAATGCTGTACAGCATTGCCTCCAATGCAATGCAATGCTGTTGACAAAGTGATTAAACCTTAAATAGTTCAAATTGACCGGAACCTTTTATGAAACTTAAATTAAAAACCTACTAACCCTAATATGATTGCTTTGAATAGGACAGCACCAATCAGAATGTTAAGTAAGACTGTTTATTTCTAAAATATGTAAACAAAGGTGTGACATTTTACTTAGAAAAAAGAAGAGAAAAGTGGAGGCCAGGATAAACCAATACAATTATTTCACTGAGAACACCCTTTAACTAATCTGGATTCATGTTATCAGGTTCTATAGGAACTGTTTTAATAATGTTATGATAAAAGTTTAAGGTTTGGTATTTTAAGATAAAATTTCGCACAATTGGGAAAAGTTTTTTATAATTTAATTTCTTAATACTTGGTCGGTGCGTGCTAGCAGACATTTAGGAGGAAATCACTTAAGGTGCTCGTCTAACTGGGACAGGGTGAACCAAGTGGTCCCTGCTTGTCAGTTGTCAAGTGAAGATTCCCTTTCCCCGTCCTTTCCTCCCCTTGTAGTGATCTCTAGCTTCTCCTTAGTGTCTGACGAGAGGCAGGCTGACTGGTTTCTTGATGCATAAGATAAAGCTCCTCTTGTGTTTTCTTCAAGGGATAACTCACAAAATATGAGCACATGTTTTGTTTGTTTTGTATTATTTTTGGTTTGTTTTTTGTTTTTGTCATTCCTAGATTCGACATCTCAGCAGAAAAACTGAGTTCAGACGGTCAAGCGGTAGCCGTTGTGTCAGTTACATAGACAATTCTATCATCACAAACTTGAAGGTAGTATCGACTCAACACATGTTGTAATGATGTCCCATTCATGGTTTATACGGGTGCGAGAAAAAGGAGGGGGTGTGAATGGCCATAGACAGGAGGCTTTGCATGGTAGCATGGTAGTTTCCGTATTATGATAAGTTGACACATGGGAAGGACCATGTGTCAAGAGGAGGGAGGAAGACTGCCCTACACCAATATATTCAAAGGACATCTCAAATTACTCCCAAATTTTTCTCACACACATTTTTGGAGTAATAATGATTACCATAAAGAAGGTCAAAGTGTAATGAATACCGTGCAAGGAACAACTTTTTCATCACAAACTGATTGTGGTTTTTCTTGGACGCTTTGCTATTCCCTAGGCCACTGGCAGCTGTAAAAAATGAAGTTAATGTGAGAAATCAAGATGATGTGTCTAAAGGAAATGATAGAGTAGACATTAGACATTAAAACAGGAAATGCATAGTACTAACGTGCACACTCCACTGGAAGTACCTCCTCTCTCCCTACAGGGGGTCCAACAATAGGCGGATGCAAATGAGAAGAACCACTGGACAAAGGGTGGTTCTACCGAAAGGGAGGGGGTGTGGGTTGGACCATTCCAAATCCTCATTACTCATGCGGCAGTGAAGGTGGAGGGACGAGCCACGTGGGTTCACGAGTACCACAGCAAATGTTCACCATCACCAGCAGGAGACCACAGGCCTCTAAGCCAGAAAGAGAAGTAGCTGACAATACACTAGATGATGAATGTTGCTCTAACTATATACACGGTACACGTACATATTGGAACAGTGCTAACCATTCTTATTGTAGGTCCTATCCTAGGGTGGGAGAGGCAAAACCTCCCTAGAACAGACGACCTGACTTACGAGAGCACGTCGTCCTAACACACATAACATATATCATCCTGATCCACACGTACGCGGCCAATATGTGGTGGAGAAATGCTAATAATACGAGATCAACTGGTAAATCGAATTGTTATGTCTGTTCCATAATGCCAACGTCATCTCATGCACCCCCAATCATGCCGGGTGTCTAATGATGATGGGGACAGCATTACCGAGTAATGATTTTGCAACGTTTGACCCGACAATATCGCTAAATAACATAGACTCAGACTGCACAAATTTAACCGACATGTGGCCCCACAGGAGGCGCATCCTATTTCCCTCGTGACGGTAACAATAGATCCAGAAGATGACCTTTGACATGTGTGTAGTAGCAGTTGGGTCGCCACCGCTTGGAGATATACACGTGGATAAATGTATGAAGATATTTTCCTTTTGCACGTTTAAAGGCACGACTAAAACAGCACAGATGGCGTCAAGCAAGTACGATACACGCATGGCAATACTGATATACTGATACTACATGAGGAACCAGAGTCGTAGAGGGTTTGAGGTGGCTGTGTGGATCTAGGGTCTATCACAGTCTCCCAAACGACTGGTCTGGTCTTTGCGCACCAATATCAATTACACCCCAGACATACATCATTACGGCAACCCCGGTATTAAAAGTTAGGCGAGAAAAGCTAGCGGTATATTTTTAAAAAGCATGATGGAATGTGGGGAACCGACGTCCCCAACAATTTCAAAATATAGACGACCGCACAGAAGTTCGGTCTTGCACTGTTTCTACAACTCGGCGTGGGTAAGCTTCTTCTTCGACGACTGGACTCCACCATTCGTGGACGTTAACTTGGCACATCTGAATGAATAGGGATCCTGAACCTTTCCCCTAATCTATGGTCATTGAGGAGGGACGGTGGGGGGAAGTTCCCCCTAAGATCCCAAGTCGTAAAACCGTGATCATGGAGGCGGGGTTAGAGGAGGCATTGCTATTCACCAAGATGAAGACCTCACCAGTGTGTACCAGACTGTAACCCCTACTGCTGATTTAATGTGTTGAATGTGTTGAATGTGATGAACTTTATTTTGTAACTAATGGTAACAGCTTTCAGTAATATCATGTTTAGTATGGATGTATTAGTAGACCTAACAAGGCGTAAAACATTGGATGTTTTAAGTGACCTGACCAACTAAGGTGATATTTTACCTTTAGGGATGCGTGACGATGCAGATGTATTGAATTGTTATGAATAATTCAAATCATCAATGAAGTGTTTTTTTTCCATTTGTTTAAGATTGTTGTGATAATTATGATGATAATAATCAAAAGGGAGGAAATGTAATGGAAAAATCATATGTTGTCCCTTCTATCACTCTGTTAATTTGACCTTGTGACCCCCCCATGTAATTCTCCCTATCACCCTTTTGTCCTATTGTCCTGAGGGGTCTGGTCCTTATCCTTATCCTTATCCTTATCCTGCTTGACCAACTATAATGTTTATCTCACAGCGGGGGACAGTGGCTATTGCAGCCTACAGCTGTTGAGGGGGGGTTGGCATACAACTATTGAGCTGGATCAAAGGCTTGGCCGCTCCTGGTTCAACACCTCTGGCTTCCTCTGTCTGCACGAGAGTTCCTCTGTTCCCGTGCTGGAGATGGGGGTGGTGGAGCCAGGTGGTCAAGACTTGCATCATTGGGGTGAAAGACAGTGTCTTAGGGGCAGTCCTAAGGAGGGATAAATACTGAGTGTTGCCAGCATTGCGGCAGACTTCCCTATCCTCACCTCATAGGATTCGGGGCTCCCGACAAAGCTTTGTCTGTCTGTTGTCTGTCTGTTGTCTGTCTGTTGTCTGACTGTCTGTCAATTTGTCTGTTTGGCCACTTGTCTACTTGTATTTGTTCATTGTGTTCTGCTTGCTTGATAAATCTTCAAACTTAATTGAGTTCATGTGTGACAGTTCTTATTGATTGATAATTTGCCTTCTTATTCACGTGGAGTTCCACCACAGGGGCCATCATCACCACCGGCCCATCCCTGAAGCTTACGACCCCCGCTCCAAAGTCTAGGCTACAGCCGGTAGCCTTCAAAAAGTCCAGGCCCAGAATGCAGGGTTCTGGTACTGCCGCTACCCACACCCGATGACAAACTGCCCACCCTCCTACCGACAACTTTACAGTGACCTTCCCCTTTAACGGCGGCAGCTCCCCCGTAACGGTGCGTAGCTGTACCGTCGTGGGCTCCAGCTGTGTATCGCTCGGCACCAAGTCTGCCCGTAGCAAAGTCACTGTCGACCCCGAGTCAACTAGGGCCGTGCATGATTTACCGTCCACGTTGACCACTATAAAACATGAGTCCCCAATTGAGGCCCTCCCCACGGTCACTATAGGCCCCCGGGCCTGGTCTCCCTCGACTTCTAGGGAAGACGACGCCCGGCTTCTTTGGCTGCCCCCCTGGGCCCCCTGGGTAACGCAGAGGAAGTCCAACCGACGTGGGGCCGGTTTTGGGTTCCACATATCCCCCTCTATGTGGGACCCATGCCGTTTCCCTGCCGCTGCCGTGACTTGGGGCAATCCCAAGCCAAATGTCCTGGCTGAGCACACCCCCAACACCGCCTGGGTCTTATTTACAAGACTCCGAGAACAATGGATAGGGATAGAAAGAAGCTCTATGACAGACAATGGATAGCGGCACGAAGAAGGTCTTTGAAGGCCTGTAGACTAGGCAGACAGGACCAGTGCAGGACCACTACAATCAGTACCCCATCCTCGCCTATTAACAACAGGTCGCTACTTACTGAAGAAACTGAAAGTCATGGGCCATTGATGGATACATGGATAGCCACCATGGTGCATTGATGGACAAGGATATTACAGAGACAGACTTGGAAAGCATGTCTTCTGTCAGTGTCAGTGACTTAGAGAACAGTGTTTCACTGAAACAAGACTTGGCGACCTGGGCTGTTGAAAACAATATCACTCATGCAGCTACAGATGGTGTACTTAAGATTCTCAGACGCCACAGCCTTTCTGATCTAGTGCAAGAACACTTTTAAGCACACAAAAATCTGTTAACGTGACTACCAAGTCTGGGATGGACTATGTTTATTTTGTAGTAGAGACAATGCTGAAAATGACATTGCAGAAGTTCCCCCTTCCTCGTGCCACACATGTTTTTTGAAAGTTTGAAAGTGGTTTGCCCCTCTTCACTTCGTTGTCCACGAAGGCCAACACATTACTGTTCATCTGAAATGTGTGGTATGTGATGCACCAGCTAAGGCTATGGTAAAAGGGACAAAACAATACTCAGGCTATTATGGGTGTGATAAGTACACTTAAAATGGAGTCTGGCTTGGGGGAGTGACATACCAGCAGGTAGAGGGAGTACTGATATGTCATTTAGAGAGCAAACAGACTGAAAACCTTCACAATGTGTCTCCATTTGTCACTCTTGGTATAGACATGATTAAGGCATTTCCAGTGGATTACATGCACCAGGCTTGTCTTGGTGTCATGAAGAAGCTGCTCCTCACCTGGATGCATGGAAATAGAGACACAATAATTAGCAGGGCACAGATCTCCTCTTTAAACAACCGGTTGCTGGAAAGCAACTGAATTCTGTAAATTTCTGCTATACACTGGCAAAATAGTTCTAAAAGGAATCTTGAGGCCAGATTTTCAACAGCTCTATCAATTCTTGTTTGCCCCAACTTAGTGAAACCCTACCACATCTATGCAAATTACCTGCTTACTCACTTTGACGCCAAATACAAACAGCTGTATGGTCCTTAATTTGGGGTGTACAATGTTCATAGCATGCTACACATCGCAGACGATGCTAAAACTTTCAATGGGCTCGATAAGTACTCAGCATTTCCATTTGAAAATTTCAATCAGAAGATCAAAAAAATGGTCCGCTCTGGAAATCGCCCTCTGGTACAGATAGCAAAAAGGCCGTTAGAGAAAAATGCTAACCTTGAAAGGCCTGAATTAATAGCCACACCAGGATCTTTACTGACAACATATTTCAAGTAGGGAGGACATTTGTGGAGGTGTTTGAGAGAGTCAGCCAGGACAAAGTCAACTGTCAAGTGTACAACAACCTTGAGGCTCTATTCAGTATGCCATGTGACTCAAGCCTAATTGGTGTGCACTGTACCAAACAAATAGACACCCACACAGAAGTGCTTACAGTAAGCCATCTACAAAAACAAGCGATAATGATACAGGACAAGGAGGACGCTGTATGAAATATAACATCTTGTAAGAATTGGTACCATGTCAGAGGCAAAATGCTGTCATGTCTTCACAAATACAATATTCTTTTTGGTTTCTTTGGTTATAGTTGATCCTCTTAATACAGCTGGCTGTGTCTGAATATAATATGTCTGCCATATATTTTCTTCTAGTTTCGCAGATGACAATATTTCAAAAGTAAAAATAATAATACCAAAAAAACACCTGCAGTTGTTTCACTGCATTTGAATTGTACCACACTGTAACAGGCTTATGTTTTTGAATTGCAGGGAACAATTTGCTACTTGTCCCCCTCAGGGCCGTCAAAAAAAAGGGGGGTTGGTCCGGACAAGGAGAGGTGGCAAAAGCACCCTGTGCGGGTAGTGCCCCATTCAACAACTAGTAGGTCACACATCACTTCAGTCACAGTTCTATCCTTTATAAACCTAAACCTTGTAGTTATTTCCATTGAAAAAACGAACTATTTGGACCGATTTCAGCTGAGTAGGAGCAAGGAGTGCAGAAACCCAGTCCAATGTGGAGAGCAGCACAGAGGTAAACAACAGGCCCCATGTCTTGCCTGCCCGTTTCAGAAAGGATGTCAGCTCTATTTGCTGAAGCAAAACAACTAAAAACCTAAACCTTTCAATGTATTACAGCTAATGGTTTCTTACTCCACTACCTCAATACCTCTTATAGCTGACCCAGCTGTCCCTGGCTTCAGCAGAGCAGGATTGGAGACCCAGTAAAATATCCAATGTTTAAGTACTTTGGGGAGATGTAACCTCCTACACATACAAAACATGCACAAAATGACACATAGTATAACACTTATCTGCTGCGCTTCTGTCTTCTAGGTCTGTCACCAAACAATGTCAGCAAGCCTGCAGCAAGCAACAGTGTTGCATGTGGTTGTTATCACTCATTCCAATTCTCACTGTATCGCTGCCAAATTAAGGTGTTATTGTGATACATTATGCTGTAACTGCTTAAAGGTTAAGTACTGTTCTCTGACATCATGTCAATTATGTTAACTTCTACTATGTTTCTGAATACGAAATTCACAGACATGACATTCCAATCCCAATGTCAGGCTGGGGACCTCAACACATGGATGTCCACGATGGCCTGTGAGTAGAGCTGCACCTGACATGTCTTATTCTAAATACACTAAATACACTGTTACAAATGATATCATCAACTATGTTATGAAAATAATCTGCACTTAAAATTACTACAACTCTCTCACCTTTACGCAACCATACCAAGTCTTCTTTTTATGAAAAGCCTTTCAGACTAGGGTGCTCCTGAAACTAGACTAAATGGCGGAGACCCAACAGGAGGTCTTAAGACTGGTGAGTTTGAACATGCCAGCAAGAAGTGAGGCGGCTGAGCCACTCCCTGGGCCCTGTGGTACGAAGGAGGATCTCATTCACCTCTGTGGAAAAATGAACAGGGAAGAGACCTTCAAAAAACAACTGGTTGTGTTACTTGGCACTTCAATCTTTGAAAGTATACAATTTTCTTGAACATAATTGACAACTTTAAAAGAATATTAAATGCCAGTCTACAAATAATTGTTTACTCTTACAGATATCTCTCCTGTCCCTAGACGGCTCAAGCAGCGTAGGGAGGACCATCAGAAGAATGAAGAGCCGTCTAGGGACCACTGAGCTGTGGTCGGTGGACAGCATAAGAGAGGGAGGATGAAAGCCTGCTTTGCAGACCTCCCTCTCATGCAGGTGGTAGTAAGTAAGTGCAAGTGCATTTTGGTGAATTCCCTACCAGTAAGCAACAGCTTAGTAATCAGGCTATGTTTATTTGTCCATCCATCCATCTTCTCCCGCTTATCCGTAATCGAGTCGCGGAGGTAGCAGCTTCAGCAGGGTACTCCAAACTTCCCTCTCCCTGGCAACATGGACTAGCTCTGACTGGGGGATCCCGAGGCGTTCCCAGGCCAGCGTGGAGATGTAATCACCCCACCTGTACCTCGGTCTGCCCCGTGGTCTCTTCCCAGTTGGATGTGCCTGGAAAACCTCCCTCGGGAGGCGGCCAGGAAGCATCCTCACTAGATGCCTGAACTACCTCAACTGGCTCCTTACGCGAAGGAGCAGCGGCTCTACTCCGAGTCTCTCACGAGTGACTGAGCTTCTCACCCTATCCCTCAGGGAGATACCAGCCACCCTCATTTCGGCCGCTTGTATTCGCAATCTCGTCCTTTCGGTCATTACCCATTGTTCATGGCCATAGGTGAGGGTAGGAACGAAGACTGATCGGTAGATCGAGAGCTTTGCCTTCTGGCTCAGCTCTCTTTGGGTTACGGTGCGCCAAAGTGTACCCAATACCGATGCCGCTGCACCTATTCTCCTGTCAATCTCACGCTCCATCCTCCCCTCACTCGATAACAAGACCCCGAGATACTTGAAATCCTTCACTTGGGATAAGTACTCCCTCCCTACTTGGAGTAGACAATCCACCGGTTTCCTGCTAAGAACCATGGGCTCAGATTTGGAGGTGCTGATCCTCATCCCAGCCGCTTCACACTCCACTGCAAACCGATCCAGTGAGTGCTGAAGGTCACATACTGATGACGTAAACAGGACCACATCATCTGCAAACAGCAGCGATTCAATCCTGAGCCCACCATACTGAAACCCCTCCCCTCCATGACTACGCCTTGAAATCCTGTCCATGAAAATCACAAACAGGATGGGTTACAAAGCGCAGCCCTGGCGGAGGCCAACACCCACTGAGAACAAGCCCGACTTACTGCCGAGAATCCAGACACAGCTCTTGCTTTGGGAGTACAGAGATTGGATGGTCCTCAGTAGTGACCCCCGCACCCTATACTCCCGCAGCACCCCCCACAGTATTTCCCGAGGGACCCGATCATGTGCCTTCTCCAAATCCACAAAACACATGTAGACCGGATGGGCATACTCCCAAGCTCCCTCCAGGATCCTTGCAAGAGTGAAAAGTCCGTTGTTCCACGACCAGGGCGGAATCCGCATTGTTCCTCTTCAATCAATAATCAATCAATAATGTTTATTTGTGATGTTTTTTAATGCAGAGGCCTGCATCAGGTGTCATTCTTCAGCTAAGATCCTGGAAGATCCTGGAAAAGGAGGAGGCCGAATACCTTAAAAACGCCCCTTTTAAAAAGAGGAGGAGGCTGAATACCTTAAACACGCCCCTTTTAAAAGAGGAGGCTGAATACCTTAAACATGCCCCTTTTAAAAAGGGTGGAGGCTGAATACCTTAAACACGCCCCTTTTAAAAAGGGAGGAGGCTGAATACCTTAAACACGCCCCTTTTAAAAAGGGATGAGGCCGAATACCTTAAACACGCCCCTTTTAAAAAGGGTGGAGGCCGAATACCTTAAACACGCCCCTTTTAAAAAGGGTAGCGGCCGAATACCTTAAACACGCCCCTTTTACAAAGGGTGGAGGCCGAATACCTTAAACACGCCCCTTTTACAAAGGGTAGCGGCCGAATACCTTAAACACGCCCCTTTTAAAAAGGGTGGAGGCCGAATACCTTAAACACGCCCCTTTTAAAAAGGGGCGGGACGTTCCCTCCCGCACCGACTGGATTGAACATGACATTGATGTGAGTGAAGCGCAGCCTATCCGTCAGCATTTCTTCACAGTTTCTCCTGAGAAACATAAATATTTAGATGCTGAAATAAATTATATGATTGATAATGATATTTCGGTGCCTTCTGCATCAAGTTGGCCTTATCCATGTCTGTTAGTGCCCAAAAGTGACAAGAAACCAAGGTTCAGTTCAGATTTTAGGAAAGTCAACAGAGTAACAAAATCTGATTATTTTCCTTTGCCTCGTATGGAGGACTGTGAAGACCAGGTTGGTGCAGTCAAATTTGTCAGTAAATGTGATCTCCTGAAGGGTTACTGGCAGGTGCCCTTGTCCAAAAGAGCACAGGAAGTGGCAGCTTTTATTATTCCATCTGGGCTGTATTCTTATGAAGTGATGCCTTTTGGGCTAAGAAATGCGCTGGCCACTTTTCAACGTCTGATGAATCGGGTGGTGGCTGGGCTAGCTGGCTGTGCTACAGTGACTCCTGGTCTTCTCACCTGCAGCGGGGGAGGCGCTGTTGGATCGTTTGGTGGAGGCAAAGCTTACAGTGAATCTGGCTAAGTGTGATTTTGCTAGTGCTACTGTGACTTACTACGCGTGTCGCGCCGGTGCATGCCAAGGTGTTGGCAATTGAACAGTTTCCATAGCCTGTCACTAAAAAAGAGCTCATGAAGTTTCTTGGGATGGTCGGGTACTATCGTTGTTTTTGTAAGAACTTTTCAAGTGTTGTGGCACCACTTACTGACTTGCTGAAGGCCAGGGCTCAGTTTGTGTGGGCGGCTGAGTGCCAGGAAGCTTTTACGAACGTTAAGAGTCTTGTGTTCAGCACCAGTGCTGGCTGCACCCCGGTTTGACAGACCTTTTGTTTTGCAGGTAGAGGCGAGCCATGTAGGAGCAGGGGCTGTGTTGCTGCAGGTACCGCTATCAGTTAAACTACTCTGTGATAGAGAAGGAGGCCCTTGGTTTGATCTGGGCCCTGCAGTATTTTGCAGTTTATGTGGAGTCTGGAGTGGCACACTGGTAGTATATACAGACCACAACCCATTGACTTTTTTGCACTCCCTGCGATGTCTTAACCAGACTGATTAGGTGGTCTCTGTTCCTCCTGTCCCATGACCTGGACATCCGACATATTAGGGGCCGTGACAATGTGGTTGGAGACGCGCTGTCGCGGGCTCCAATTGAGTAGCTTGGGGGAAAGGAAAAAAAGATTGTTTGTAGTGTTATTTTTGTGACAGGGATCATTATAGTGGACCCCTGTCTTGTGGGGGGGAGTGTGAGGACCCTCTCATTCTTGCTTGTAGAGGGGGGCTATGTGTCCTAATAGGCCTATATCACACTTCCTGCTTCCGGAGCCGTGAGCAGTGTACTCTTTCTTCCGGTAGTTACCCCAGATACGTGACAAACTACAGCCGCCTCCCCTCCTCTCTGTTATTGTAGTGTACCGGCTGCTCAACGTCTAAACAAAGACAGCCCTACCTCAGTTTACACCATTACCCAAAGACAAACTCCTCCGCAAGTCTGTGAGGCTGATAAGGAGGATGAAGGTCCCTCGTTTCATGTTCTCAGGGGTAGCGCGTATGTCTGCAGTTTGCACTTTGACAAGGAGAGCATATACGTCTCCAAAAGTGGGCGGAATAGGCTAATAATGTCGGGTAAGTGTGTGATTAAAAGCACTGGTCCTGACCCCCACACACACTCCATCTCTCATCCGAATAGAGCCACATAATGTCGGGTATGTGTGTGATTAAAAGCACTGGTCCTGACCCCCACACACACTCCATCTCTCATCCGAATAGAGCCACATAATGTCGGGTATGTGTGATTAAAAGCACTGGTCCTGAGCCCCACACACACTCCATCTCTCATCCGAATAGAGCCACATTATGACGGGTAAGTGTGTGATTTAAAGCACTGGTCCCAAGTAGGGCTGGGCGATACGGACCAAAACCCGGTATTTTTAGGCTGCATCGCGATATACGATATATATTGGTATTTTATACAAATTTGGTTTTAACTCAATGCCACAAGTATGTCACAAGCACTTTTATTTTAAGACAACTCATATTCACAAGAATCACCAAAACCCGGTATTTTTAGGCTGCATCGCGATATACGATATATATCGGTATTTTATACAAATTTGGTTTTAACTCAATGCCACAAGTATGTCACAAGCACTTTTATTTTAAGACAACTCATATTCACAAGAATAACAGGCATTCCCTTTTAGAAAATATACAGCTGCACACTACATATTAACACGTAAATGAAAAGGTACATTGAAATAATCAAAATCCATCAAATAAATAGCCTATATTAAATACATACGCATACCTCTGCTCCTACACAAAATCGCCTTCGTTATATGGCGATATATCCGGATAGAGCCACAAGACACAATGTCAGGGAATTGTATGATTCAGATTTAGACTTCTTCACTGTAGAGTGTTCATTCACTAGTTGAACCACATCATCTTGACCCCTTAAAGCAGGGGTGTCAAACTCAAATACCCAGTGGGCCAAAATGTAAAACCTGAACAAAGTCGCGGGCCAACATTGAACAAATGAACCTTTTAATATGGACCCAAACAAGTTTTGCTTTAACATTGAATATGGAACAAGCATCGCTTATTACCATACAATATATCATTGAATAGTGGAGACATGCAAAATCGAATTTCAAATGAAAAAACACATCAATGGCATTCATTTATTAAATAAATAAAATTAAATAAAAATCGTATGCCTCTTTTCTATTTGCAGCCTTCTGATTTAAATACCAAAATAAACTTTTTCCACTGGCTAATAATTTTACAAATAAAATGATAATAAATAAATCAACCATTCAAGCCCATGCCTTGTAGCAAGAAAAAGTGCACAAAGAAAACGTTAATTATTGCACACTGATCTAATCTGATGTGCCCAAGCCAGATACCTGGCATCTCTTCTTGGATGCTAGTTCGTCAATGTCTGGGCTCAGGCTCTGAGCTGAAGAAATCCTCAGTATCGAGCGAAGGTGTTCATCAGTCAGACGTCTCCTGTGAGTTGTTTTGGTCATCTTCATCGAGGAGAAAAGTTGCTCGCATAGATAAGTGCTGCCGAACATGGAGAGCATCTGAGCAGCTTGGGTGCGGAGCTGAGGCATTGTGTCAGGGATGAACCGTGGAAACTGTGCGGCGCCCACAGCATCATACTTTGACTTCAGCGTGTCGTTGCACTGGAGTTCAATCAGCTCCATTTGGATGTTGGTTGGTGCATTTTCCACATCAACTGCGAAGGGATTACTAAGCAGTTCAAACCTACATTTCTGGACATCGAAGTCGGCAAATCGCCGGCTAAACTCAGCGGCGAGAACACTGAGTTTTTCAGCAAACTGTGCGCATGGGAACACGGCGGTAGAGATCTGCGCTTTTATGGTTTGGCAGCAGGGAAAATGGCAAGGGTTTCCTTGCAGCATCTGATTCTCCCACAGGCACAGTTTAGTTTTAAAGGCCCTCACTGCAGCGTACATGTCTGTGATGATGCGCCCCCGCCCCTGAAGCTGCAGGTTCAGCGCATCGAGATGGCTCGAGATGTCACAGAGAAAGGCCAGCTCACACAGAAACTTTTGCTCCCGGAGCACTGCTGTATCCTTCCCTTTGGTTTCCAGGAATTGACATATTTCCTCACGCAGCTCGAAACATCTGTTCAGTACTTTTCCTCTGCTTAGCCATCTCACCTCTGTGTGATACGGCACGTCTGTGTATTCCGAACCACACTCCTCCAGAAAAGATTTAAACTGACGGTGATTCAGACCTTTGGCTCTTATAAAGTTAACTACCTGTGTTACTGTGGTCATAACATGTTCCATCTTTAGGGCTTTGGCACACAGTGATTCCTGATGTATGATGCAGTGGTAAACAGTTAGCTCACCTGCACAGTTCTCTTCCCGCATCTTCTCCCGAACCATGCCCACCAGTCCTCTCTTTTTACCGCACATCGCTGGCGCACCATCTGTCGTTAATCCAACGAGTTTATCCCACGGCAGCTTTATTTCAGTTACACATTTGGAAACCTCCTCAAAGATTTCCTTTCCTGTGGTTGTGCCATGCATTGATTTGAATCCCAATAGCTCCTCCGTAACACACAGATTTGAGTCCACTCCACGGATGAAGACTGACAGCTGAGCAGTATCAGATGCGTCGCAGCTCTCATCCACAGCGAGGGAGAACGCAACGAAATCTTTTCCCTTTTCCATCAGCTGGTCATACAGATTGGTGGCAAGATCACATGTGCGATCAGCTACTGTGTTCCTGCTCAGGCTCACGTTTGAAAATGCTTGCTTTTTCTCTGGGCATACGAGGTCACAAACTTTCATCATGCACTTTTTCACAAACTCTCCCTCATTAAAGGGCCGGGCTGATTTTGCGATCTCTGCTGCCACTATATAACTAGCCTTTACAGCAGCCTCACTTTGTGATGTGGCTTTTTTGAACATATTCTGTTGTGAAACCAAATTTCTTTTCATCTCCTCTACTTTCTGGCTCCTTTGAGTCATGTCCAGGTCCTTGTATTGGTCATGGTGTTTCGTTTCATAGTGTCGTCTAATGTTGTACTCCTTACTTACAGCCACGTTGACTCCACAAACAAGACAAACAGGTTTGTCTTTTACATATGTAAACAGATATTCTGCCTCCCACTTGTCCAGAAAGCTCCTGTTTTCTGCCTTTCTTTTCGCCATTTTTGGGAAGGGATAGCGCGCTGACAGGTCTATGTTGCTTTAACTACTGTCACAGAGGAGAGGGCGTTTCTGGGTCCTGTCCTGATTGGCGCGCGAAAACAACAGCAGAGCATTATGGGATTCGTAGTATTAGCGGTGAATGCGCTGTATAATACCGGCGGGCCAGCTCTAGTAGTAATTTGGTATTGTCTCGCGGGCCAACTATAATTACCCCGCGGGCCAAATTTGGCCCGCGGGGTATTAAGTTGGCCGCCAGAGTTTGACACCCATGCCTTAAAGCCTTCCCCTTCACGTGGGGTGCTCCCCTTAAAGCCTTCCCCTTCACGTGGGGTGCTCCCCTTAAAGCCTTCCCCTTCATATGGGGTGCTCCCCTTAAAGCCTTCCCCTTCATGTGGGGTGCTCCCCTTAAAGCCTTCCCCTTCATGTGGGGTGCTCTCCTCCCATGGGACACCAGTTTGATTTCTGTTCTGTTTCTTCGGTTGCATCTTAAATACAACATTGCACATCCTCCTTCACTCCTACATTCACCTACTCACTTACACCCCTGATTACTGATGACATACACTCTTAGTTTAGGTTTATTGATCTATGCTAAATCACTTTATTATTAATAAATTACTTTTAGGCACAAGTTAGCTCTTTTGTGTCTCCCTTCTTTGTCACGGCCATGCGGCCTGGTTTGTGACAGTATTTATATAAATGTGTGTGTGTATTTATATAAATGTGTGCGTGTATTTATATAAATGTGTGTGTGTATTTATATAAAGGTGTGTGTGTGTATTTATATAAGTTCCTGTGTGTATTTATATAAAGGTGTGTGTGTATTTATATAAGTTCCTGTGTGTATTTATATAAAGGTGTGTGTATTTATTTAAAAGTGTGTGTGTATTTATATAAATGTGTGTGTATTTATATAATGGTGTGTGTGTATTTATATAAATGTGTGTGTGTGTATTTATATAAAGGTGTGTGTATTTATATAAATGGGTGTGTGTATTTATATAAATGTGTGTGTGTGTATTTATATAAAGGTGTGTGTATTTATATAAAGGTGTGTGTATTTATATAAATGGGTGTGTGTATTTATATAAATGTGTGTGTGTGTATTTATATAAAGGTGTGTGTATTTATATAAATGGGTGTGTGTGTATTTGTATAAATGTGTGTGTATTTGTATAAATGTGTGTGTGTATTTATATAAATGTGTGTGTGTATTTATATAAATGTCTGTGTGTGTGTCTGAGAAATGGTTTAAATTATGTTAAATCGGTTCTATCAGATTTAGTGTGTTGCTAAACATCCGTTGTGTGATCGCTTGGTTCAGAACCAGGATCGGTGAGGGGGCGGGGCTAGATGACGTCACTTTTCGGGAAAGCGAAACTTTAAGGCAAAAGCCAGGCAGCCACACGGAGACATTTCCTCCTTTTGTGACTCGACGCGGAGAGAGACGGTTATTCTCTTTGTGGAGACAAAGGAAACAAGCATTTTAAACTAAACGGTGGACAGCGTTATAAGGTGAGTAGTGAGTGTTGACCAAGGCGTTCTCCAAACTTGTTATGCACCAGGGAGCCGGTTCAAACTGGCACACTTTGATGATTTGTTCTAAAAGACATGTACCATTGTTAAGTTATTGTAGTATTATATGTATATTATATGTGTTTATGTACAGACATCTTTAACATACGGTTCAACAAACCTACCTTGAATGAACCTTTTATTATGTCTTGTGTTTGCTCTCTTCTTCTGGTCACTAACGTGTGAGAGCTAGTCATCTGTGGTGGATTCACTGCCCCCTAGTGGTGCAATAACAGATACTATTAAGCAGCCTCATATCTTAAGGTTTATTAATCTTTTATCAGACAGCTTCTGACAAAGATACTGACAGTAAATATCTGTGATTCAGAATCAGAAAGTGGTTTATTTCCATATAGCGTTGTAGAAACATAGGAATTTGACACGGGGGTCCGGAGCAACACAGTAACGTGCAAAACAAATCAGGACAGACAAGGCCAAACAATAAGTCCTGTGCACATTTAGCTTTTTACAATATAAGTCTAAATATAGATATTGGTCTGTATGAGTGTATGTGTGGGTGTATGAGGGCTTGGTCCAGTGGGGGGGAGAGGTGCAGAGAGACTGGGGCCTGGGTGAGAGGAGGGGTCCAGACTAAACAGAACAAGACAAGAACAATACAAAGAAAAACAATATGTATTTAGGAGCAGGTAGGGTTCAGAGGTCATTAAAGAGCAGGTAGGGATCAGGGGTCATTAAAGAGTAGGTAGGGTCAGAGGTCATTAAAGAGCAGGTAGGGATCAGGGGTCATTAAAGAGCAGGTAGGGGTCAGAGGTCATTACGGAGCAGGTAGGGGTCAGAGGTCATTAAAGAGCAGGTAGGGATCAGGGGTCATTAAAGAGCAGGTAGGGGTCAGAGGTCATGAGGAGCAGGTAGGGATCAGGGGTCATTAAAGAGCAGGTAGGGGTCAGGGGTCTTTTAAGAGCAGGTAGGGGTCAGAGGTCAATAAGGAGCAGGTAGGGATCAGGGGTTATTAAAGAGCTGAACCTGAACTGACTCACTAACCCCACATCCTGCTTGGTAGTATAGTCCTCAGGGAAGCAGCATGGTAAATGGACATTTATATAGTGCTTTTCTAACCAATGGTTACTCAAAGCGCTTTACATATCAAGTCTCACATTCACCATTCATACACTCATTCAACCACCAATGGAGGAGTCAGCCATCAAGGAGACAGCCAGCAGGTCAGGAGCAGTTAGGGTGTCTTGCTCAAGGATACCTTGACAGCTTTTGCTAGGAGGAGGCAGGGATTGAACCAGCAATCTTCCGGTTGTGAGGCGACCGTGCTACCTCCTGAGCTATACTGACGCCCTGTGTGAGGCTCACAGCAGGAGTCACCGTGAGAACTGAACTGAGATCAGTCTAAGCTTGTTATCTGAAACTGAAGATTCTGCTATTCCCTGAATTCTGTCTTAACATGTCCGGTTAACCTGCAAATCCAGCTCCTTGAAATCGGCTCCGGTCTACTATGAATGAGGAGAGAGAGGAGGGGGATCCTACCTCTAAAAGAAAAAAAGATTTTTCTGCGGAAGATGGCACGTCTAATAAGAAGAGGTGAGTGTTGATCACATTATAAGAATTCAGCATACAACAGTGGATACATGATGGATGGAAAAGTGTTGCTCCTGGCTTTGAGGCTACAGCTGCTCGTCTTTAGTGCTATGGACGCGATTACGTTGAAGCCCCTAACTGATAAAGGACTATACTAATAAAATGGACTTTAATAGAGTACTTAAACAGAAGGGACCATTTGCCTTTTCTTCTTCAAAACTGTCATCTTGTATTATGTTTCTCGGTTGATAAAGCATAATGAAGCGGACATTGTATGAAAAATAGAAATGTTTTATTAAAAAAACAAAAACAAAAACATTAAATACACAATATACAGTAATCACAACATGTAAAAGTGTAGAGTGCAGTGTAATAAGTCCATGTTAATAAAGCTCCGAGGGGCTGAGGGGCTCCTGTGAGCTGCAGCCCAGTGGGGCGGTAGCTCCGCATCGCATCGTCGAGGGAAGACGACTCCATAAACAACTAAAACAAGAGAAAAGTGCATTAAAACATGACTCCATTACACTTTACTGTTTTTAGAAAGTAGCATCCTGACGTTATCAAGGTTAATATCGGCTAACAGAAGCCTAGCAATCATAGCTCCTCATTTGTAGCTAAACAGATTATAAATACAAAGCTGGTTGGCAACACGGGAAAGATTTATAAAGTAAAACTTACCAGGACCAAGTGACAGCAGCGGATCATCAGTTTATCGATTTAGCTCCTCGTATCGTCCAGTTTGTTATCGATTAGCTCCTCGTATCGTCCAGTTTGTTATCGATTAGCCCCTCGTATCGTCCAGTTTGTTATCGATTAGCTCCTCGGTTCTGTCCCCCGCTGAAGACATCTCGCACTGTAGTTTTTCTAATAGCGGTTTGTTCTAGAAGCTCCTCTAGTTCATTGTGACCTTCTGCCGAGGACAACAACACAAACAAACGCAGTTTGTCTCATCCACGGACCACTGTCACCTTCACGTCCACGGAGAATTTTACTGACTTTAAAGATGGCGGAAAAAAACTTTGAGTTTGTTTTGAGTTTGTCCGATAAGCCCCGCCCCCAGCCCGATAAGCCCCGCCCCCAGCCCCTGATGTAGTGTAGCCTGCTGGCTAGCCCAGCTTCGAAGTGGAGCCGCAAACGAACCACTTAACGGAGCCAGAAAGTGGCTCCATTGCGGTGGAAACCCAAAGAACTGGTTCGAGATGACGCGCAAGCTCCGAACCAGCTCTCAAAACAGCTTGGTGGAAACGAGGCATAAGTGTCTGTGACTGTGGTCCATCTCAGAGCTCAGCAGTGATGTCGTTAGTGTCAGTAAAAGCTGTCTGTGTGTTGTGTTGAAGACCAGAGAAGAAGGAGAGAGCAGACTCCCCTGGACCCAGCTGTGTCTCCATGAAGAGTGACTGGTCTATGGATCATCCTACTCAGTTTAAAGATGGGGATCCGTCTATTGAGAAGAGGTGAGGGTTGATCGGATTATAACAATTCAGCATCTATTGAACATCCATAAATCCTGGCTTGTGTTGTTCTAGAAGGATACAGGAGAGAGCAGACTCCCCTGGACCCAGCTGTGTCTCCATGAAGAGTGACTGGTCTATGGATCATCCTGTTCAGTTTAAAGATGGACGCCCCTCCAGAGAGGAGAGGTAGGAGTTTCAAACAGACGGTTGGTGCTCAAAACTAAAAACATTGTCCTGTATCCTACTGCTTCTGTTTCCTTTGTTTTATTGTGTGTGTGTATGTGTTTGTGTGTGAAAATAAGTGAATGTCCACTTGTAGTTTGTTTATAAACTTGTGTTCACATTTATTCACACTTGCACTCAATGCCTGGTTTATATCTGTTCCACCGTTGGTCTCAGGTAACACGCACTGTCATCTCTTACTCCACCTCTAGAGGGAGCCCTGACTCACATTGTCATCTCTTTCTCCACCATTAGAGGGAGCCCTGACTCACACACTGTCATCTTCTTCTTTACCTCTAGAGCTAGAGAAAGTTATTGTATATTATTGTCCAATTACATCGTCCATTGTGCATTGTGTGTCACGTGTGAGTGAGAGAAGTTGAGAGGAGGATCTCTAAGTGTCTGTGACTGTGGTCCATCTCAGAGCTCAGCAGTGATGTATCAGGACACCATTGTTAGTGTCAGTAAAAGCTGTGTGTGTGTTGTGTTGAAGCCCAGAGCAGAAGGAGAGAGCAGACTCCCCTGGACCCAGCTGTGTCTCCATGAAGAGTGACTGGTCTATGGATCATCCTACTCAGTTTAAAGATGGGGATCAGTCTATTGAGAAGAGGTGAGGATTGATCAGATTATAACAATTCAGCATCTATTGAACATCCATAAATCCTGGCTCTTGTTGTTCTAGAAGGATACAGGAGAGAGCAGACTCCCCTGGACCCAGCTGTGTCTCCTTGAAGAGTGACTGGTCTATGGATCATCCTACTCAGTTTAAAGATGGGAATCAGTCTATTGAGAAGAGGTGAGGGTTGATCAGATTATAACAATTCAGCATATATTGAACATCCATAAATCCTGGCTCTTGTTGTTCTAGAAGGATACAGGAGAGAGCAGACTCCCCTGGACCCAGCTGTGTCTCCATGAAGAGTGACCAGTCTATGAATCATCCTGTTCAGTTTAAAGATGGACGCCCCTCCAGAGAGGAAAGGTGTGTGTGTGTGTGTGTGTGTGTGTGTGTGTGTGTGTGTGTGTGTGTGTGTGTGTGTGTGTGTGTGTGTGTGTGTGTGTGTGTGTGTGTGTGTGTGTGTGTGTGTGTGTGTGTGTGTGTGTGTGTGTGTGTGTGTGTGTGTGTGTGTGTGTGTGTGTGTGTGTGTGTGTGTGTGTGTGTGTGTGTGTGTGTGTGAATAAGTGAATGTCCACATGTAGTTTGTTTATAAACTTGTGTTCACATTTATTCACACTTGCACTCAATGCCTGCCTGGTTTATATCTGTTCCACCAGTGGTCTCAGGTAACACACACTGTCATCTCTTTCTCCACCTCTAGAGGGAGCCCTGACTCACACACTGTCATCTCTTTCTCCACGTCTAGAGGGAGCTCTGAGTCACACACTGTCATCTCTTTCTCCACCTCTAGAGGGAGCCCTGACTCAAACACTGTCATCTCTTTCTCCACGTCTAGAGGGAGCTCTGAGTCACACACTGTCATCTCTTTCTCCACCTCTAGAGGGAGCTCTGAGTCACACACTGTCATCTCTTTCTCCACCTCTAGAGGGAGCTCTGAGTCACACACTGTCATCTCTTTCTTCACTTCTCAAGGTGGAAAAAGTAGTAATGTAATCATATTGTGATCCCAAGCTGACAAAATGGACCCAAAATCGTATCCTACTTATCCTACCACTGCTATGCTGACGACAACCAACTGGTCTTGTCATTTCCCTCCTCGGACACGCAAGTGAAAACACACATTGCCGCGTGCTTAGCAGACATCTCAAACTGGATGTCGATGCACCACCTAAAGATCAACCTGGACAAGACTGAGCTAGTGTTCTTCCCGGCAAAGGGCTGTCCGCTTAGAGACCTGGCTGTCACCACTGATGATGCTGTGGTGACACTTAATTGGACACCAAGGAATCTGGGTGTGACCCTGGACGACCAACTGTCGTTCTTGGCAAGCATTGCATCAGTGACACGCTCCTGCGGATTCCTCCTCTACAATATCAGGAGGATTCAGCCTTTTCTCACTGAAAAGGCTGATGCTCATCCAGGCTCTTGTCATCTACCGTCTGGACTACTGCAACTCCCTCCTTGCTGGCGCCCCGGCGTCTTCCATCAGGCCCCTGGAGCTCATTCAGAAAGCTGCAGCTCGCCTGGTGTTTAACCGACCCAAGTTCTCCTACACATCTACCCTTCTTTGGTCTCTACACTGGCTACCTTTAGTTGCTCCATCCAGTTCAAGACCTTGGTGCTAGCCTACAAGGCAGTGAAAGGAACAGCTCCTTCCTACCTCCAGGCAATGCTAAAGCCCTACATCCCTGCCCCGTCCACTTCGCTACTCCGGGCCATCTGCTTGCCCCCTCGCTTAGGGGCCCATGTGGCCGATCTACGTGGTCACGGCTCTTCTCTGTCCTGGCCCCAATTTGGTGGAATGAAATTCCCATGGATGTCAGGACTGCAGAGTCACTGCCGATCTTTCACCGCAGGCTGAAAACTCAACTCTTCAGGATACACTACCCGGATCCTTCCTCCTACCGCATCCTCATCACTTTTTACTAGCGTCTTTTTTTTACTAGTAGATTGTTAGGTAGATATTGTTCTATATTTTTTGCCAACCTATTGTACTTTTACCTGAGCACTGGTTCTGTTCTTGGAGACTTGTTAGGAATGAAATGCACTTTTGACTTCTGGTAACAGTTCTTCTCTTACCTTCCTTTGTTGAAACACACTATTGAAAGTCGCTTTGGATAAAAGCATCTGCTAAATTACTGTAATGTAATGTAGTTGTATAATATTGTATAATCTTGTCCATTTCCAACGTCGGTGGTGCATTGCGTGTCAAGCGTGATTGAGAGAAGGTGAGAAGAGGATCTCTAAGTGTCTGTGACTGTGGTCCATCTCAGAGCTCAGCAGTGATGTATACACCATCGTTAGTGTCAGTAAAAGCTGTGTGTGTTGTGTTGAAGCCCAGAGCAGAAGGAGAGAGCAGACTCTCCTGGACCCAGCTGTGTCTCCATGAAGAGTGACTGGTCTATGGATCATCCTACTCAGTTTAAAGATGGGGATCCGTCTATTGAGAAGAGGTGAGGACTCATCTGAGATTATAATTATACTGTGTCTATTGAACATCCATAGATAGAGAGGAGAGGGAGGAGTTTCAAAAAGGTAATGAAAACAGACCACTTGGTTTCTACTAGACTCTGCTGATACTGATGTTTTGAGGTCAGGAGAAATAATACAATTATACTGTGTGTGTGTGTGTGTGTGTGTGTGTGTGTGTGTGTGTGTGTGTGTGTGTGTGTGTGTGTGTGTGTGTGTGTGTGTGTGTGTGTGTGTGTGTGTGTGTGTGTGTGTGTGTGTGTGTGTGTGTGTGTGTGTGTGTGTGTGTGTGTGTGTGTGTGTTCTCCACAGACGACACCAGGAGAGGTCAAAGGTTACCAGTGCTGGGTCTGTACAGCAGCATCAAACAGAGCTGATCAAGGTGTGTAGAAGTCCAACAAGACATTAGCCTTCAGCTCTACATGAACATTAAAAAGCATCTCTTGTGGTGCTCAGAGTCTCCAGGCTTCCCTCTTTAGACCAGACATGAATCAAGGACAGATGCTTCTGATGTCCTCAGCTCACAGGAAAGTTCTCATTCATGTTCTTTTCCAGAGGGCTGAGGAGAACGCACACGCTTTTCTAGACCAGGAGCTGAAGAAGCTCTGGAGGACTCTCTTCCCACATGACCCACAAGGCTCAGAACGTCAGAGGGGGGAGAAGGAGGAGGAGGAGGAGGATGGGAAGAAAGACGAGCAGAGGAGGCGCGCCATAGAGGGAGTGACCGACATCACACTGCTCTGCCTTATGGAGATGAACCAGGAGGAACTGGCCGACACACTGAGGAGTGGTAAGAGACTCTTATTTAGAAAACATAGAAGAGACTCTTATTTAGAAAACATAGAAGAGAATCTTATTTAGAAAACATAGAAGAGACTCTTATTTAGAAAACATAGAAGAGTCTCTTATTTAGAAAACATAGAAGAGAATCTTATTTAGAAAACATAGAAGAGACTCTTATTTAGAAAACATAGAAGAGACTCTTATTTAGAAAACATAAAACAGACTCTTATTTAGAAAACATAGAAGAGACTCTTATTTAGAAAACATAGAAGAGACTCTTATTAAGAAAACTTAAAGAGACTTGAGAAAACATAGAAGACTTATTTAGAAAACCTAAAAAGACTTATTATAGAATAGACTCTTACTTTGAAAACATAGAAGACACTCATTTAGAAAACAGAGGAGACTCTTATTTAGAAAACATAGAAGAGACTCATATTTAGAAAACATAGAAGAGGCTCTTATTTAGAAAACAAAGAGACTCTTATTTTGAAAACATAGAAGAGGCTCTTATTTTGAAAACACAGAAGAGACTCTTATTTTGAAAATATAGAAGAGACTCTTATTTAGAAAACATAGAAGAGATTCTTATTTAGCAAACATAATAGAGACTCTTATTTAGAAAACATAAGAGACTCTTAATTAGAAAATATAGAAGAGACTCAAATTTAAAAAACTAGAAGAGACACTTATTTTGAAAACATAGAAGACTTACTTAGAAAACATAGAAGAGACTCTTATTTTGAAAACACAGAAGAGACTCTTAATTTGAAAACACAGAAGAGGCTCTTCTTTAGAAAAAAGAAGAGACTTTTATTATAAAAACATATAAGAGACTCTTATTTTGAAAACAAAGAAGAGACTCTTATTTTGAAAACAAAGAAGAGACTTATTTTGAAAACATAGAAGAGTCTTATTTTGAAAACATCGAAGAGACTCATTTAGAAAACATAGAAGAGACTCCTATTTAGAAAACAAAGAAGAGACTCTTAATTAGAAAACATAGAAGAGACTCTTATTTGGAAAACAGAAGAGACTTATTTTGAAAACACAGAAGAGACTATTATTTTAATAACATAGAGGAGACTCTTATTTAGAAAACAGAGGAGACTCTTATTTTGAAAACACAGAAGAGACACTCTTATTTTGAAAACATAGAAGAGATTTTATTTAAAAAACAAAGAGACTTATTTAAAAAACTAAAAGAGACTCTTAATTTGAAAAGATAGAAGACTCTTATTTTGAAAACACAGAAGAGACTCTTATTTTGAAAACACAGAAGTTGCTCTTATTTTGAAAACATTGAAGAGATTCTTATTTTGAAAACATGGACGAGATTCTTATTTTGAAAACACAGAAGAGGCTCTTATTTTGAAAACACAGAAGAGCATCTTATTTTGAAAATATAGAAGAGACACTTATTTAGAAAACATAGAAGAGATTCTTATTTAGCAAACATAATAGAGACTCTTAATTAGAAAACATAAGAGACTCTTAATTAGAAAACATAGAAGAGACTCTTATTTCCAAAACAAAGAAGAGACTCTTATTTTGAATACATAGAAGAGACTCTTATTTTGAATACATAGAAGAGACTCTTATTAAGAAAACTTAGAGACTCTTGAGAAAACATAGAAGAGACTCTTATTTAGAAAACCTAAAAAGACTCTTAAGAAAATATAGAATATACTCTTACGTTGAAAACATAGAAGAGACTCTTACTTTGAAAACATAGAAGACACTCTTAATTTGAAAACACAGAAGAGGCTCTTCTTTAGAAAACATAGAAGAGACTTTTATTTTAAAAACATAGAAGAGACTCTTATTTTGAAAACAAAGAAGACTCTTATTTTGAAAACAAAGAAGAGACTCTTATTTAGAAAACATCGAAGAGACTCATTTAGAAAACATAGAAGAGACTCTTATTTAGAAAACAAAGAAGAGACTCTTATTTAGAAAACATAGAAGAGACTCTTAATAGGCCTTTATCACACTTCCTGCTTCCGGAGCCGTGAGCAGTGTACTCTTTCTTCCGGTAGTTACCCCAGATACGGGACAAACTGTGGCCGCCTCCTCTCCTCTCTGTTATTGTAATGTACCGGCTGCTCAACGTCTAAACAAAGACAGCCCTACCTCCGTTTACACCATTACCCAAAGACAAACTCCTCCGCAAGTCTTGTGTAAGGCTGATAAGGAGGATGAAGGTCCCTCGTTTCATGTTCTCAGGGGTAGCGCGTATGTCTGCAGTTTGCACTTTGACAAGGAGAGCATATACGTCTCGAAAGGTGGGCGGAATAGGCTAATAATGTCGGGTATGTGTGTGATTAAAAGCACTGGTCCTGACCCCCACACACACTCCATCTCTCATCCGAATAGAGCCACATATTGTCGGGTATGTGTGTAATTTAAAGCACTGGTCCCAAAAGTAGGGCTGGGCGATACGGACCAAAACCCGGTATTTTTTGGCTGCGTCGCGATATACGATATATATAGATATATACATATCTCCATCTATATATATATATATATCTATATAGATATATATATATAGTAGGGCTGTCAATTTCCTCTATTATCCCATTCGAATTTCATTCATTATTATTTTTTTAAATTCGAATTATATTCGAATATTTAATGGTCAATTTTGACTTATTAATATGTACTATTTATCTATCTACACACACTGTAAAAACGGGCTTATTATTATTATATTATGCCACTATGACATCATAGTTGACTTGTTTTACATTATGTCCACTAGAGGGCATTTCAGGAGTGGTGATCTCCGTCTCCGCACCGCTGGCCGCCATTTTTAGATTGTGCATTAAGAGTGACAAGCGATTTGTTAGGCCTATCACACCTTCGCTAAAGATAGTCAACAATTAAAAAAAAAATATATTTTTTTTTAATTTAAAAAACCCATTCGAATTCTAATTTTTACATTCGATTAGTATTCATTTTTTACAAATTCGAATTACATTCGAATACCGAAATTCGTTCCAACAGCCCTAATATATAGATATATATAGATATATACATATCTCTATCTATAGGTATTTTATACAAATTCGGTTTGTAAAAAAAAATAAAAGCACTTTTATTTTAAGACAACTCATATTCACAAGAATAACAGGCATTCCCTTTTAGAAAATATACAGCTGCACACTACATATTAACACGTAAATGAAAAGGTACATTGAAATCCATCAAATAAATCACCTATATTATATACATAGGCATACCTCTGCTTCTACACAAAATCACCTTCGTTATTCAAGATTCAAGATGACTTTATTTATCCGGAGGGAAATTAAGGTGCAACAGTTGAGACAGGGGGAATAAATGCACACAAAGTATACTAATACCTAAAAACGAAATAACAACTAAATAAACTAGTATAAACAAAATATAACTAAATGAAATGTAAATGTATGTGTTATATGGCGATATATCCAGATAGAGCCACAAGACAATGTCGGGGAATTGTATGATTCGGATTTAGACTTCTTCACTGAAGAGTGTTCATTCACTAGTTGAACCACATCGTCTGGACCGACTTTTGGAAGGTTATGCAGCGATGTTGTCCAGCAATAACTGTCCACCATGGTGAATGCCAAGCTGAATGCATTAACCGGAACTTGGGATACACTGCTTCAGCGATTTTTAACGGGTACTTCCGGCGTTCTAATCTAACGTGATATAGGCCTAACAGGCCACACAAGATCTTGCATATTCCAGGTTGTGGTTGAAGGTGTCGTAGGTTGGCCCCTAAGGACAGCACTGCAGGGTCAGGAAGGGGTCCTACAAACACAAGTAACAGGAACCATTCATCAGTCAATTAAATCAGTAAAGCACCATCTGAAGGTTTTAATATTATGCCCATGTTCTAAAAAAAACTACACTAAGTGATGAAATTAATAAAAATGATAAACATACCTGCATAGGCTCGATACAGCGTGGATTTGACACTACTGGGTCCAGGAGCCTTAGGCTTCCGGACCACAAGTTCATCCATGGGTTCCGGACTTATCCCCTGGAATGACACAAAAAGAAAATAGATGCTGTTGCAAGTGTCAGAGAATATCGGGATAATTCAACACGCAAGTCATATTGTACATCCCTCTTCAGGGAACTGCTGCTTTGAGAAATAGAGGGAAACTCCATGCAAATGTATACACTTTAAGTGATGTGTTGGTCTTGCGAGTCTTAAATGCTAGAATCTTAAACATCTTTGAGTAGTCGATACAGTATGTATAGCTATATCTGAGGGATCCAGACAAAACATACCTGTGTCCTTGGTCGGTGCCATGACTGAATCTCACTGGTGCAGGCCAGTGGTGTTTGCACACTTTTCACCCCATGATGCTGTAGTGAGCCGTCTGGAATAGGAGTGCGACCACGTGATTACACAACACCTTTCCAGCAGCACACAAACCGGAGCATCCATTTAACTGCACGGGTGTAACTGCACGCAGCACAATCTAGAAATGGAGAACATGTACAAAAAATGAGAGAATCTGCAACAGCAGACATATAGCAGCAGGATATATATACACACACACACACACATATATATATATATATATATATATATATATATATATATATATATATATATACATACACACACACACACACAGAACAATGGATACCGTTCTCTGTCTGTAGTTGAACTTATCTGACACACTGGTCATTTTCATTAAACCCTACGAGCTAGCAAGCTAGCGGTGACACAACCGAATCTAAGCATTCTCTCTGTGTGTGTATATAGATATATATATCTATATATATACATACACACACACACACCGAATAATGGATACCGTTCTCCGTCTGTAGTTGAACTTATCTGACACCAACCTTGCGAGCTAGCAAGCTAGCGGTGACAACAGAATCTAAGCACTCTGTATATATATGTGTATATATATATATATATATATAGACAGAGAACGGTATCCATTATTCGGTGTGTATATACATATATATATATATATATATATATATATATATATATATATACACACACACACACACCGAATGATGGATACTGTTCTGTCTATAGTTGAATTTATCTGACACTGGTCATTTTCATTAAACCTTACGAGCTAGCAAGCTAGCGGTGACAACAGAATCTAAGCACTCTGTATATACATATAAATATATATACACAGCACAGAGAACGGTATCCATTATTCGGTGTATAATGGTGTGTATATATATAAATACACACCAGTATACACCGAATGGATACCGTTCTGTCTGTAGTTGAACTTATCTGACACACTGGTCATTTTCATTAAACCTTACAATCTAGCAAGCTAGCGGTGACAAAACAGAATCTAAGCACTTACCTCTATACTTGAAGATCAACTTCTCGTAAAATAACTTGTATCCTTTTTCCAGTTTAGACTCCTGCAATGTAGAGTGTTCATTCACTAGTCGAACCACATCGTCTTGACCGACTTTTGGAAGGTTGTGCAGCGATGTTGTCCAGCGATAACTGTCCGCCATGGTGAATGCCAAGCTGAATACATAAACCGGAACTAAAGATACACTGCTCCGGCGGGTTCTTCCGGCGTTCTAATCTACTGTGATAAAGGCCTATTAGAAAACATAGAAGAGACTCTTATTTAGAAAACATAGAAGAGACTCTTATTTTGAAAACAAAAAAGACTTATTTAGAAAACAGAGAAGACTCTTATTTAGAAAACATAGAAGAGACTATTCTTTTGAAAACTTAAAGAGACTCTTACTTTGAAAACATAGAAGACACTCATTTACAAAAAACATAGAATAGACTTATTTAGAAAACAAAGAAGAGACTGTTATTTAGAAAACATAGAAGAGACTCTTATTTTGAAAACATAGAAGAGACTCTTATTTTGAAAACATAGAAGAGACTCTTATTTTGAAAACATAGAAGAGGCTCTTATTTAGAAAACACGGAAGAGACTTATTTAGAAAACACAGAAGAGACTCTTATTTTGAAAACAATCCTAATTGGAAAAAAACAGAAGAGACTTACACAGAGACACTACATTTCTGACTTTTCCAGATAAATATCCTTAGAGGTGATTTGATCCATATATGTAGGGTTATTGTTATATATTATATATTTATTAGATTTTATTGTGGGTCTATCAGGTTAAAGAATGTTACACAATATACTGCAGATCAATAGCAGAATATCTGAAGAGATGCAACACTATCTTGTTATATCAGCATCGCAAGTCAATTATAGTAATAGTTATTTATAATGTATTATAGTCATTACACCAATCATATTGTTGAGTCTATATCACGTATAAGACCTGTCTTCTGGGTTCTCTCATTTAGGAACTGCTGCAGTCCAGTGCCAACATAACATCAAGTCTCATCTGATGCAGAAGTTCAGGCGTGTGTTTGAGGGAATCGCTAAAGCAGGACAGTCAACAGATCTGAATGACTTCTACACAGAGCTCTTCATCACAGAGGGAGTCAGTGGAGAGGTCAACAAGGAACATGAGGTCAGACTGATTGAAACAGCTTCCAGGAAACCAGCCAAGGAGGAAACACCAATCAAACTTGTAGACATCTTTAAACCCTTACCTGGACAAGATCAACCAAGCAGAACCATAATGACAACTGGAGTGGCGGGCATTGGTAAAACCGTCTTAACACACAAGTTCACTCTGGACTGGGCTGAAGGCAAAGCCAACCTTGACATCCACTTCACGTTTCCCTTCACTTTCAGAGAGCTGAATTTACTGAAAGAGAAAGAGTTTAGCTTGATGGAACTTCTTCATCACTTCTTTATTCAAACCAAAGGAATCCGCAGATACGACTTGTTCCAAGTTGTCTTCATCTTGGATGGTCTGGATGAGTGTCGACTGCCTCTGGACTTCCAGAACAATCCGATCTGGACCGATGTCACAAAGTCGACCTCGGTGGATGTGCTGCTGACAAACCTCATCAAGGGCTTCCTGCTTCCCTCCGCTCGCATCTGGATAACCACACGCCCTGCGGCAGCCAATCAGATCCCTGCTGAGTGTGTTGGCATGGTGACAGAGGTGAGAGGGTTCACCGACCCACAGAAGGAGGAGTACTTCAGGAAGAGATTCAGAGACGAGACTCTGGCCAGCACAATCATCTCCCACATCAAGACATCACGAAGCCTTCACATCATGTGTCACATCCCAGTCTTCTGTTGGATCAGTGCTACAGTTCTGGAGGACATCTTCAAAACAACCCAGACAGGAAAAGAGATGCCCAACACCGTGACTCAGATGTACATCCACTTCCTGAGGGTTCAGTCCATACAGGGGGACAGGAAGTACCATGGGAGAGCTGAAACAGATGAAGTCTGGAGTTCAGAGACCAGGAATATCATTGTTGCTTTGGGAAAACTGGCTTTTAACCAGCTGGAGAAAGGCAACCTGATCTTCTACGAGGCAGACCTGGCAGAATGTGACATGGATATCAGAGCAGCCTCTGTGTACTCAGGAGTGTTCACCCAGATCTTTAAAGAGGAGTGTGGGCTGTACCAGGACAAGGTGTTCTGCTTTGTCCATCTGAGCATCCAGGAGTTTCTGGCTGCTCTTTATGTCTTCCTGTCCTTCATGGACACTGGTGTCAATCTGCTCTCAGAAGAACAACCTAAAACAAATGTCCAACTCCTCTACCAGAGTGCTGTGGACAAGGCCTTACAGAGTGAGAACGGACACCTGGACTTGTTCCTCCGCTTCCTCCTGGGCCTCTCTCTGGAGACCAATCTGATTCTCCTAACAGGTCTACTGAGGCAGACAGGAAGTAGCTCACCGACCAATGACCAAACAGTGTCTTACATCAAAGAGAAGATAAGTGGAGATCTTTCTCCAGAGAGAAGCATCAATCTGTTCCACTGTCTGAATGAGCTGAACGACCGTTCTCTGGTGGAGGAGATCCAACAGTACCTGACATCAGGAAGCCTCACCAGAGAAGATCTCTCTCCTGCTCAGTGGTCAGCTCTGGTCTTCATCTTACTGTCATCAGAAGAGGAGCTGGACGTGTTTGACCTGAAGAAATACTCTGCTTCAGAGGAGGGTCTTCTGAGGCTGCTGCCAGTGGTCAAAGCCTCCAAAACATCTCTGTAGGTTCACTCATAACGTATAATGTACTTTAATACACAATATACATTATACTAGAATATTTAAGTCAGAACAATATACAAAACATATGAGCTGGGAGCAGGCTATAGGAGGGAACCTAAACTACACAACATTTGGATTGAGAACTATTTGTAACAGCACCACTTCAGTAGGAAGTCCAGTAACAACTGGGTATTATACCAGGAAACACCACAACTGTTTTTTTCCATAGCCTATTCATATGTGTGAATACCATTCCATATCCACTCCAATATTGTCTGTTAAATCTTACCTACAGAACTGTTATTAACTGTTAAACTTATACTTATTATTCATAATGCTAGTAAAGACTGTGTTTTAATGGTGGTTTTAAGTGGTTTTAATTCTAATAAGCCCTTTCAACACCGTTCCTAACATGTTCCTGTTGATGTTGTGTGAAGGCTGAATGGCTGTCATCTGTCAAAGAGATGCTGTGAAGCTCTGGCCTCAGTTCTCAGCTCCAACTCCTCCAGTCTGAGAGAGCTGGACCTGAGTACCAACCACCTGCAGGATTCAGGAGTGAAGCTGCTCTCTGCTGGACTGGGGAGTCCACACTGTACACTGGAGACTCTCAGGTCAGTTGGACTCAATGAGAAAACACTTACAGCACAGGGTTTGATATCAGAAGACATTCAACTGATTCAATGCATTGAGGAGATTGTTAGAACCAGGTGACCATCTCCATCACTAAGGGACAACCACCCTGTGTCACAACCGGTTTAGTTTGGTGGGACCCAGAACGCAGACCAAGACACAATGAAGCGGTAACGTGAAGCTTTATTAAAGCAAAAGACAACAGAGAGTGATCGGGGACAGGCCAGGTGTCTGGATACCGGGAAGTCGGATCCGCGGGGTAGCTAGCATATTCATATTTGTGAATACTTGTTTTTCAATTAGAATGAATACTGTATAATACTGGACCGGGCTACAAATTCAACTCCAATTGTCCCGGCCGGGTGTAGGTGGGACCCAAGAGCAGGAGAACAGACGTCAGATGGAACAGGTGCTTTAATGTGGGATCCAAGGCAGAGGGACAGACAGGGCAAATCCAAAACGTGGTCAAGGCAAGCAGAGGTCGGTAACAGGTAGTCGAGGGTTGGTACAAAGACGCAAGGCAAAAACGAGGTCGTTATCCAGGCGAGGGTCAGAACACGGCGGATCAATAGGCAGAACAACAATGAACTTAGCTTGATGCGAACGTGAGGCTTACTGAAAATCGGGGTGATGATCCAGCAATGAGTTAGACAACAGACACGGCTTAAATACAGCTTGGTAATGAGATGCGATTGACAACAGGTGAGTTGAGTGGGAAACGGCTGACAGGGAGTGGCATCTTGGAACGGAGTCGTGACATCGCGGATCCAGGAATAATAATAATAATAATAAGGAAGCCAGCGGAGATCCAGGACTAGGAGCGTGAAGAGCTGGGTTGGATCGTGAAATCAATATTGTCTGTTAAATCTTACCTACAGAACTGTTGGGCGGCAGTCTAGCTCAGGAGGTAGAGCGGTCGCCTCACAACCGGAAGGTTGCTGGTTTGATCCCCGGCTCCTCCTAGCAAAAACTGTCGGGTGTCCTTGAGGAAGACCCTAACCCTAACTGCTCCCCGGGCGCTGTATGAATAGCTGCCCACTGCTCCTAATACTAGGATGGGTTAAATGCAGAGAACACGTTTCACTGTATGTCTTCATGTATGTGACCAATAAAGAGGATTCAATCCTCACGATTTGTTGTTGTTGTTATTTGTTCAACTTATATTTTCTTATATTCATAATGCTAGTAAAGACTGTGTTTTAATGGTGGTTTTAAGTGGTTTTAATTCTAATAAGCCCTTTCAACACAGTTCCTAACATGTTGATGTTGTGTGAAGGCTGAATGTCTGTCATTTGTCAGAGAGATGCTGTGAAGCTCTGGCCTCAGTTCTCAGCTCCAACTCCTCCAGTCTGAGAGAGCTGGACCTGAGTACCAACGACCTGCAGGATTCAGGAGTGAAGCTGCTCTCTGCTGGACTGGGGAGTCCCCACTGTACACTGGAGACTCTCAGGTCAGTTGGACTCAATGAGCAAACACTTACAGCACAGGGTTTGATATCAGAAGACATTCTACTGATTCCATGCATTGAGGAGATCTTTAGAACCAGGTGACCATCTCCATCACTAAGGACCACAACCACCCTGGAAACCATCTCTTCTCCCCCTACCGTCCAGTCGCTGGTTCTGCAGCATCCGTACAGCAAGGACTACCAGGTTTAAGGATAGTTTATATCCATAGACAGTTACCTACTGAACTGCTAGGAGTGCTGACACTATCATAACATGTCATTGACATTACACTGTTGGACTTTGCTGGACTTTCTGGACTCATTACAGTTACTGCACTGTACTGCACTGTATTCATGATGCTGCTGCACTACTGGCACTTTAAAATGCTTTTATATGCTTTATGTAAAATTCAAAACATGTACATTTCATCCATCAGTCACTTTATTGTTCTTTTTATTGTCATTTTTATTGTGAATACTATTTTTATAGTACTATGTTTTAGAAATTCATACTGCAGGAGAGAATGGGGAGTAAGCATTATATTGTACTTGTTGCACATGGCAAATAAATCTCTTGAATTTACATCCATAAAAGTATAAGTTCAGACCCCTAAATAATTAATGTTGAGAGGAATAACGTAACATATTTAAGATGTTGTTGCCCTGATAGTTTAAGGAGATGTTAAATTCTTAGTTGGTTAATGGTTGTTTAAGGTGTTCTATTACATTCTTATTCTACTCATAGACAGACAGGTTTAATTTAGAGTTGTTTAGTAAAGTTTATCAACAGCCTTTTCCTTAAAATGTGCCGTTTTAAGGGAACTATAATGATTACCTTTGCTGAATATTTGTACACTTTTTTGACATGTAACTGTTATCATTTTAAGATTTTTTTTTTAACATTGACTACACTTCTCTTGTGTTCATTATTGAACAAGTAAAATATTTGTGTTCTTTCAACCCAGTTCCTAACATGTTCCTGTTGATGTTGTGTGAAGGCTGAATGGCTGTCATCTGTCAGAGAGATGCTGTGAAGCTCTGGCCTCAGTTCTCAGCTCCAACTCCTCCAGTCTGAGAGAGCTGGACCTGAGTACCAACCACCTGCTGGATTCAGGAGTGAAGCTGCTCTCTGCTGGACTGGGGAGTCCACACTGTACACTGGAGACTCTCAGGTCAGTTGGACTCAATGAGCAAACACTTACAGCACAGGGTTTGATATCAGAAGACATTCAACTGATTCCATGCATTGAGGAGATCTTTAGAACCAGGTGACCATCTCCATCACTAAGGACCACAACCACCCTGTGCTCCATCTCTTCTCCCCTACTGTCTGGTCGCTGGTTCTGCAGCATCCGTACAGCAAGGACTACCAGGTTTAAGGGTAGTTTATATCAACAGGCAGTGACCTACTGAACTGCTAGGAGTGCTGCCACTTTCATAACATGTCATTAACATTACACTATCATAACATGTCATTGACATTACACTGTCATACTTTACTGGACTTTCTGGACTCATTACAGTTACTGCACTGCACTGTATTCATGATGCTGCTGCACTACTGGCACTTTAAAATACTTTTATATGCTTTAGGTCAAATTCAAAACATGTACATATCATCCATTAGTCACTTTATTGTTCTTTTTGTTGTCATTTTTATTGTGTATGGTATTTTTATAGTACTATGTTTTTTAAATTCATACTGCAGGAGGGAATGGGGAGTAAGCATTTTATTGTACTTGTTGTAAATGGCAAATAAATCTCATGAATCTTGATTTACATCCATAAAAGTAAAAAGTCAGACCCCTAAATAATTAATGTTCAGAGGAATAACGTAACATATTTAAGATGTTGTTGCCCTGATAGTTTAAGGAGATGTTAAATTCTTAGTTGGTGTTGTATTACATTCTTATTCTACTCATAGACAGACAGGTGGAATTTAGAGTTGCTAGGAATGTTTATCAACAGCCTTTTCCTTAAAATGTGCCTTTTTAAGGGAACTTTAATGATTACCTTTGCTGAATATTTGTACATATCACATATCAAACTGTTATCATTTTAAGATATTTAGTTTACATTGAGTACCAGTCTCTTGTGTTCATTATTGAATAAGTAAAGACTTGAGTTCTTTCAACCCAGTTCCTAACATGTTCATGTTGATGTTGTGTGAAGGCTGAATGGCTGTCATCTGTCAGAGAGATGCTGTGAAGCTCTGGCCTCAGTTCTCAGCTCCAACTCCTCCAGTCTGAGAGAGCTGGACCTGAGTACCAACGACCTGCAGGATTCAGGAGTGAAGCTGCTCTCTGCTGGACTGGGGAGTCCACACTGTACACTGGAGACTCTCAGGTCAGTTGGACTCAATGAGCAAACACTTACAGCCCAGGGTTTGATATCAGAAGACATTCAACTGGTTTACAGCAATAAAACCAATTCACACATCTAAATAGAGTATATTCATAAGAATAACTCATTCTGGTGTGTGTGTGTGTGTGTGTGTGTGTGTGTGTGTGTGTGTGTGTGTGTGTGTGTGTGTGTGTGTGTGTGTGTGTGTGTGTGTGTGTGTGTGTGTGTGTGTGTGTGTGTGTGTGTGTGTGTGTGTGTGTGTGTGTGTGTGTGTGTGTGTGTGTGTGTGCAGGTTGTCTGGCTGTCTGGTCACACAGGAAGGCTGCGCTTCTCTGGCCTCAGCTCTGAGCTCCAACCCCTCCCGTCTGAGAGAGCTGGACCTGAGCTACAATCACCCAGGAGACTCAGGAGTTACGCTGCTCTCTGCTGGACTGGAGGATCCACGCTGGAGACTGGACACTCTCAGGTACGGAGAGGACAGCTCACCTCTCAGGGACCGTGTCTCCTATAAGGATTCAACCAGCCGCTAGATGAAGTGGTTTACCAAGGCAGCTGTAACTCATGTTGTGTACAAAGTGATGATCCAGCAGATCATGAGTGTGAATGTTTAAACTGCTCTCTCTTTGTTCCCCGCAGGGTGGAGCACGGTGGAGGATGGAGGCTGAAACCAGCTCTAAAGAAGTGTAAGTGTCTGTTTAGTTTGAGTCATCACACCACACACTCACTCTTTAGATGGAAGGTCCATCCACACAGCAGGAGGTGACGTCCTTCTGGGAATGAACATGAGTCATCTTATCAATATTAATATTGTTGAGATACATGATGTATATTATCAATAATAATATTAATCAGACACATGATGTATCTTATCAATATTATTATTGATTAAATACATGATGGTTGACAAGATGTATCTTATCAATATTAATATTGATTAAATACATGATGGTTGACATGATGTATCCTATGAATATTATTATTGATAAGATACATTATGTATCTAATCAATATTGATAAGAAACATGATGTATCTTATCAATAATAATATTTTCACAGCTTATCACAGCTACTTAAGCAGGTGACCTGGCAGTACCAAATTGTGTTATTCCTCTTGTTAATATGAATGCTTGTGAACTGCTCTATTTGTATGTTTGCGTACCTCAGCGTTATGCTATTGTCTGCTTCAACAAATTTACTCCTTGTAAGTCGCTTTGGATAAAAGTGTCTGCCAAATGTCCTAAATGTAAATGATAAGTTACATGATGTATCCTATCAATATTATTATAGATAAGATACATCATGTATCTTATTAATATTATTATTGAAAAGATACATGATGGTTGACATGATGAATCTTATCAATATTAATATTGTTAACCATCCTTTTATATAGTGAAATAGGTATTATTACTGTTACATGATTATTTATTAATGAATTATTATTGATTATTAGTACTGTAATTATTATTATTAGACCATAACAATCCTCACATTATTAAAGGGTAATAAAACAACCGTTTTAGCAGACCGTCTGCCTACCAGTTTCCAAAGAGTAGTAAAGGTTTTATAAAAAATGTACAGTTTGGGTTCCAAAGGAGCAGGTTTAAGGGGCGTGGCCAAACGCTGTCCAACCCACCCTCACTGGAGCCAGGGGGCGGAGCCAATAGAAAACCACTCTGGGAAAACTGGTTGATCTGGAAGTAGACAACATGTCCCCCGTTTGATAACTTTCTACATTTCAGTCCAAAACATCAGAAATGCTGACCAACACGTTTTGAGACCCAAACAGCTTTCCCTTTAATATTAGTGTGTATTTTATATTATATTATAACAACTACTGTTATTCTTATGATTATCATCATCCTTATTGGTTAAAATAAGGACCATTGAAGAATAATAACACATATTTATTAGTGTGAATAATGTTTTGAATAG